>CM077097.1:10749870-11288026 GCA_039513925.1 Platanthera zijinensis
GAAAAGGGTTTTCCCGATTTTTCTATATATATATATATAATCCTAATTAGGTTTTAGGAAAAATAAATATAATTTCATACCTGAATGAAGCGGCAAATAGCTCGGTGCGAATAGAAAATGTAGAATTTCAAAGTAGAGAAGTCCGTATACTCGAGTAGGTCAAGTTCATACACGAGTATGTAGTCAACTACTCGAGTATGTGAAACTCTTTACTCGAGTATTTCCCGTTTACTCGAGTATGTCTTTGATATACTCGAGTATCTTACTCTGAAGGACAATTTTCCTTGGAGATATTTACTGACATAGATCTCTTCAACTTTGAGAGTCCATTACTAGTCTTCTTTGTTGAGCAGCCCGAGTTCCGTTTTGAAGAACGAAAACTTGGACTCGTCCAGCGGCTTGGTGAATATATCTACAACTTGCTTGTTTGTGGAGACATATTGTAGATCAATGTCTCCATTTTCCACATGCTCCCGGATGAAATGATAGCGAAGCTCTATATGTTTGGTCCGGCTGTGGGAGACTGGATTGTTGGCAATTGCTATGGCACTGGATGAGTCGCAAAATAAAGGAATGTTCTGGAACTTCATGTTGTAGTCTTCAAATTGATTCTTGATCCATAAAATCTGTGCACAATAGTTGCCTGCAGAGATGTACTCTGATTCAGCCGTTGAGATGGCTACACAGTTCTGCTTCTTACTGCTCCAGGAAATAAGCCTCCTTCCGAGAAATTGGCAAGTCCCGGAGGTGTTTTTCCTGTCATCTTTGCTACCTGCAAAATCTGCATCTGAAAATCCAATTAGTTCACTATCATTACTTCTTGGGTACCATAAGCCAAGATTTGGTGTACCTTTGAGATATCTCAAGATTCGCTTTGCAGCGATGTAGTGAGATTCCTTAGAGTTCACCTGAAATCTAGCACATACACATGTTGAGAATATTATGTCTGGTCTACTTGCAGTGAGGTAGAGCAAGGACCCAATTATACTTCTGTACTTGGTTTCATCAAAAGGTTGCCCTTTCTCATCCTTGTCCAGAGACATAGCTGAGGCCATAGGAGTCCTCATAGAGGTTGCATTATCCATTCCGAATTTCTTAAGTAGCTCTTTGGTGAACTTGGTCTGTGAGATGAAAATTCCATCCTCAGATTGTTTCACTTGAAGCCCTAAGAAATACTTCAGCTCTCCCATACTGCTCATTTCAAACTTCCCTTGCATAAGTTTGGAAAACTTCTTGCAGAGGTTGTTATCCGTTGAGCCAAAAATGATGTCGTCGACATAGATTTGCACTAGCAAAATCTTGCCTTTTATTTCCCTAAGAAATAATGTCTTGTCTATCTTTCCTCTTGTGAACTTGTTCTCAAGAAGAAAGGTAGATAACGTCTCATACCAAGCTCGAGGAGCTTGCTTAAGACCATATAAAGCTTTTTGCAGTAAATAAACATAATTAGGAAAGGTTGAATCAACAAAACCTGGCGGTTGCTCTACATACACTTCTTCCTTTATGTCACCATTTAGGAAGGCGGACTTAACGTCCATTTGATAGACGGTAAAGCCCTTAAGTGCAGCATAGGCAAGAAATAACCTGATCGCCTCCAGTCTTGCCACTGGAGCATATGTCTGGTCAAAGTCGATTCCTTCTTCTTGACGATAGCCCTTGGCGACAAGTCTGGCTTTATTCTTTATAATTGTTCCATCTTCGTCCATCTTGTTCTGGTAGACCCATTTTGTCCCGATGACGTTCTTACCCTTGGGTCTAGGAACAAGTGTCCAGACTTTGCATCGTTTGAACTGATTCAGTTCTTCTTCCATGGCTAGAATCCAGGATGCGTCGGAGTTGGCTTCCTCAAACTTCTTTGGTTCAACCTGTGACAGAAAACTTAAGTATAAATTCTCGTTAGTTGTACCTCGACGAGTTCTGACGCCATCCCGAGGATCTCCTATGATTTGGTCTACGGGATGATCCTTCAAGTGTCTGAACTCTAAAGTCCTTGCATCTGGGATCTCTTCAGCCACTGGAGTTGCATCTTCAGCTGAGATGTGTTCCTCATCTTGATCATCTACCTCTTCAATAGGGGTTGTAGAGGTGATATTGATGAACGTCTCATCTTTATCTTTGGTAGTTTCATCCAAGCTAATTTCTTTCAACTTTGTACCTGCATCTACAATAGGCACACTAGAGGAGTTGCCATAGCCTTTAGTTATTCCTCGATCTGAACCTCCAAAGATGACCTTTGGTCCGTTGCAGACTGAGGTGTAATTCTGGAGTAGGCTCCTTGTCCCGGTCATATGCCGAGAGCATCCACTGTCCAAGTACCAGATTGGCATTTTGGTGGCCTTTGGACATACCTGCAATTACAATCATTTAGCCTTAGGAACCCAAACAAGTTTCGGTCCTTGGTCTCGAGTTAGAATACTCCCCCTACGAGTATTAGCCTCATGAGTGGTCACTCTCACGTTGCTAATTTTAGGGGTTGCAGCATTTTTAGGATTGAGCCAACAATCACTGGCAAAATGACCAATTCTGCCACAACACCAACAGTCGAACCTGTTGTATCTTTGCCTTGTGTAGTCCTGCTTGACTTTCTGGAATGAAGGTCTAGCAGGAGCTTTACTCTTGGAAGAAGATGCTTCATGATGATGGCAATTACATGAAGTCTTCTCCTTCATAGGCTTTTCTACAATGGGTTTTACTTTTGGTGTCTTTTTGATATTGTGGCCATGAGCATAAGGTCCATAGCTTTGAAGTTGAATCTCTTCATAAGGTGCTTTGAAGGCACTCTCGCCGAAGTTACGAGGACGAGTCCAACCTTGGTATCTTGACTTAGGCTTCTCAGGGATCGGCCTGGAAAAGTGACCATAGGTAGACTCATAGTCGAGCTCGTTCGTAGGAAAGATAACTTTCTTGAACAGAACAGGTTCCAAGGGAGCTTTCCCTTTTTCTTCAGCTAGAGCCTTCCGGGCAGCCTTATTCTTTCTCTTGGCCTTGTTTCTCCTAGAGGATTTACTAGAAGAGTCAATGTGGCCTAAACCAGCACCCTTGCCCTTAGCAGAGAATTCAGCAACGATTGGAAGAACTGTCTTAGGCTTAGAGAAACTCTCAACAAGTTTCTTTTCAGCCTCGAGTTGTTGTTCCAATTCTTTGATGATTTCCTCTTTAAGGTCGAGGTGCTTGAGAGCTTGATTGTATTCATCCATAGCACTGTTTAAGATCTCTTGAAGAGAGTTAGTCTTATTGACTTCTTCTCTCAAGCTGCTCTCACTAGCCTGTAGAGATTTTATCTCTTTGGCTTGAGTTTTCACTACCCTACGACATTTTTCATAGGCTGTGAGTAACTCCTTATACTGACCCATGAGTTCAGATTCATCTTCAGAGGAATGGCCCTCTTGCTCATTATCATCATCAGAATCAGAGAGAGGAGTGTGAGATTTTACCTCCCCAGTGAACTGGGGGACTTGTTCATCATCTGAGTGAGCCATGAGCCCAAAGTAAGCTTCCTCTTCTTCACTTGACTCAGATGAGTCGGAGTTGCTGAGAGTTTTGCTCTTCTTGGCTACTAGACTCTTCTCTGTCCTCTTCTTATGGTGTGAGGATTTCTTTTCCTCTCTTCTTCCACCTTCTTTTTTTTGTGAGGGCAGTCGGCGATGACGTGACCTGCCTTATTGCAACAATAAAAAACGATGTCAGTCGAAATCGGTTTGTTCTGTTTAGAGTTATACCTGTCATGGCTACTTGACCCTTTCTTTCTCTGATCACTATCACGTCGTGATCCTCTGAATGAGGCATCTTTGCCTCTCCATTGCTTCTTCTTACTTAAGAATTTCTTGAATTGCCGGGAGAGCAATGAGAACTCTCCTTCAGATAGTTCTGAGCCAGATGAGCTTGGGTCAGATGATTCTTCTTCATCAGCTTCAGGAACTGGGGCAGGAGAGCTAGCCTTTGTCTTCCTTGAGCTATCTGCCTTTAGAGCGACAGACTTCTCCTTGGATGCATACCTGCTTATCTCTTCTTCAGCTTTTCTTGAGTTGATTTGCAGCTCGTAAGATATAAGCTTTCCGAACAGATTCTGCGGGTCTGTCTCAGCTAACCTTCCAAACTCCCGAATGGCACATACCTTATTGTCCCATTCCTTGGTTAGGGATCTTAAGAATTTGTCATTGAGTTCCCCATTGGTGAAGACACGTCCATAAACTCTGAGGCCATTTACTATCTTGAAGAAGTTCTCAAAAGTGTCAGCTATGGCTTCCTTATGACCCTGCCTGAAGGCTTCATATTTCTGGTTCAGTAGGGACCTTCGATCATCCCTTACTTCTTCTGTACCTTCCATTAGAGTCACTAGGGATTGCCACATCTCCTTGGCAGATTGGCAATGAATCAGATTCTGCAGCATTGAGTCATCGACTGCGCTTGCGATAATATTTTTGGCTTTCTTGTCCAACGAGACAAGTGCAATCTCGTCCTTATCGAGATCCATCAATTTCTTTGGAACTTGCTTAGATGAATCTATGGTGGAGGTGGTCATAGGAATGTGGGGACCTTCTTCAACTATCATGAAGATCCGGGGATCTACTGCTTCCATGAAGAACTTTACTCTTTCCTTCCACATAGAAAAATTGTTCTTGGTGCAGATAGGGAGTTTAGCAAAATCCTTGGTCTTACTCATGCTTGATACTATTCAAGAAGCAACTTAGAAGGATAAGATCAAGGTGTTAACCTTTTAACGATCAACCTCCCTCTGATACCAATTGAGAGTGCTAAGTTGTTAGCCTAAATCACCTAGAGGGGGGTGAATAGGTGAAATGCGTGTCAAATGCGGAATTAAAAAATGAACACAGCACACATCAAGCAATCACAGACGACAAGAGATTTATAGTGGTTCCCCAATCTTGGGTACGTCCACTTTCCTCACCGATCTAGCAAATCACTAGACTCGGCTACTCCACTATCTCGGATTGAAAACAATCCTACACCTCGGAACCACGTTCCTACAAAACTCGATCCAACTGGATCTACAAAACTCGGAAGAAAAAGCCTTCCTACAAATCTCGGAGAACAAAGCTCCTACAAAGTAAATTGTTTGAAAGTAAAAATACAAACAACAATATTCTCAGATCTGGATCTTGACAGTCTTCTTCCTTAAGAACTTTGGCTTGATCAGAGTATGTTGAAGATGACTTGAGAGAGATCCACAAATCTGAAAAAACGGAATCACCTCGATCGAGAAAATAGATCTGAAATCTTTGAGGCTCGGCGAGATCGAGTGATTAACTTTCGTCTGGATCGCTGGAGAATAAAAGTTGAAGGCAGCGATCGAAGATCGTCGATCCAGAGCTTCTTCCGTGAACGTCAATGGCGGCGGCGGCGGCGTAAGGAATTAGGGTTCACGGGATTTCCTTTTTCTCTTACTTAAAATAATAATCTTTCAAAGACTTGTTATTAGTCAAATCTGAAAGGACCTATTTATAGGTGGACTCCAACGGTCAGAAAATTAATTAGGGATGACACGTAGACCAATCAGAAATGATTGATTTGAAATACACAGAGGAATTGACTTAGAGAAATTTCAGGAAAAATTTAAACAGATATACTCGAGTCATAAGAGAAACATACTCGAGTATTAGATGGTATATACTCGAGTGGATAAAAAGGAGCATACTCGAGTATATGAAGAGAAACTACTCGAGTGATTCAAAGATCAGCACTCGAGTGAATTTAGAACTACTCGAGTATGAGAGTATATACTCGAGTAAAAATACTTAGAAAAATTTCTCAGATAAGAGGAGGAATTACTCGAGTAGAAGAGTTGGAGATACTCGAGTAAGAGAAGAATGAATTACTCGAGTATCTTGGAAAAGCTACTCGGGTAATCATTGAACTACTCAAGTATGAAAAATATCTACTCAAGTTCAGCGTCACTTACTCGAGTATATAGGGAACTACTCGAGTATGTAGACTTAGAATTATTCTGATATGAGAAGCACAGATCTACTCGAGTATGAACAGACCACTTACTCGAGTAACTAACCAACTACTCGAGTACAAGTTATCATCTACTCGAGTAAAACAGTCTACTCGAGTATGTAATCCAACTTACTCGAGTGCAGACCCACTTACTCGAGTATACAAGAGATGTACTCGAGTACGTGGACTTAGAGAAAATTCTGGATCTAAAAGCAGAAGGATTTACTCGAGTATAAGATATGACCTACTCGAGTGACTGACTATCTACTCGAGTATAAACTTATCTACACGAGTACACAGAGTCTACACGAGTATGTCTAATGATCTACTCGAGTACTAAGTCACTTACTCGAGTATATGAAGAAACATACTCGAGTATGTGGACTTGGAAATATTTCTTCTGAAAAGATAAACTTCAAAACTTCAGTCCACCAATCCAAGTGATTGTATAGGAAGTGTATCCCAATAGAGAGGCTATACATGGGCCAACACTTTGGATCACACAATGAGGGATTACATTGTATGGTCCTGTGTTTGGTGACCCATTATAGACTGACATTGGTCTACACTTGGCAATGAGAACCTGCACACATACAACTTAAACACAATATCAAATACACCTTAATTCATCTTAGTTCAAGGTCTGACCTCCTACAAATCTGAGGTATTGTGGAGACAAATCCCAACAGATTCCTTCTCACACGATTTGGCCTAAACCGTGCGGGAACAAAACGCACGAGTAGAAACAGAAGCCCACAGAATTGCTGTGTGAAACGCATGATTGCAGTGAAACCGTGCGCGAAGAAATGCGCACGACCGTACGTTTTACACAGAAACTTGAAAATGAATTTGGGACGTCCCGACTGCCTGCACAGCAATAAAACTAGGCTGGAGCACAAGCTCCCAGCACCCAAATGGAATCAATAACTACAAAAAGAAACATTGGGAGCATCATGTACTTACCCCCAACAAAATAATGCGCAATTGCACACCCACGGGTCTATAAGTGCACTTCTTATGGAAATAATGATGAGAAGAAATTTGAACGATATAGAACTAAAAGTGAAGTGCAAATGCGTGAAGACTAGCCTAGATGAGTCTGAAAAACCCTATATAAACCGGACTCATCAACAGCAAAGAAAACAAGGTTCATATTCAAACCTAGGTCGCAGCGGACTCAAAATACAAAGATAAAAAGTCAAACTTTGGGCAATCGCCACGGCAAGTTGGCGAATATCGAGTATAGGCCGCCTTATCCGCTCCGGGTAAAAAATATTCAGTCGCTTTCTCCATTCTCGATGAACTTTAGTTCTTTTCTCAGCCGCCAAGCTCGTTGAAACGACAATATCATCAGTATCGGTGATTATCTTGATTTGCCTCGACCTCCGTTGGGGCGACATATAGAGCGACTGACGCTTAAAGTGTTTGGGCGCTGGTTGAAGTTTACCTAACCTCAACAGTTAAGTTGCAGCCCGTAGATCCGCAACCAACTTGTCCGCAGTGACCTGCTTCGAGACCGCCTCTGCTTTTGCCTTCTAGGCGGCGATCTCTCCTTTCTGTGCGGCAATCAGTTTCCTTAGATCCTCTTCCTCATCTTCTTCAATAACAGATGTAGATGGGGGATTGCCAACCTTCTCCCCTAATATCTCAACTTCGGACCACAGCTCCTCTAGCAGAGATTGATTAATGTCAGTGAGTTGCTCATTATCGATGGTGTTGAGTATTTCAGTAGTGGATAAACTGACCGTTGATAGGGAATCACTTCCCGGGATAGGATCATATGGGGTGATGAAGCCGGCTTCTGGAGCCTCCTTGTCCCGCGTCTTGTGCTGCAAGCTCACAACACCAGTCCGCACAGAAATATTTTTCTCCTTTTTCGCCCGCAGCTTCTTCTCTACCCGCTCAGTGATAGAAGACTTGTCCCGCTTTATCTTCTTCTTCTCAGAGAGCGCTCCTTCCTCCAGGTTAGCGGCGACCCGCACCGAGTCTGGCAGACTATCGCAGACTACCGGGTCGACTACGACCAGAGCCTGAGAAAGCAGTTATTGCTAAGCTTGCTCTTCAGCAGATCGCCTCTCCTGTTCAAGGTCAATGACCGGCTGCCGAGACTCCATCGACGAGACTTCTTTATCCAGGTCTATCCTCAACATAAGAGTCCCGGAAGGAGAAGGATGCACTTCCATACCCGCTGAGTCTGCAGGGTTCTGGTCAGTTTTAGCCGGCAGCTCTGATGTCCTGTCCGCATTTTTAGATGGAACATTCTGGGAAGTTTCTCCGAAATGGCGTACATACGTTCCTCCTCTCTATACAACCTTCTTGGTTTTCGTGTGTTGCTCTACTTTCTCCATCCTTGAAGAAAGATTGTTGAGGAACGCTCAAAGCCTAACCATCCCGGACTGTAATGTGCAGACCGTAAGGGGTAAAAATCGACTCGTGGTGCAAAAAGCTTTTGGCAAAAACTGAGTTTCCAGCAAAATTTATAGCACTAGCAGCATTAATGAGGGTTTCGGACCCAGCGGTTAAGAAAACATTTTCGAAGTTTTCCGAAAACTTAAAAATGTGTGGGGATTATGTTAACCCCAGAATCTACAACATGTTCAACAAGGAGTCAGGTCATCCTTTTGCCCTTGGGGACTCAATTCACTAGTCCGCTCAGGTTGTCAATCTTCATTCGACGAGCGGTAAGCTCTGCTCAACGGACAGCGAGATCCAGATCTGGCGAACTCAGCACTCAGTCTGCCCAGGTCGTCAGCCTCAGGTTCCAGATCCTCTTCAGGTGGACTCAAGCATCAGCCCGCACAGGTCACGGCCCTTCAGCTAGGATCGCGCTTTGCGGCTAGACGGAAGCTCCAGATCGCGAGCTCAGTCCGCCCCTCTTGCGCGGACTGGCTTGTCCTTTTCTTTTTGTTTCCCGTCACCGCTGCCCGGCTCTCTTGTACCCCGGGCAGCCGGTTATTTTAGCCCTGCCCGTTTGGGCAGGCCCCCGAACCTATAAATAAGGGGAAGCGGTGCAACCAAACCACGCTGACTCGAGCCTAGGATCCTACTTGTTAAAGGTTGCGGACTCGAATCTCAGGCTTTGCGATCTCCAGCTTGCTCTTGCAGTTCTTTTCTTCTACTTGTAATCAGTCCATTTGCAATCAAAGGAAAGACCGTCGTAAGAGAGGCATTTAGGCCGCGACGGGCAAAGTCTAGTGTTGTCGTAGCTCACGGCTCTATTTTTTATCTGATCTACTATTAGACGACTTCTTGCAGCCTCTCTTCCCTTCCTTTCCCCCGTGTTCGAACCGTTAGCTGGTGGTGTCCATTTTAGCACATCAACACTGGGCATATCTGAAGCCATTAGAAGAAAACTTTATGAAAAGTAGCTAGCTGCTGCTGGCACTCAGGGAAAACCAAATCAGCTAGATATAAGACTTACCTTCAATCAAATTCTGGCTGAAATAAATCAGAAAAAGGCTGCATCACATCTTCCTCTTGTCAAGGTTGCTGCTCATCAAGCTGCAGGGCCTTCACAAAAAAGAAGATAAAACATACATGATTGTTGGTGTTGTAGTAAGATAGGGCATTTTGCCATTGACTGTTGGCACAATCCCAATGTGGCCAAAGCTAGGGTCAGTCCACCAGTCAGAAATTCTACTGGTGGACATGTTCAATTTCATGCTAACATGCACCTAGGACCCAATAGATATTGGGGTCCTAAGGTTAAGTAATTTGTATATTGCAAGATAGTTCAAGGTGTCATACCCCTATATGGTACTTGGATAGTGGCTATTCCAGGCACATGACTGGAATAAGGAGCAACTTGGAGGAGTTTACTCCAGTAAAAGATGGACCCAAAGTCATCTTTTGAGGTTCAGATAGAGGTGTAACCAGAGGATATGGTAAGATCACTAATGGCATAGTCATCATCACCAAGGTGGCTTATGTTGAAGGGTTGCATCACAACCTTATAAGATTAAGCTAGCTTTCTGATCTTAGCTATGTAATTGTCTTCCACAAGGATGAGTGCCTAATTAGGAGGTCAAGTGACCAAGAGGTCATCTTGACAGGAACTAGGAGTGGAAATGTTTATTGCTTGAACTTTCTATGTCTAAACACATATTCTCTTATCTATTTAGTGGAAAATGAGAAAGTCTCCTACTGTGTCAAGTGGCACAAGAGACTACCCATATGAATTTCAATACTATTGGCAAGCTCTTCAGTCAAGAGCTAGTTAGGAATGGCCCTAATATGAAGTGCTCTAAGAAGGGCATTTGCTCAGCTTGCTAAAAGGGTAAGCAGAAAAAAGTCTCCTTCAAGGGTATTGGGACCAAAGACTCTGTGAAGTGCTTATACATCTTGCACTTGGACCTCTTTATTCCAATGCCAGTTCACAGTCTTGGCAGGAAAGTCTACACCCTTGTGGTAGTTGATGACTATTCCAAGTTTACTTGAGTGTTATTTCTTAAGAAAAAGGATGAAACCCTCGATGTCTTCATGAGGTCTGCCAAGAAAATTCAGAATGAGCTTGGTTGTTCTGTTGTCAAAATTAGAAGTGATAATGGGACAGAATTCCAGTCTGATAGCTTGACAAAATTCTGTGAAGAGCATGGGATTCATCAAGAATTCTCTTCTCCTAGAACATCCCAGCAAAATGGGATAGTTGAGAGGAAAAATAGGACTCTCATAGAGGCTGGTAGAAAACTGTTGAGTGACACATCTCTCCCAAAATATTTCTGAGTTGAGGCAGTAAATACTGCATGTCATCTCCTCAATAGAGCCTCTATCACCAAAGGCCACATGAAGACTCCCTATGAGATCTTGAAGGGCAGAAAACTAAATCTGGGCTATCTCAGAATCTTTGGTAGTAAATGCTTTGTGCTTCACAATGGCAAGTCCTATGTGACTAAGTTTGCTGCCAAATCCTATGATGGAATAATTGTTGGGTATAACAATCATAGCAAAGCCTATAGGATCTACAACTTGAAAAGCCAAGTTGTAGATGAATTAGTTCATGTAGTCTTTAATGAGTCTACCATGATTAACAATGGTCTGTCTAGTTCCTCTTATAGTACTGCAGGTACAGAATAGATGATGGACAAGCTGGACATCAAGAAAGCATCACCAATCATCCAAGATGATATGGATACTCCAAAAGATCTACCTAGCACACTAGAGGTGGATGAAGATCAACAAGAAGATGCCCATATTGCTGAAAGAAGACTGTCACATGCAGTCAGACATATGAGAGATCATCCAGCACACCAGATTATTGGTGAGGCAAGTCATGGAGTAATGACAAGGAGCAGAAGTCAGAACACAGCCATGTATTCAAGGTTTCTATCCAAAGTCGAGCCTAAGAAGTTTAAAGAGGCCAACATAGACCAGCATTGGATTGGAGCTATGCAGGAGGAACTAAACCAGTTCAAGAGGTGCAGGGTATGGAAGCTGGTTCCCGGACCTCATGGTCATAATGTCATTGGAGTCAAGTGGATCTACAGAAACAAGCTTGATAAAAATGGACTAATAATTAAGAACAAGGACAGACTAGTAGCTAAGGGGTACAAGCAAGAAGAAGGGATTGATTTTGATCAAACCTTAGCTCCTGTAGCAAGATTGGAGGCCATCAGATTATTCCATGCATATGTAGCATACTAGGGATTCAAGGTCTACCAAATGGATGTGAAGTCAACCTTCCTAAATAGTGACTTAAAAGAAGAAGTCTATGTTGAGCATCCTCAAGGTTTTGTAGTTCCTAACTCACCTTTTCCTCATTGAGAACAAATTCTCAAGGGGGAAAATAGATAAGACCCTATTCCTAAGAGAATCTAAGGGTAAGATCATCCTAGTACAGATCTATGTAGATGACATCATTTTTGGATCTACTAATGAAAACCTCTACAAAAGGTTTGCTAAACTCATGCAGGGGAAGTTTGAGATGAGCAGTATGGGTAAACTTACGTTCTTCTTGGGCCTCCAAGTAAGACAGACTGATGATGGCTTGTCTATATCCCAGTCTAAGTTCATTAGGGAGTTAATCAAGAAATTTGGCATGGAGAATTCCTCCACCATGTGAACTCCCATGGGGTCAGGTATACATGTAGGCAAAGATAAAGCATGGAAACTTATTGATGAAACTTTGTATAGAGGTATAATTGGCTACCTTCTTTATCTGACAGCAAGTAGGCCAGACATCATCTATGCTACATATATTTATGCTAGGTATCAGGCTTGCCCTAAAGAATCTCACTACTCTACAGCTAAGAGAATCTTGAGGTACCTTAAGGGCACTCCAGATCTTGGCCTTTGGTACCCTAGGAATAGGGAGTTTGAACTAACTGGCTATTCAGATGCAGATTTTGCAGGCTGCAAAGAGGATAGGAAGAGCACATCTGGTACCTGTCAGTTCTTGGGAGGGAGACTTGTATCTTGGAGCAGGAAGAAACAAACCAGTGTGGCAATATCAACTGCAGAGTCTGAGTACATCTCAACAGAAAGTTATTGTGCTCAGTTGTTGTGGATCCAGCACCAGCTTCAAGACTACAACCTCCAAATAAGTAGAACTCCTTTATTCTGTTATTCTACTAGGGCAATCTCTTTTGTTAGGAATCCTGTCTCCCATAGCAGGAAGCACATAGAGTTTAGATATAAATTCATTAGGGAGCATGCAGAATGTGAAGACATCACCCTTGAGTTTGTCCCAATAAACAAGCAAGTGGCTGACATCTTCATTAAGACACTAGATGAAGATAAGTTTAACACCTTTAAATTTGAGTCGGGTATGTTAAACTTAGTATAGCCTCAGTTTCTCCTCATCTGGTTGCAAACTATTTGGCATTATGCAGATAGGATGGTCCTTTAAAGAAATGAAGATTCTCCAATTGAGGGGGAGCAAGTCCAGCACTATTCCAACATTTCACTGCTACCTAATTGAGGGGGAGCAGGTGATAAAATGATTAGTTGATCAGGTGCATCCTACTAGCTATTTGCTGCAGTCAAAAAGGGGAAGAAAATAAGATGATCAGATAATAAAGGCAACAACAATTAAGGGAAAGCATATGGCAGATGCAGTAATGTTTCATTCTGCAAGCAGGGAAGTGTGGTAACTATAGATCACATCTCAATTATATTGTTTTCTTTTATTATGCCATGGGCTGCATGGTTCTGTGTATGTCATTGACTTTGCTTAAGAGTTTTGACTTCCTCAAATAGAGGGAGATTGTTGGGTCCATTGCCCACAATATCCTGGATTTGAGTGAAGTCAATCTTATCAATGATATACACATGTCTGTAGATGACTATGATAGGTCGGGTAGCCTAATTGGCTAAGTCAGGTAAACACTTACCTAAGGTATGGGATGATAGAAATCTGTCTAAGTCCACGGGCGTTGAGTGAAGGAACATCACTCAACGCCAGATGACTCATCGTTTTGAGTGTATCTTATACTGTCATAGCCTAAGTTGGAATGAGCTAAAATGTGGTTTAAGTCCACAGGCGTTGAGTGAAGTCAACTCACTCAACGTCATGCTACTAAAGAGAAAGTTGGCTAAGTGTTTTGGCATTGAGTGATGAATACACACTCAACTCCATACAACAAAAAGGCTGTAAGTCGAGCAAAGTTCAGAGCTAAAGATCCTTCACTCATCGAGCTCAGTTTAGAGTTCGTCGAACTGAGTTCAGAGTTCGTCGAGCTCAGCTCACCTTTCATCGAGCTAAGTTTAGATCTTGAGATTCTGAGTTCGTCGAACTCCGTTGAGATTTCATCGAATTGAGTTCAAAGTTTGTCGAGCTCATAATTCACCATTCGTCGAACTCAAAAAGACAGTATATGCCTAATGCTTATTAAACACAGAAAATTGGCTAAGGCAGAAAGCGTTGAGTGAGGCGTGCTCACTCAACGCTCTCAATGCTTAAGTTGTTTAAGAAGCAGAAATTTGGTTAAGGCAAAAAACGTTGAGTGGAGGTTACTGACTTAACGCTGTCAACGCATAGTGAAAACAGAATTGTGTCCAAAGGGTTTGGCGTTGAGTGATGCTTACTCACTCAACGCAAAGTAGCAAAAAGTTAATAAAGCAAGTTGGCGCTGAGTGGAGCTGAATCTCTCAACGACTAGAAATAGACTTTATATTTAAGTAGTTTGGCATTGAGTGAAGGTTAATCACTCAACGCAAAGAGACAGAAAAACTGTCTAAGTGGTTTGGCATTGAGTGATGCTTACTCACTCAATGCCTATTCTCTGATGCTCGATTTTGGCTAAGTCCGCGGGTGCTGACGTTAGCATAATCGACAAAGTCAACTAGGGTCAATTCAAACACGGGGAAGGTACACTACACGACAAAACTTTTCGTGAAGCTACTATACGTCTTCTTTTGTTAAAGCAAGGCGCAGTTGGAAGTTGTAGTTGGGGCCCACCGATCTTTAAGAGCCGTTGATCAGCGAACTACAAAAGGAAGATATATGAACAAGACAAAGGTAACTTTTAGGGCATACAATATTCAAAAAAGAGAGCAGCCATCTTCATCTTGTTCGTCATTGCTGCATGTTAAAAGCTTGAAGCTCTCCAGCAAGAAAAGTTCATTTAGCTGTACAAGTCTCCATCTGCTACAGCAGATTCAAAATAAGTTCTGAAGAAAGAAGAACCTTCATCATTTGCCAGGTTCAGTGAGCTGTTTGAAGACTCAAGATCAAAAGATCTTTAGCCTTCAGTAGCAAGTTCAGAAATTATCTTCTAAGTTCCTCCAGCAAATCCTTTCCCTATTGTGAGGAGAGTTGGAGCAGAAAGTTTTCTGCTCAAGTGGTTGACATAGAGAAATTTCTCTGTGTCAAAGTTAATTAAACTATGTATTTTTGTAGGATCCTTCTGAATCTTAGCTGTAGGCCCTTTGGGTCTGAGGTAGGGCAAATTTTCCTGAGATGTATGAGAGTGCTGCTCTCTGAGGTAGGTGAGTTTTACTCACTTAGAAGTAGGGCAGTTTTGCCTGAACTGTAGGAGAGTGCATCTCTCTGAGCTGTAGTAGCAAGCTTGCTCTGAGGTAGGGCTATCCTCTATAGCCTGAGTGGTAAGGCTTATAAGCCTGAGGTAGGTGATACTTGTATCACTGAGTGTAGGCCTTTGTGGCTGAGGTATAAGTCTTAGAGGAGACTGAGACATCATGAGGGATTTGAGGTATAAGCTCCTTGGATCATTGGTTTGGAGAAGTGCCTTGACTAACAGGAAGTTATCAAGGTGGGAGGAGAGTGGATGTACCCATAATTTTGGGGAACCACTATAAAACACTTGTGTGATTTTCTGTGTTTGCATTTATTCTCTTAATTGCAGGTGCTAAGGACAAGCTCTAAATCACTCTAAGCTGAAAGCTAAAAGAAATAAACAAGTGATTTAAAAAGACTATCAAAAGACCTAAGCAGACCTATTCACCCTCCTTTAGGTTGCTAGTTACCTTGAAAATAAGGTCTTTCAACATAATTTCCCAGTAAGAAAATGACCCTAAAATAAATATCTTGTGATTGAATCAAACTTAGGATTTGTGAATGAAGTATCATGTTTAATAATCCAATATTCACAATAAAAGTTCTAGGGAACAATATGATCTAATCAAGTTCACTACCTAAGTTTCATTAGTATACAAATTCATTTGAGCATGTAATTAAATATTGGACCTAAGTGCCCTAAACTATCCATAATTATTTTAAAGAGGATGTAAGTTCCTAAAAATTCTAAAACCATTTTCCAGAGCCTATTTCTTCCCAAGGAACTCACCAACCAAGTTCCAAGACCATCCATGGACATACTATCTCATGTCCTTCAATATGCCCCAAACCTCATCTCTAGGGCCTACACAAGGGTCTTAGGGCATCTCTACCCCCAAACCACTCAAATTGTCTTGAGGGGGTGTTTTAGATGATTTTGAGGCAGTGGCCCAAGTTTCATCCCTTTTTGATGAGGATTGGCTACTTAACCCATCAAATACACATTTGCCCTAATTTACCCTTAAGGGACCAAATTTTGGTCACCTTAATACCTAATCAAATCAATCTCAAATGGGCTAAGATTTTTACCAGTGACATATCATAACCCTAAGGTTGATTCACCAAAATTTTGGATGGTTTTGAGGTCATTAGACCCCATAATTAAATCATACATGATTTATTAAATGTTTTCTAAAACTATAGAAAAATGCATTCAAAAAATTCTCATTTTTTGATATGTCTAAGATATAGATGAGACTAAACTATGACCCAAATTTCAAAGCATTTGGATGAATAGTTTAGTGGGGGCACACAAATTTGTTTCTGTTTAACCCTAGGTATAGCTTGCACCATTTTGGTGTGTTGTGGTCAGACCAGTGACCAAAATTGGTTAAAACCAATTTTAGAACAAAGTAGACTTCAAGGACTACAAAGTTCATGTTGACCATTTTCTAGGAAACACATAAAGTATTTTTTATAATTAAATAAAAACACTGCATAAACTGTGACAGAATGTTAAATTAAATGAAATATATTAAAATCGGCCAGCACGAATCCTAAAGCAAGAATCGACGGCATCCTGTCATCTTCTACCTTGAGCCTATGGCTCACAGTAACCCATCCTGGGCTGACTTTGATAGTGTTTACCCGGCCACCTACACCTTCCCCGGTCGGCCAACGCCACCACCACCTTCGTTGAGGTGGTGGCCAGCAATAGGCGGTGGTTGGCCAGCCGGAGGTGGCCGGAACAGGGATTTAAGTGTGGATGAAAAGCTCCAAAAATGGAGTTTTCTCCCTACCCGATCTAGGGCAAATTGGCCTCAAACCTTGCGGCTAGTAGATGTGGATCTATCCATTGAGAAAGAAGAGGACAGGACCTTTTGGGAGGGCTGGAGCCTAGCCGATCGACGGGTTGCCATTGCCGGTGGTGGCGCCGTTCAGTGCTATGTAACTATACAGCCAGAGGCTTCAATTTCTTCAGGGAAAGAGTGGAAACGACTCCTCACAGCCTGGTGAAGCTTTAAAAATAATCAAATGGGGGAAGGGAGGGGTCAAGCTTAAATACACCATTAATGGCCATTTTTTGAGAATTTTGGCCAACTGAATTCTCCTCCCATAGCCACTGTCATTGCCGAGAAAAACCTTTTATCTCCTCCTAACTCACCAGAGAAGATGAATCAAGCCATTGGAATTGAGTGGAGAGGCCTTTAGCCTTCCTTGTCCATGAATGGCCTCTTTCTCCTCACTTTCTCTCTCCTAGTCACTATTTCCAGAAATTGAATGGCTAATTATGTAATTATAAACCTCATGAGGCTAGTGGGCCACCTCAATTAGGCCTATCCCAAGTGGGTTAGGCTTGAGCTAGACTTTTCTCCACTTTTTAGGCTTGGTTAATCCTAGCCATTTAAGCCCCGCCCTAGGTCATTTTGGGTGATGTGACTGACTCAATGGGGTGTAAGTGATACCATTGACATCAACCTAGTCCACTTGTGGCTTGGTGTAGCCCAATTAGGTCAACTTTGGGCAATTTGACTTAATTAGGGTTTGGGTTGACTTTGGTCAAATTGACCTCTTGGATTAACCCCAATGGGTCCTTTGTGACCCATTGGCGTCCCCTAGGGTTGGGAGTGCTATGGTGGGGGTCATGAAATCAAGTTTAAGCCCTAAAGTCAAACCCTAGGTTTGGTGATGAGGTTGTGTTATAGGCAGACCAAGGTGATTTCCACCTTCATTCCTTTGTTCACTTTGCCTCTTGAGCTTCCTAGGGTTTTGTCATTACCTAGTCATGACAAAATCACTCTTAGTGGTCTAGTTGTTTGAGGGATGTTACACAGTATGTGTTCATGGTCATCTACTCAAAAATATCTTAAGCGGCCTCCTGGGTTTTGTTCTTTAAAGTACACCCCCAATAGCTGCATAAATAATTTGCCTCGTTTGGAAATTCAGACCGTTATAAAAAGTTTGTACTTGTTATCAAGTAGAAAGTGCATGATGAGGGCATCTATAAAAAAGTTTCTTAAAGCACTCTTATGTATCGTAGAGTCTCAGAGTCAATCGTCATAAATAAAGAAATATTAGTGCATAATTTGGCAGTCTTAGTACGCGGGAATACTTAATTACAAACTTTTTTGCCATCTCGGCACATGTAGTGATGGACCCTTTAGGAAGAAAGACCGACCACTACTGGGCCTTTGAACGGATAAAAAAAAGTAAAAATACGTAATCAAAGGTGTCATTTATAATGCCATTGATCTTATGTGTTGCCAATTTTGAGAAAATTAGCAATATGAGATTTTTGATCTTCGTCCGGAAGGCCATCGAAGGTTACCCATTATTGCACCATTTGGATGGTGCTAGATTTGATCTCAAAGTTATTGTTCTCAATCATAGGGAGGAAAATACAAGATTGTGTACCCTACAGATTTGTCTGTGCATAATAACACATGGTCCATTGTAGGGTCTCATTAGGAATGGGCACATTAGGTTCAGCCAAAATTTTTATGGAAGTGTCATCAATCGACTCTTCAAATTCTAAATATAAATCCTTATCACAAGTTTAGTGGCGCCATAAGGCGGTATAACATGGCATAATATGTAGTCATTACATTCCTCATACTACTTGAATCTTTCCAAGTAATATGCACTGACTCAACATGATTAATCGAAGAGCAATCGCGAGTCATACACTAAAAAGGTAGAAGGCGAAGGGAGAGAAAAGAGAGAGAAATAGTAGAGGGGAACAAAAAGATAAAATTAACGATTGATTTTTTTTCTTTTAGGGGGATGATAGTACGTTTAAAAGTCTAAACTATTAAGGTATTTTTTAGGTTTTTAATTCACAAATCATGTCTTGTAAGCTTATATGTTGACCTCCTTTTGTATATATTATTGCCACTAATGTTTTCTTCTCTTTTTGCAGGTTTTCAAAGCTTTTGGCCAAAATGACATGACACGCCCCCTGACACGCCCTCCCTGGGCGTGTCACAGGGCGTGTAACCCGATCCCGAGGAAATTTGCGCCCAAAAGCCAGATCCCGAGAAAACATTTGACACGACCCCCTGACACGCCCCCCCCCCCCCCCTCGGCGTGTCTCTGGGCGTGTCACCAGATCCTGAAGCCTATTGCCGCAATTAAATATTTTCCATTATTGTACGTCAATAGTATTGACACGCCCCCCCTACACGGGCGTGTACCACCTTTTTCGACGATTGATGGATTTCCGACCAATGATTTTGACGTGACGTGCCTTACACGCCCCCCCCCCCCCCCCCCCCCCTACATGGGTGTGTCCCAGGGAGTGGCCACTATCATACAGAAGCAATCATCATTCCCGCCATAATCTAGCACCCGAGATCAACCCCGTACCTAACACGCCCTCCCTAGGCGTGACAGGGGGTGTGACGGACCAAGAGAAAAATTCTATAAATTCAGTGACTCCCCCTTGTGTCCAGAAGTAGTAGGTTTAGATGGGAGGTGCTGCCCTTTTATTTCTTGAAATTTTTTAGTGTTCTTCCTCTCTCCCTTTCTTATTTTAAGCTTTTCCTAATTCTAAGCTTAGTGTACCCTTTTATTATAGCTTTTGTAATTGTTTTAGTAGCTTAATGTTAATTCTATCTTAGGTTTCATTTCCATGCAATTGTAATCTTTTATTTCAAAGTTATAGTTCTCTTTTAGCATTAATATAAAGTGCCCTTTTACCTTGTTTTCTTAATGTTCTTCTACCCATCTCTCTTCCTCCACTTCTCCATGATTAATTAATCCTCCTTGTACTCAATCTTGATGATCCGAGGTTCGAGTATATTAAGTTATGATGCTTTAAGTTTACTTTTTATTTTTAGGGTTTAGGCCTTTGATTTACTCTTTATAATTCATGTTTGGAGTTATATCATCAATATATAATTTCCATCTTTGTTTTCACTCTTAGCTAGCCGAGAGGCTCGTAGTTTGAAGTAAACACTAAAGAGTAAAGAGAGTTGCATGGACCCCTCGAGAGAGGCAGACGTTAAATCTCACGGATTTGAGTGAAATACATTAGTGGGGTTCACCGCGTAAAGTGATCTTTAGGTCTCTGAATTGGACGAGAGTTCGGTCGGACCTTCCTACACTCAGTTGGGCACGACTTCGAGAGAAATGTGTTCAAGCTTTAGGAACCTCCACGGTCAAGGACCTTTACCTTATAAAGTTAAGGTTTATTATCGTATATTTAATCAACTTTTGTCGAGGTGATTCTCGATCGAGTGCTTTTTTATTTCATCGTTTCAACCCCTCGTTGTAATCACTCTTATTAGCTCTTTATTTAACTGCAAGTAGTTCTCTTTTTAGCGCAATATTTCTTTTCTTAATTGCAATTAGTTTTCTCTTAACAAACCTTAAAACAATCATTCGATAAGATAATAGTCTTTGTGTGAGTAAGATTACTCAATAGTTCCCGGATCTTAATACGACACTTGTGTCCCATAGTTGTAATTTGATATGTATACTTGCTTAGTTGGATTGCTAGTTCGGTTCTTATTCTCTTCACAATTAGTAGACACCAGGGGATTAAGTTAGTTCCGGACTTCCCAAAGTTTACCCGACGAATTGTCTGCACTGATACTAGGAGATATGCTGGGATGATAGCCCAAACCTCATTTCCAAGATTATAGTTACACTCTTGATATTTTTTTGGAAGTAAAATAAAAACAAAAGGAAAATGATAAAATTAATAGTTATTCATCTTTTCGAAATATCAACCCAAGTCCCTAGCAATGGCAAATACTTGATAGATAATTTTAGAGTTTTAGAAAAGATGATGATGTTCTATGATTCTATATCTGATGAATGTAAGTGTACCTTATGGACTATAGCATAGGATACTAAGAAAATATCAAGGTTGTATTACTCGGGGTGCGTCGATTACTTTTACTTCAAGAAAATCACTAGTATCTTATCAATCGATTTTTTGAATTGTTTTTCCTAGCTAAAAGAGAAGTAAAATGTGATTTAACAAAGGGTTTAAGAAATGTTTAAAGGGCTAGTACTCAATCTTGAATCACTATAGCATGAGAATAATCAAATGGAAAATATACATTTTAATCCTTTTTAATAAAGTACTTTGGTCGTGGAGATTTTAGAATGTAAATTCATAATCACATAAAAAATCCAACTATTGCCGCTGTCTAAGTTCAAATCCTTCTAGGTGTGAATATACTTCAAATTCTTATGATCCGAAAATATCTCACAGTGAACACCATATAAATATTGCCTCCAAATTTTCAAGGCGAAGACCACTGCTCCCAACTCCAAATCATGCACTAGTTAATTCACCTCATTGTTCTTAAGCTGTCGAGAAGCGTATACAATCACGTGTCTATTTTGCATCAATGCAGCCCCCATGCCATGATGGGATGCATCTGTATATATCTGAAATCCTTCCTTTCCAGATGGTAGGGCAAAGATTGGTGTGGAGGTAAGACGGTTCTTCAGCTCTTGAAATGATGTTTCAGATTTGGATTACCGCACAAAAAGCACACCCTTCTTTGTCAAAGTTGTGAGGGGAAGAGCGATTTTTGAAAATCCTTCAACAAATTTGTGATAGTATCCAGCAAGTCCAAGGAAACATCACACATCGGCCACTGACCTCAAAGGCGACCATTCTTTCACAGCACGCACAATGGCCGGATCCACTGCTAACCCAGCTCCACTTATAACATGTCCCAAAAAAGCAACTTTTCGGAGCCAAAAACTCACATTTGTTGAACTTAGCAAACAAGTAGTGCGCCTACAGTTTCTTCAAAACTAATGCCAAGTGTTTAGCATGCTCCTCTTCTGTCTTTGAGTAAACCATAATGTCTGATAAGCCAAAAATTATAGTTTTTTTAATATAGTTTTTATTTAATAAATAGTTATATTCTAGTAAGTTTTACATTAATATTATCATTAATTCATTTCTTTTCATATTTTAGGACAATCTGGTCTGTTAATAACAATTAAAATATTGCAAAACTAATTAGGAGATGAAACAGAGAAAATCTAGAAAAATCGTAAATTACACGCCCCGGTCACGGGTGTGACCTGTGGGCGTGACCCATCCAGAAGTTCCAAAGATCGTGCCACATAAAATAAAATTACATGCCCCTATGTCACGGGCATGAACTTTGGGTCACGGTCGTGACTCTCAGGCGTGACATCTAGCTCACGCGTGCCGCACATTAAGAAGCCAGTTTCAGATCGAGGACATTTCAAGCTTACAAGCCCTAGGTCACGGGCGTGACAAAGGGGGGTGACCTCTTCAGCAACTACCAGATTAACTCCCGCCATTTCGAGTTCCTGCCAATTCCAGTATCAGTAAAGACACGCTCTAGATCACCGGTGTTACTTAGGGGCGTGACCCGCAAAACAATAATTTTGGAGGTTTTTCTCCCAACATTCTCGGGCTTTCAAGAGGACGGTTCAGCTCCTGACACGCCCCCTAGTCACGGGTGTGACCTAGGGGTGTGACTTTCCAGAAAAATTCCTATAAATTTAAGATAGATCCAGGATCCAGAAGTCAACTAGGAGTAGATTTTAGGAAGATTTTGTTATTTAGTTTTCAGTTATTATGTATTTCCTTTATGTACTTTCAATTTCATAGAATATTTTTGCTTCTATTTTAATTCAAGCATTTTTTTTTCTAAGCAATTATGTTTTTCTTCTTCTTTTTATGTAGTCCCCTCATCATTTTAAGTAGCTAATTTGAATTAGCACTTGATCATGATGATTTTTGAATAAAATAAACTTCTTTTTCAAGCTCTCTTTATTTATCGCTTTTATTTACCTTTGATTTCAATTGTGTCAAATTCAACTTTTGATATTAGATCTGTATCCTAGATTTATCGAGAGGTTGTGGATATGTGTAAATCACTCAAAGGTAGATGGAGTTGCATGCACTCCTCGAGAGAGGATGACATAATTCTTCCGAATTTGAGTCAAATCTAATAGTGTGGTTCACCACCTATAACAAGTTTAGGGGTTTCGACTGGCCGAGGAGTCTTAATCGATCAACCTAAGTTTAGTCGAGAGTGTATTCTTGAGAGAGGAGCTTTTGTATATTTGGAACCTTCACGGTCGAAGTAGGTAATTTAGAAGATTGTTTCTCATGAAAAGTTTATTTTAATTCAAAGGGAGTCTAGATTAACTGTTAATTTTATTTCATAGTTTTATTAATCTTTTATTTTTTTTATATTCGATAAAATAATATTAATTTGTGTGAGTAGAAGTAGTGATCAGGCTCGGAAGAATACGACCTTCATATTTTTATATATTATGTTATATTTCAATAGGTACACTTGCCTTAATCGAATATAGATTGGAGAAATACAAATTTTCTCTATCAAGTTTTTGGCATCGTTGCCGGGAAACTTATTTTGTTGATATTTTGAAAGCGCAAATTTTATTAATTTTATCAGTCTATTTTTCTCTACCCCAATTCTCTTTTTACTTTTTCCTTTTTAATTCATTTCTATTAAGCAAAGGTTGTTTTTTTTCTTTTAGAAAAAAAATGTTATCTAAATTGGATGCCGTGCTTGTCGAGCTTTAAAATAAACTCAATATTTTGGAAGCCGCAAAACATCGCAAATTTTTTGTTATTATTGTGGTGCTTCTCATCGAAGTTAGGGGTTTTATCATTATTTTTATAATCAAAAAATTTCTTATGACAATAATTATTCTCACTTTTATGATAATTCTTTTTCAAATTTTCATGAAAACAATTTCTCTAATTTTACTAATTTTCATGAAAATAATTTATTAAGCTTTAGCGAGAATAATTATTTTGATTTAAATAATTTTTCTTCCACCTCATATGTTAGTTTTTCTTGTTTGCAAGATCAACCGGAAGGATTTCCGAGTGATGAGAATATTTCTTTAAATCTAAATTTTTGTTCTTTTTCTGTACCGCAACATTTTTCTTCTAATTTTGGGGACTCTTCACAATTTTAATTTGTTCCTCCTCCCTAAAATTTAGAAAAAATTAATACTTGTATTAATGATTTTTCTCCTCCTTTGAATATTTCTCCGATGGAGGAACATGAATCTTCATGTGCCCCCTTGGTTTCTTATTCTGAAGAAGAAGAAAAATCATTATTTCAAGAATTTATTAAAATTATGGGCATACTGGATGAAATAGAAGAAGAACATGTTTCTTCTCGTATTTTTTCGAATTTTTCTTCTCGTCATGAATTTCCAATTACCACTTATAAATATTTAGGAATTCAAATTCATGAAAATTTTGTGCCTAATCATTTTATAAATGAATTTTCTTATAATAATATTATTTTAGAAAATAAACAACCAGAGCCTAATCATATAGTTTCGCAAGCGCCTCCTTCTTGCGAAAATTTATCTGACATGTTTATTATTCATTTTTCTTATTCTAACGATTGTCATGTAGGAGAGGAGCCATTGCAATTAAACGTCTTCCAAGATCCATTTGTCGCTCCTCTATAAAAATTAAAATCACCACAGGTATGTATAGGTGATTTGGATTTACATTATCAAGAAAACTGCAACAAGGAAAATCAAGAAGAAAGCGGAGGAGTAGTCGGGCGAGCGTCTTCGGCGTACTCACCCAAACGTGAATTAAGGGAGTTGTCCGCTCACTTAAAATTTTATTTTTATTTTTCTTAATCATAACCGTCTAGAATAAAGACAGGAAAAAGAAAAGCGTTCTGGGAGACACCCCGTACTTATCCTTTCATTTCTTGAATTTTCTTTTTTTAAAAAATTTAATTAATCTATTTTCTTTTTCTTTCCACCCTTACTTGGCATATAAACATTGGGGAAATGTTTATTTTAAAGTATGGGGTGGAGTCTCCTTTACTGTTTTTATTTAAAAAAATACAAAAAAAATTTTGAAAAATCTTTAAAAATATTATAAAAAAAATTTATTTAAATCAAAAAAATAGAAAATAGAAAATTAACTTCTTGGAAAGGGCCGTGTTGGGCTTTCATCCCTTAAAACCGTCTAGTACCTTGCGAACCCATCACTGGGTAGTCCTTGGGATGTCCAAGAAATATCAAAAACATTATGATTATAATTTATGTTTTTAGTATTTATATTTTTAAAAAAAATCAAAAAAATATAATAAACCCCTACTTACTTTTTGTGATTTTTAGAAATTTATTTTGAGTTTATTTATAAGAATTTTTATAATTATTTATTTTCTAACCTTTTATTTCATCATGGTTAGTTAGATTAAATTTTTAGGTGATTTGTTTTTATGGAATATTTTATGAATTAAATTTGTTTAGAGTAATCTATTTAACCTCCTTTTCCCTCATATTCTAATTAGTTTCAATTTTGTGGTACCTAACTTAATCTTTAGACTTTAATTATATGCACTTTATGCTTTAAGATTCTTAGAAAAATTTAATTTACTATAGTTGCTTTCTGAGCATTTTAATTTAATCTAAAATTTGTCTATTCTTTCCCTTTTTTCTTGTTAGATCATATGTCATGGGGATAAGAGGATAAAATTCATTATCCCCGGGTAAACATATGCATTTTTTCTTTATTGTTACATCATATGTCATGGGAATCAAGTATTCTAATTACTTTCAATTTTGTGGTACACATATGCAATCAAAAAAAATGGAGTAAGAGGATAAAATTTATTACTCCCAATTATTTTGTTTTTATTTGAAGAGAAAAATATTTGTTCATATGTCATTGAAAATGAGAGGATAAAATTCATCATTTTCTTGGTAAGCATTGCAAATATCAAAAAAAAATTATGTGGGGAGAGAGGATAAAATTCATCACCTCCAATCAAAAAACCTCTTCATTTTCCTTATCTCCAAATCCTAAAAAATTTGCTTTAGATGTTAATTAAAATATTAAGAGAGCATAAGTAGTAGTTTAAATTTTTCCTCTAAGTCTCTTTTTAGATAAAGGTGTTAATTACTCTAAATCTAATTTTGTTTGCTAAACTACTCAATTTTGTATTCTAATTATTTATTTGAAAATTTTTTGCTAAAAATCTTTATTCTTCACATTTTGATTTCATATTTTAGGACTTAAATTTTGAATCCCTAAATTTTATTTTTACACTTTCTTTTGATTTAATAAATTTTTAGTTTAATTAAAAAATTATATTAATTTCTTATAAGTACTTCTCATAGTTTTGCTCTGGAATAACAAAAACTTAAGTATGGAGGTATTTGATAAGTCAATATTTATAGTTATTTTAATATAGTTTTTATTTAATAAATAGTTATATTCTAGTTAGTTTTATATTAATATTGTTATTATTTCATTTCTTTTCATATTTCAAGAACAATCTAGGTTGTGAATAATAATTCAAAGCTTGTAGAATTGATCAGGAGATGAAACGGAGAAAATCTGGAAAAATTGCAAATTACACGCCCCCGTCACGGGTGTGAGCCTCAGGTCACGGGCATTACCTGTGGGCGTGACCCATCCAGAAGTTCCAGAGACCGTACCAAGTCACTTAAAATTACACGCCCCTATGTCACGAGCGTGACCTTTGGTCACGGGCGTGACTTTCAGGCGTGACATCCAGCTCACGCGGGCCGCACATTAAGAAGCCAGTTTCAGATCCAAGACGTTTCAAGCATACACACCCATGGTCACGAGCGTGACAAGGGTGGGTGACCTCTTCAGCAATTGCCAAATTAACTCTCGTTGTTTCGAGTTCCCACTGTTTCCAGTAATAGTAAAGACGCCCTAGGTCACGGACGTGACCAAGGGCGTGACCCGCAAAACAGTAATTTTTGTGGTTTTTCTTCCAACATTCCCGGGCTTTCAAGAGGACGGTTCTGCACCTGACATGCCCCCTAGTCACGGGCATGACCTAGGGGCGTGACTTTACAGAAAAATTCCTTAAAATTCCAAACAAAGCCAGGAGCCATGAGTCAACTAGGAGTAGATTTTAGGTAGATTTTGTTATTTAGTTTTCAGTTATTATGCATTTCCTTTATGTAGTTTCCATTTCATAAAATAGCTCTGCTTCTATTTTAATTCAAGCACTTCTTTTCTAAGCAATTATGTTTTTCTTCTTCTTTTTATGTAGTTCCTTAAGTAGCTAATTTCAATTAGCACTTGATCATGATGATTTTTGAATAAAATAAACTTCTTTTGCAAGATCTCGTTATTTATTGCTTTGATTTACCCTTTATTTCAATTGTGTCGAATTCAGCTTTCGATATTAGATCTGTATCCTAGATTTACCGAGAGATTGTGGATACGAGTAGATCAATCAAAGGTAGAAGGAGTTGCATGCACTCCTCGAGAGAGGATGACATAAGTGTAACGCCCTCGATTTTTCTGCGTTTTGTTTGAGCATTGTTTGGCGTTACGATGACGCGTTGTCGGCTTTTGCCATTGTTAGAGCGTGGTCATAGCTCTTTAGGTTCCTTTAGTGGTCCATTAGTAGCCTGTTTGCAAGATTCCCCAGCTAGCCTGAGTCTATTTGTGGTGACTCGGCTGGGCCTCTTAGGGAATGCTTGTATTTTGGCTTCAGGTAGTTTTAGCCCGAGTTTTGATCGTCAGATGTTGTTTTCGACTTCGTCGTTGTGTTTGTAGCTGTGGTTTTTAGCTACGGTGTGAGTTTTGTCGAAATTCGAGATCATTTGTTTTTCGCGTCGTTTCGACGTTCGTTTTGTTAGCCGGTAGTGGCTACCTGATTGTTGTGCATGGTCTTGTGTGATCGAGCTTGGTAAGGTTGGTTCTTGTTTTAGGCTAAGCATGGTTAGCCAATTATGTTATATATGTATATGTATGTATATATATATTTATGTTTGGGTGTAGCTTGGGGTGCCGATACTGTTTTTTTATATAAATATATACATGTACATGTGCATGATACATATACAAGTAAGCTTGTGGTTTGGGTACTGATTTTATATATGTATTTTATGTGTGTGTTGTACATATATATATATATATATATATATATGTTAGATGATGTTAGTGGCTGTTATATATATATGTTAGCTTGCTGGGTGGGGCTCGGGTAGCAGCTAGTGGATTGCTTAGGCTTAGTATTTTAATAGCTTTAGTCTGAGTTAGTGGGAGGATTTAGATAAGCTCCAGCTGTGCTCCTCCTCCCCACTTCTCCCCATTTCCCGAGCACGGTTAGCTTGCAACGGAAGGAAGCGAGCGGGAGGCGGAAGAGCTGCTGCTTTGGTCGGCGATCCCCGGTGCTCTGGTGCTCGGTTTGCTCGGGTAACAGCAGATCCGTGCTGCTCTCGCCGAGAGCTAGCTTCCTATATAAGTGTCTCTTGTTTTAAGGCTGTCATTAGGGAGCTAGGGTTTTCGGGTTTCTCCTTCTTCTTCCCTAATGCTCCAGCTTTGCCTCCAGGTGGCCGATCTTGCCGTCGGAGCTGAAGATTGGAGGTTTCCGGCTGTTTTCGAGAAGTAGAGGCAAGTGGCTCCCTTGCCCTTGCCTAATTGTTTGTTTTAAACCTTGATCAAGTATTTGTTCCTGTGCAATAGCTAGATCAGCCGACCTCGGGCTGCTCCTAATTCTTTTTTTTCCTTTAAATTATCCCGGTTTGTATCTGGTTAGTAGCTGGGGCCAAGGGTTTGGCCTAAGTTTATGGTAGGATTAAGGTTAGGGTTGATGTGGTCGGCTAGGAGGGGTAGGGGTGAGTGCTGGGACGTTTTTCCCAACTCCCTCTGCATGCCTGGTGTTGAGAGGAGCTAGGGTCGGGTCTGGTTTTTTTCTAAGGGCCCAGGAGTTGAGTGAGGTCCACTCACTCAATGCCAGGTGTGTTTTTGCGGCTAAGGGCCCAGGTGTTGAGTGAGGTCCACTCAATATACGCCAGGTGTGTTTTTTGCGGTTAAGTGCTGAGGAGTTGAGTGAGTCAACCTCACTCAACGCCAAAGCAGGTCTGGCGTTGAGTAAGGTGAACTCACTCAACGCCACTGCTAAGACTTGCAGTTTAGTCCGATGGAGTTGAGTGAGTAGGCCTCACTCAACGTCGTAGTCAAGCCTGATGGCGTTGAGTGAGTCGACCTCACTCAACGCCAAAGCAGGTTTGGCGTTGAGTTAGGAAGACTCACTCAACGCCAAGTCTTTTTCCCGTTGTCAAGTCTGATGGCGTTAAGTGAGGAGGCCTCATTAAACGCCATAGCAGGTTTGGCGTTGAGTGAGGTAGACTCACTCAACGCCACAGCCAGGGCTTGCGGTTTAGCCCTTAGCGTTGAGTGAGGGTACCTCACTCAACGCCATGGCCAATTTGGCGTTGATTGAGGCAGCCTCACTCAACGCCGTAGTTTTTTTGGCTAATGTTATAGCCTTGGGATGTGTGCTTCTTTAGGACTGTTAGAGGACCTTTTACCTTCCTAAGGGGGATGTTGGGGGTGTTCGGCTAGTTTTTTGCACGCCGACTCGTGGGCTATGGATGGAGGGCGTGTTTGTTTCTGGACTCTGGAGGGGTGAATTGTGTGTGCTGAGCTGTGGACACCACTAAGTTTGGACATTGTGGCCAACTTGTTTAGGTGTGTGGACCCTAAGGCGGCCACCGGTTGTGTTTCGCCCTTGAGTATTTTTGGGGTCTGGTTGTTGGTTTTGGTACTGCCACGCGCTCCAGCCCCTTGTTTTTTTTACACCCCGGTCATTTGCCCACAAACTTAGGATTTTTAGCTCTCCCGTTGTCTGTTTTTGGCTGTTCCTACTATTATACTGATACTTTACTGCTGCAGGTTGATTCTTTCCGCAGAGCAGGTAGCTTTTGTGCTCACACTTGGTGTGATTTGCCTATATTGTCTTTTTATCAATAGTTCTTTCTTTTTCCTGCTTCTGCTGATTTGGTACCTTGTTGCCGGGTTGGAAAACCCTTCTTTATTAAGTAATCTGGTTTTTTTTCTTTCTTTTGATTATTTCCTTGCTGAAGCATTTCATTTCTTGAATGCCTCAGGTCCAGGTTGTAGCTGATTGAGCGGCTGATTCCTTCTAGTAGACTTGCTGGTAACCTCCAGGGGAGCTGAGTTGCAGATCATTCACCTTGTGAGGTAGTTATCTTTCTTTTCTGTATGGACATGCACACTCACCGGTGGGTTCGTGTCGGGTTGTCGACGTCCACTGGTGGTTTACTCGTTTTGCTGGATATGAATTAAAACTGCTGTTTTTGCCCTCTTAGGGTTGTTTACTTGCTTCTGGGAAGGTTTTATGATAGGTTGCATGTTAGGTATTTTAAAACCCTAAACTATTTTATGTACCTCATGCATATCATATTTGCAAAACTAAAGCACTATTTTCTTAAAGCGTAAAGCATATCTTTTAAATATAAATATTATACTCGCCTTAGGTATCGCGCATGCTATAAGTGGTCTCTTGAGGACCCTTATACTCTTTTAGGGTGTCAAATCAATTGAATCAAATATTTTTTCGCTGTAAACAAATATATATTTTTCCTAGTGTGGACTAGCTGATCCACTGTGCCGAGGGATACGGTCTTTAAATAAACTGGTTTTCTACTAAATTAAGCTTGTGATTTGTGGTCTCGGTGCGTTGCCTGAGCGTCGGCAGTTATCCCCTGCTCGACGTGGCATCACAACGCGTGTTTTCCCGTACTCTGATACTCCTTAACCTCGGGGAAAATGTGGGTTGTGACAATAAGTCTTCCAGATTAGAGTCAAATACAATAGTGTGGTTCACCGCCTAAAGCAAGCTTATGGGTTTCGACTGGCTGAGGGGTCTTAATCGATCAACCTATGTTTAGTCGAGAGCGTATTCTCGAGAGAGGCCCTTTTATATTTTGGGAACCTTCACAGTCTAAGTAGGTAATTTAGAAGTTTGTTTCTCATGAAAAGTTTATTTTAATTCAAAGGTAGTCTAGATTAAGTGTTAATTTTATTTCATAGTTTTATTAATCTTTTATTTTTATATTCGATAAAATAATATTAATTTGCGTGAGTAGAAGTAGTCAATAGGTCCAAAAGAATACGACCATGATATTATTATATCCTATGCTATATTTCAATAGGTACACTTGCCTTAATCGAATATAGATTGGAGAATATGAATTTTCTCTATCAATGCCATCAATAAATATGATGACAAAAACGTCTAGATACGGCTCAAACACCCAATTCATCAAACTCAAGAATGTAGAAGGGGCGTTCGTGAGCCCAAATGACATCACTGTGAACTCATATAAGCCATATCTCGAACTAAATGTTGTCTTCTAGATATCTTCCTCTTGTATCCTCAATGGATAGTACCCCGAGCGCAAGTCCAACTTGGAAAACCAATGCTCTCCCACCAGTTGATAGAATATCTCATCGATCCGGAGTAAAGGATAGGTGTTCCGCACCGTCAATCGATTGAGTTCTCGATAATCTATACATAATCATAATAATCTGTCCTTCTTCTTAACAAACAGAACAGGAGCTCCCCAGGATGTTGAGCTTGGACGAACAAACCCTGATTCCACCAACTCTTGTAACTGCACCCTAAACTCTGCCAGTTCCTTTAGATCCATCCTGTAAGGGGTTCGAGAGATGGGCTTGGTACTCGTCACTAGATTAATCTGGAAGTCTTCTTCCCTAAGCGGGGGTAATCCAGGTAACTTTTTGGGAAAAACCTCAAGAAAATCCTACACCACTAGTACATCTTCCATGCTCGTCGCCATCTCTTTTAGTTCAAAACATATCATATACACCTCATTCCATTTCTGATGGCCCTTAAGGGCCTGAATTGAAGACAATATTATTCGGGTTACAAGTTTAATACCTTGAAAGATTATCTCAGAATCTTCATTCCTCAAGGTTATTTGCTTCGTCGTACAATCAATCTTGGCATGGTGCAAATCCAGCCATGCCATGCCAGAATAAGGTCATATTTTGTCATCCTCAACACTGTCGCAGTGGTTTCAAAATGTTTTCCTCCAATATACACCTCCACGTCGCACTTGGCGGACGAAGTCATCTCGGAGCCGTCTGGAAGACGTACTCTCTGAGTGATACCGGTGAAGTTTTGCACACTATTTAGATCTTTCATAGTCCGCCGAGACAAACGAGTGAGCGGCGCCAATATCAAATAGGGTGTGGGCTGGTCTCCCACTAATGCTCACGATGCCTAAATATAGAGTTATAAAAACCTAAAAGCTAGATTCCTAGCACAAACATAGGCAAGTTAAGGACGAATGCTTATAACGTATTAATTGACTATGAAATACCTGCAATCATGTCATGAGGATTCCGCTCTTGAGTCATATCCAGAGCAAAAATCTGCTCTCTAGCATGTCCAGGATTCCTACCTCATGGTCCTCGTCCTCGACCACAAACTTGCCCTCATCCTCGCTGAGCTGCCAAAGGAAAAACAGAGGAACGTTTCCACCTAGTTGCAGGCAATGACTCTGGATGTGGCCCAGCTGATGACACTTGAAACAAACTTTCCCGAATGGCCCTCCCGATTGTTGGTGAGGTTGGAACTGCAGGGGTGCAGGAAATGTTAGCAGCGGGGCCGGAAGTTCCATCCTAAAGTTCTAATGAAAACGACCGCCGCCTCTTTGGTTTCCTCTTCCACCTCTAATATTTTGTCACCTTCTGAAGCTGGGTCTTGCTTCAATCACGCCCTCAGCGGGTCTCTTACCACTATCCTGGATCCCACGATGGTCCACCTCAAATCTTTTTGCCATGTCAATTATCTGGGCGAGGCTCGAGTCGGCTAAAACAAAAGTGGTTTCCTTAGGGGGTCTCGCAAACCTTTGTTGAACCGTTTCGCATATCCGCGATCATCCAAATCGTAGGGGTCAGCATACCTGGCGAGGTGCTGAAACTCCCATTGATACTCTATGACTGACTTAGATCCTTGTTTTAATTGCAGAAACCTTTCTTCAAGTTCAACTCGAGCAGTGGAGGGGACAAAATGTTCTAAGAAGGCCTTAAAAAATTCATTCCAGCTGATGTCGGAGTATACACATCCTTGAAAAGTGGAGCCCATAAGGTACTTCCACCACCTTTTTGCGTGTGATTCCAAGACAGATACAGCTAAGTAACATCTATGTAGGTTGGACATCTGATTCCGACCATCAATTCTTGCACAACATCTAGCCACTCCTCTATGTGAACGGTTGAATCAGTCCCATGGTAGATGGGTGGAGAAAGAGCTGTAAAAGTACTCAGCCAATTAGAGCACGGGGCATATTGCTGCACCAGAGCTTGCTGAGACCTGAAGGCATCTAAGATTGCAGTTAAGGTGTAACCCAACTACGATTGTTGGAATGGAGTAGGGATCGGGGCAACAGGAATGTATGTCGTCGGCTCTGTATATACCAGAATCTACGTACAAAATACGAATTTTAGGTTAGGTTGGCTAAATGTAGGGTAACGAGTGGACATACTTAGTGTGAAAAACAAATGGGCATACCACTGCTTCTGCTAATCCAATTTGTCTGCAAACTGAATAATCGAATGAGGGTAACACCACGTTCAAGGACTTATTTATCGTAGGATCGATGCAAACTGATACCATTTGTAAGGACCCCTCCCGGAACACTTGACACGGTCGAGTGGAGTCTTATGCCCAGTATAGCCGCCTTGCGGTAGCATCAGCACATGGGCTAATCTGTACCACAAGCCTCCTATCCTGTCGACCAATCAAATATCATAATGCCAACCCAACCAAAAAGAAGAACATGGAAGTCATAATATCACATAAGTGTCCAAAAGAGTACATCAATAAATAAGAAGCTACTCAGCTTCTTTAATATCAAAGTACACAAAACACTGCCTGAAGGCTACATCATAACGCTCAAACTCACATCGGTCACCGAAGGAATTGAGGTTAATGTCATATCAGGCCCTGTCTCCCTGTCCTAGCTGTCCTCATGCACCTGGCACTACTACTGCTCCATTGGCGGGGGATCCTCCTAAAATGGTAGACGTAGCAACCGTTAGTCATAAAGACTAAGTGGCTATAACATCCGCTCACCCCAGCGGCTCTTTGGCACTGAGCGGAGAAAGAGAAGGAGCTCAATATAAATGTAATATACAATAAATAGGTGACAAGAGCAATATAACCAGCAGTTTATATATGTATGTATTAGCACATTTAAACTAAGTATGAACAGTAATCAACAATAATTAATCGGCAATCTATGCTAACAACACATTAATCATAAGGACAGAAATTAACTTAACTAATAAAAATACTCATACAAATTTATAAATTAAGTATCGGGTACATCAAAGTAACTCATTATATAAAAGTGCTCATACAAATTTATATGATGAGGATTTTATGTCGTGCAATAATATGTTATGATATGAATGCAATGTGATGACTCACCCAAGCTCACACCCACGCACACTACTATGCCGACATAGACTTTTAGTTCCCACTATTCGAGCATGTAGCTAACCTCTCAGGCGTCATCCGTCGTGGCCAAACCGTGATAGTAGAGCGGGCATCTCCACTACTAGGTGGGCATCTACACTACCAAGCCTAGGCCTCAGTATGCCTCAATGCTAAGAACAAAACAACGAAGTCCCTGCGTACTACGTCTCAGAAGGGGTCTCAGGTAGATGTGTGCCAAGAACACAGCCCAACTAGCATATAACTGGCACAAAAAGGGTCTTCGGGAATGTATCATCAAAGAACATAGCCCAACCATTCATTGGTGCGTAAGAGGCCTTCGGGAGTGAGCATCGAAGGACCCAACAAATTGCCCAAGGTATAACTGCCATCCCCAATCGGTGCGACGATTGGCGAGCCCATAGACCTTCCACCAAGTCCTCTTCACATGATCATATATTGTGTGTAAACACACAACCAACCCATGCAATTCAGATTTACATGCCATCATACAACCAAGGGCTCCAACCAAATCCCATCATACCAAAACCAACACTGTATGGTAAACACACACGCACTTACAACCCCTTCACATTCCCGTGTTCCCAAGCACCCAAGGGTTCACATTCTACACTGGTAGCGAACCACATTATATACCACGCTTGTCCCACACTGTTTCCCGTAGGGGGACGCAACTCCAAGCAGTGAACTATATCAATCATCCCTTCATTATTGAGATCAAGGTTCAACTCATCTCATGGCCATGGGGTATACCTCATCCAATCCTATCCCTAAAGTTAAACATTTGCACATTAATTTTACAATTTCAATCATCTCAACCAGAGCTGATTTCATAAACCTGCAATTCATCACGACATATATACTACTCCCAAATTTATTAATAATGCAAGATGTGATTACAATATCATCAGTTATTTGTCATCTAAACTCCTGGTAATCAATTCATAAACAAGGTAATCATCAATTATTAGGACATCACAGCTACGCGCCACAATTTACTAAAACCAGATTTTCAATAAGTTACAATCCACCATTAATCACGTGCAACCCCAAATAGAAAAGGTATCTCCAAGGGCTACAACTTCTGCGTTGAGCCGGGGGCCCAAATCCAATCCATCACACCCGAAATCGGATTTCAGTCCAGCCGTGTACACTTAGACAAAACGCAGCCTGCACACATGTTATTACAGCGCATTAACTTTGACTGAACATTCCCAAAGATATAGAGCTCTCCCAACAACGGGTAACCATCCATTGGAAAGGTCTTTCTAAGGGCTACACTTTCGTGTTGAGCTCAAGACCGAAATGAGATTGGATCATACCCAAAAACATCCTTGAAGCCTGTTGCACACAGAAACTAGATTTTTGTACAACACTTTGCACGCATCATAAAGAATGATGAACGGCATTGGTTCATCTTCTTCCTCTAACCATCGCATAAAACACAACCAACATCTTTATATGGCTTGTGTCCCTTTTCTCCCTTGACACCAAAACATACACCAAGGGGGTTGACCACAATTCTTCACGAGAACAAGTCCACCATGGAGAGCACAGCCCCTCGTAATGAATAAAGAAACAATACTTGAAATGATTGAAGATTATCATAGAAAAGGGAGCAAACGAAGGCAAAGTAAGGATATAGTTGAGGGGAGATCGACAAAGGATTGAAGTGGTTGCCCTAGAACGAAGATCTGTGGGATAAGTAGTGTGGTCCCTTGCTAGAAAATCTCCAGTGTGGAAAGAAAAGATTAAACTCCCAAATCAAGCTGGCCAACCAGCAAGCAACTCTTGAGCTGAGTTCTCTTCTTGTCTCAATTAATGATAGATCTAAAAGGAAGAGTATACAATTTGTTGAGAAAATTTTAGAATAAAGTACATACCTAGATTTTAGAAGGTGAAAGGGAAATGAAATTCCTGAACACTCAAACCTTTCAATTCTTCATGAAGGCCGCCCAAGTAGTGGACTTTATTGTAATACAAAATAAGATGACTCATCAGGGCATTCAAGCAGTTGTAGAAAATCAGAATGCCACTGCAGAAAATTTGAACCAGGCCTTCCTATCCACACATGCAAGATTGGCTCAGAACAAGACTGCTATTTTGGAGAGAATGGACCTCTACAACAACCAACTAGATGATCACCTTCTGCAAACCAAAAACACTATAGTAGCTTGTCTAAATATGCTGAAAGAGAGAGTTGGTGAATCCCAAGAAACAATCTGTGCAAGAACATTTGAAGAACTCAGAAAGGGCGAGAGAAATATAACCTACCATTCTGCACAATAGGCTATTTAGAAAACAAACACCATCAGGACAGCCTTGGATATGGACAAGCCAGGGGTGTGACTTGGGAAAAAACAACAAAATGATCAAAAACCTATAAAACATAAAATAAAACTAAGTTAGAACAGATTTATAAAAAGAAATTTGTTGGGTATTGTATCCATAATAACCATGATTTGAAGAAGGGTTCCATTAAGCTAAAAGATGAATTGATGGTCTATTTGATGTTGTGTTTTAGTTATGCGATGCAGGACTGTATTGCTAAGTACAACCCAATGTCAGGTTACATTGGGTCATGAAACACAGGACTATACAATGTAATCATTCATTGTGTAGGTCAATGTGTTGACTCACATGTAATCTCTCTATTGGGGTGTACATCTATCCCAAGTGCATGAGAAGGATCAATGAAGGTCATGGAATGGAAATAAGAAGAACAGGAATTTTACCCAAGTAAAATTCGTCGAGTATCGTAAGGCATATTCATCAAATTTGTCGAGTATACTCGTTAATACTCGTCAAAATCGTCGTATATACTTACTAGCATTCGTCGAATTCATCATATGTACTTCGGGTAAAATTTTTGTAAGTTGGAAAATCTGTCAAGTAAAAATTGTCGAGTGTCATCGTGTATACTCATCAAATTCGTCGAATGTATCTATCGATACTCGCCGAATTCGTCGAATATACATGTTGATACCCGCCGAATTCGTCGAATCATTTCGACGTTACTTCTCTGGATTTTCTAGGTCGGATTAGTCAAATATCACATGGTTAGGCATCGAATGCGTCGAGTATTCTAGCCGATACTCGTCGAGTATACTAACCGATATTTGTCGAATTCGTCGAATTCGTCGAGTGATTCCTCTACATGGTGTCGAGTGTTAAGATTCAATTGGCCTAAATTTCTCCAAGTAAAATTTGTTGAATTTCATTGTTGTTCGGCGAGTATCCTCAACGATAGTCGACAATACTCGACAAATATTACTTAGGGTTATTTCTTCTTCCCGATTTCAAAATCTGTTTCGCTCTTGCCAACAGCCATGTACAGTGACCCGCAAGTTTTCTGGCTTACAGTAACTATTCTAGACATTGCAAAGGAAGATCTCTATATATATTTAAGGTGATTTATTCTTAAACCCTAATCGTGCTAATCGTGTCCAAATTAAGAAAGATTCAAAACAAAGATCACCGTCAACTTCCGACCATAGCGCGTGATAACTCTCAGTCGACACAAGTAGTAGATCTGAATAGGTTTATTTGTAATCATTTTATATAAATCACTTGTTGTATTTGTAGGAGGCTTTCCCTCTGAGTATTAGATTCGTTTTTGGATCGACTTATAGATCCGTCTGTGGATCGAGTTGTAGGATAGGTTGTTCTTCGAGTGGTAGGAGTGTCGTCTCCGAGTTGTAGGAGTTGAGACTCCGAGGTGTAAGATTTGTTGAAATCTGAGAAAGGTGAAGTAGCCAAATCTAGCCCTTCGTGGTATAGGCGAGGCGGGACAGTGGACGTACCCAACTCGGGGAACCATTATAAATCTATGTGTTATGTGTGCTTCAATTTTTAAGTTTTTTTTTTATTCTGCGAAAAGACACTGAAATCACCTATTCACCCCCTATAGGTGATTTAGGTAGACACCAGATACTTTCAATTGGTATTAGAGGGTCGTTGTTCGGTATAAGGTTAACACCTTGTACAAGATCTCTCATTTAGTTGTCTAGAGATCCCGCTTAGCTGCTATGGACAGAAGCAAGGATGTCTTTTATGAAGTTACCAGTGTGAACTAAAGAGAACGTTCCCAGGTGGAAAGAAAGAGTCAGGTTCTTCATGGAAGCAGCTGATCCCAGAATATTTCAGATAGTTGAAGAAGGGCCTCACATTCCTACATAACTGTCTGCTCTCAATCCGACTGTCATGATTCCAAAGAAGATGATGGATCTGACTAAGGATGAAATTGCCTTGGTGTCGCTGGATAAAAAGGAGAAGAATATTATAGCCAGCGTAGTGGACGATTTGATGCTCCAAACTTTATTACACTGCAAATCAGCCAAGGAGAAGTGGGATTGTCTAGTTGTGCTTATGGAAGGAACTGGAGAAGTTCGAGAGGATCACAAATCTTTGCTAAACCAAGAGTATGAAGCTTTCAAGCAGGGTGCAAATGACATTATTGCTGACAGTTTCGAGAAATTCTTCAAGATTGTCAACAGACTCAAGAACTAAGGTAACACCTTAACTAATGGTGAGCAAAATGACAAATTCCTCAAATCCTTGACAAAGGACTGGGATACAAAATTTGTTGCCATTAGGAAGTTTGGGAAGTTGTCGGAGATTGATCCCCAGAACCTCTTCAGAAAGTTGTTCTCCTACAAACTTCAGATGAATACCAGAAAGAAGGAGGAGCAAAGCAGCAGGACTTCAAGCCAAAAGAAGTCAGTTGCCTTGAAAGCTGAAGGTTCGAGAAATTCTAAAGCCATGTCACCAGTAAGGACACGAGCTCTAGATACTCCATGAAACTTTAAGCCAAGCACGTCAGTCTCTGAGCTATCTGATGGAGAGTTCTCACTCATCTCCAAGCAGTTTAACAGATTGCTCAACAAGAGGAGGCAAATGAAAAATCAGTCCTCCTCTTCTGACTTCAGAAGATCACATTGTGAAGGTGATCGTTCCAAGAAGAGCTACAACCGAGAGGACAGGTATAAATCAAAACCGAATAAACATTCTTCCTCTAACGTTGTTTACTACTTTTGCAAATAAGCAGGACACATGATTGCAAAGTGTCCTTACAAGAAGAAGGGAGGTTCTAAGAAGAAAGAGAAGATATCCTTAAAGGGTAAAAGGTATAACATCCCATTTCGTGCTAGACCCCTCGCGCGCGTTCTGAGTCAAGAAAGCTGACACAAGCTCGGGGTGCACCGGTAACAGGCATTGAGTGATACTTGACTAAAAGGCAAATATGACTTATAAATATTCTGGATGCTATAGGAGTTGAGGGGTCTCAACAGCACTCGACGAATTTAACTTAGAATAATACTGGATTCGACAAAGCTATAGGCATTGAATGGTATCGGCTTGCAACGATCCTCAACTAAATTAGTCATTGAACAATGGTTCCATCCCCGTTCGATAGGTCAGTTTGCGGACAAACTGACATAATGGAAGCAGTGTTGTGCCCATGTGTAATTCACACTAAGTATGTTCAGTCATTACCCTATGTTTAGCTAACCTCGCCTTAGGTTTGTACCTTTATGTGTAGATTCTGGCGCGTGTAACGCCAGTAATGGGCACTCCCGCCCCTTCCGTCCCAACCCATTTCTAGCATTCTGAGTTGAGACAGACACGGTGATCTTAGATGCCTTCAGGTCTCAATAGGACCCTATATAGCAACAAGCCTCGGGCTCCAGCTGGTTGAGCACCTTTAGAGCCCTCTCCCCACCTACTTATCTTAGGACGGAGTCGGCTGTTTGTACTAAAGAGTGGCTCGACACTGTGCAAGATTTAATGGTTGGATTCAGATGTCCAGCAATATGGCTGTGACCTTGGCGGTGTCATTCTTGGAATTGCATGCGAAGAGATGGTGGAAGTCCCTCATGGGTTCCACTTTCCAAGGCCGAGTGTATAAGGAGATCAGTTGGGATGAGTTTTCTTGAGCTTTCTTGGAGCATTTCATTCCCTTGACCACTCGAGACGAACTTGAAGAAAGATTCCTGTAGTTGAAGCAAGGATCTAAGTCCTTGATGGAATATCAAAGGAAGTTTCAGCACCTCGCTAGGTTCGCTGACGCCCACGAGTTGGATGATTGTGGCTATGCAAAGCGGTTCTACAAAGGCTTGTGAGATCCACTAAGGCAAGCACTTTTGTTTATAGCGGACTCGAGTTTGGTAGAGATCATTGATATGGCGAAAAGGCTGGAGGCGGATCACTTGGGAAGTAGTAAGAGACCGGTCGAGGGCGTAATGGAAGCAGGCCCTAGTTATAAAAGGAGGCAGGACAACAGAGAAAGAGAAAACAATAGAGGCGTTGGTCAATTCTGCCAGAATTTTATAATGGAGCGTCTGGCCCCGCAACAAGCACTACCTTTACCGCAATAACTATACCTACAGCATAGGGGCAGCATGAACGAGTTTGCTTCCAGTGCAATCAGTCGGGCCACATCCGACTTCATTGCCCGCAACTAGGGGATACGCTCCCCAGCTCTTCCTCCGGCAGACCCACAAGGACCGGGACATGTGCGTGGTCGAGGACGAGGACCATGAGGAAGGAATCTTCGACCTGCTCGAGAGCAGATGTTTGCGCTGGATATGGCGCAGGAGAAAAATGCTCAAGATATGATTTCAGGTATATCGTGATTTGGTTAACATGTTATAAGTATTTCTCTTCAATTGCTTACGATATGCTATGTTGGGTACATTGGAAATTATGTACCTGATTTGGTAGAAGCCTCATTTAACTCAATGATATACATCAATGTGTATTTGATGGGATGTTGAGTTTCAATGTGCAGGTTAAAGAAATGAAGAAAAATATTCTAAGTACAAATATCGACACTTGTGAAGGAAATGTGTCGACACCAGAAGCCAGATTGTGTCGACACACAGGACTTGTGTCGACACACAAAAATTCTCTCGGCAGCAATTGTGTTGACACACAGGACTTGTGTCGACACACACAAGAATTCTGTCAACACCAACTATGTCGAGACTAGAGGCCATTGTGTCGACACACAAGACTTGTGTCGACACATTCTACAGAAGCTATGTCGAGAAGATAAAGAAGGGCTGTGTCGACATTGTGTGAGCTGTGTCGACATCATCAAGATTTGTGTCGATACATGGTCTATTTGTGTCGGCACATATGAAGTATTTTCTCGACGCTTTTCTTCTGAGATAGAGTATAATAAGGTAACAGGTGTCAAGACTAAAGACTTGACACCCGTCATAACTAACAAAGATGTCACATATGTCAGAGCTATCAGAAGGCGGTTATGAACCGGATCAACCGATAACCTCAGATGGGATCTATATAAAGACTTGGTCTATCGTAAAAAAGAGAGATTAAAGAAAAAAGGACTTGACATTTTTCTAACAGTTGATAGCTACAAGTCATCAAGAGAAGGCAGATCCTGAACAAGTCTGCAAAAAGAATTCAGATCTAATTCTGAATAGAAGAAGGAAGCTGGATTGAAGATCATCTCCAACTTCATAAGAAGATCAACCTTACTTTGTTCAGATTCAAGAAGCTTTGAATAAGCTAAGAAAAGTTGGATCTTAAGAGATCAGATCAATCAAGATCTGATAAAGAAGCCCTCACCCCTTTCTCTCTCTACTTGGGTGAAGGATTTATCATCTTAACAAGCAATTTTTTTGTAAGATCTTTTATTGATCTGAGTGTAGGAGAGTTATCTCTCTGAGATGTAAGCCTAAATTTATAAAGGCTGAGATAGGGCTGCGTGTCTGAGGTAGGATCTTTGTGATCTGAGTTGTAGGCCTGGTGATAAGGGCTGAGGTAGGGCTGTTTTCCTGAGGTAGGATTCTTAAAAATAATCTGAGTTGTAGGACTTGAAGAAGTCTGAGCTGTAGGAACCAGTTGGGTTCTGATTTGTAAGATCTGAGGATCTGAGTTAGTGGAAAGAAGTTTGGCCGAATCAAGCTCTCAGCTGGATAGGTGAAGGGGGAGAGTGGACGTACCCACGAATTGGGGAACCACTATAAAACACGGTGTGTTGTGCTGTGTTTTTTCTGTGCTTGTTTTATCCAGTGTTGTGATATTTATAGCTTTATTAGCTATGCTGAGATTAACCTTTTAATTGCTTAAGTTAAAATTGGATTTTAACCTATTCACCCCCTCTAGGTGTTTAAGATCTTTAAACCAAATCTTTCAAGTGGTATCAGAGGGAGGTTCACTCAAACATAGACCTAAAAGTCTGAGTTGATCTCCAAAGCAGTTATCTGTTAACCAGAATGGGTTCAGGTGAAAATCAGAAGGAACTTGGATCCATGAAACTTCCTATCTATAGGAAATAAAATTTTGGCATATGGAAAGAGAGGGTCAGATTGTTCATGGAAACATCTGATCTAAGAATTTACATCACAGTTCTAGAAGGGCCATTTATTCCTATGAACATTTCAGTTCTTAATGTCAACCTCAAGACTCCAAAAAGTTATTCTGAAATGACTAAGAAAGAGATCATCCTAGCAACCTTTGATAAGAGGGCACAGAACATAATTGCGAGTGCCATAGATGATTCTACATTCAAGAATCTGGTCCATTGAAAAACCTCAAAGGAGATATGGAACACTTTGATTGTCGACATGGAGGGAGCAGAAGAAGCAAGAGAGGATAGAAAGTATATGCTAAATCAAGAATATGAGAGTTTTAGACAAGCCAAGACAGATAGCATAGCTCAATGCTATAAGAAATTTTTTAGAATTGTAAATGAGCTAATGACCTATGGAAGAGTATTTAGCACATATGAACTAAATGACAAGTTTCTCAGATCACTAACCAAAGACTGGGATACTAAAATATGTGCCATCAGAGAGGTGGTCAGGCTTGCTGATACACCTCCACCAACCTTATTTGGAAAACTGCTATCATATGAGATGCAGCTCATTGCCAGAAAGGAGGAGGGGAAAAGCAATAGGTTTGAATACAAAGAGAAGTCAGTATCCCTCAAGGCTGAAACCACAAGAATGGGCAGGAGAAATTCTCCTTCTCCTCTCAGGAAATTGCTGAAGTTGAATCAGAAAATACTGACATCAACACTTCAGACAGCCACAACTCTGATGAAGACTTTGTGGCTTTCATAACGCAATTTCAAAGGTTCATGAAGAAGAAGAAATGGAGAACAAAGCCATCTTCATCTTCCTCCAAGGATGACTACTACAATAAGAAGAAAACTTCTAAGGATGACAGGTATGGCTCTAATCCCAGTAAACAAACTTCTTCTAAAATTGTTTATTGTTGTTGCAATAGGCTAGGACATGTTATAGCTGACGGTCCTGATAAAAGAAAGGAATCTAATGATAAGAAAAAGCATCAAAAAAAGGGCAAGAAGGAGAGATCCTTTGTTGCCCAGAAGTAGAAGAGTTGGACTGACTCTTCATCATCAGAATATGGAGAAGAGGCTGAAGCCGAAGCCTATATTGGATTGTTCACTACTGAAGAGGATTCTGTAGAGACTGAATTCTTGCAAATGATGGACTCTATAAATGGGATTGAAGATCATCATTGTAGAGGGCTGATGGCTCTTTCAGAGGCAGATCAGTGCCACGATCAGCCTGGTCCCATAAAGGTATACAATCTATCTTCAATTTCTGATTATTATGCTGGATCAGAATCAGAAGCATCTGCATCAAGAGATGTAGATGGTTCTGAATTTTAAGAGGATGTTAATCAACTAATTGAAGAGTATGGTGGTCTGTTGCAAGCTCTTAAGAGAAGCAGAATCCTTGTCAAAATGCAGGCTAAGGAAATTGCATCTCTCAAATTGGATGCATCAGATTCAGCAAAAGTGCTGGATTTGAAGTTGAATGAAGTTGCCAAACTAAAAAACATAACTGTTATTCAGATGGGTACAATTACCTTCAAAAATGATCACATCAAGAGTCTGGAAGTCAGACTTCAAAGAGAGAAAGATCTTGTGCCTAAATTCTCAAAGCAAAAGTCAGTCCTACCCTTAATTGATAACTTTATTTTCCAAAAGGGTAAGACAAGATTAGGCTTCAAGGGAAGAATAAGGGCAGCTAATTCCAAAAGAAAAAACAAAGCCCAAGTTCAACCACTAGCTTCCAAACCCCCTATTTCTTTTAGGAAAGTGATGCAGCCTACTAACAGGTATGATCATGACATCACACATGGTCATTATAAGCATGATGATCAGGATGGCAAGGGTGCAAATGCTAATAGGGCAGCCCATGAGCAAACACACCATGTTCTTCAGGAATCATCAGTGTTTGATGCACCAGCCCCAACACTTAGAAAAACTGTTGTTCCTATAGACTTGAGGAATGCTGACAGCAATGCTGTTAAGCCTGTACCTAAAAGAAGGTATAATAGATATGTGTGTTGGTGTTGTGGCAAAGTGGGCCACTATGCCATTGATTATTGGCACAATGCTAGTGTCTAGAAAAATGTCATCTTACCTGTCAGAAGGGCTGCAGGCAAGCATGTCAAATTTTGAGCTAACCTGAACCTAGGACCCAATAACAATTGGGGTTTTAAGGATAGGTAATTTTTTTTGATGCAGGTGAGTCCAAGTGTCCATACACGAATATGGTACTTGGACAGTAGATGTTCCAGGCACATGACTGGAAAAAGAAGAATGCTGAAGGATTACTCTCCCATAGAAAATGGACCCAAAGTGATCTTTGGTGGATCTGAAAAGGGGGTCATCAAAGGGTTTGGTAACATTTCCAATAGCTCTATCACTATCACCCAAGTCGCTTATGTGAAAGGTCTGAAACATAACCTAATAAGAATAAGTCAACTAAGTGATCTTGGTTATGACACTTCTTTCCTCAAGGGTGTGTGCCAAATAAGAATGTCAAGTGATCAAGAGATCATTCTGATAGACACTAGAAAAGGAAATGTCTACTGTCTTAATTTTGATTGTGAGAGTAAGAACTCTCCTATTTGTCTAGTTGCAGATGAGAAAGTATCTCATTGTGTCCAATGGCACAAGAGGCTAGCTCACCTGAACTATAAATCAATAGGCCAACTCTTTAGTATGGAGTTAGTGAGGAATGGTCCTCAGGTCAGGTACATTAAAGAGGGTGTATGTTCAGCTTGCCAAAAGGGAATACAGACCAAGACCTTTCCATGGCCATGATACCAAAGATTATGTGAGATGTTTATATCTCCTGCATATGGATCTATTTGGTCCTATGCTAGTTCATAGTCTAGGTAGGAAAGCTTACACATTTGTGATTGTGGATGACTATTCTAGATTTACATGGGTTTTCTTCCGGAGGTAGAAATCTGAATCCCCTACTGTCTTCCAGAATTTTGTTAGGAAAATTCAAAATAAACTTAACAATTCAGTGGTCAAAATCAGAAGTGACCATGGGACAGAATTCCAGTCTGAATGCATGACAAGGTTTTGTGAAGAACTTGGGATTCATCAAGAGTTCTCTTCACCTAGAACTCCCAAGCAAAATGGGATTGCTAAAAGAAAGAATATGACTCTTATTGAGGCTGGTAGAAAACTACTAAGTGACACTTCTCTCCCATAATATTTCTGGGCTGAGGCAGTAAACACTGCTTATCATGTTCTCAACAGAGCTTCCATCACCAAAAGCCACAAGAAAACACCCTATGAGATTATGAAAGGCATAAAATCAAATTTAGCCTACTTTAGAATCTTTGGTAGCAAGTGTTATGTTTTTAATAATGACAAGTACTATTTAACTAAGTTTGCTGCCAAATCCCAAGAAGGGATATTTGTTGGGTACAACAATAATAGTAAGGCATACAGGGTCTATAACTTGACTACTCAAGTTATAGAAGAATCTGTCCATGTAGTCTTTGATGAATCTAAGTTAATTAACTGTGAGCTGTCAAGCACTTCTTCTATTTCTACAGGATTGGAAGATAAGATGGACAATCTAATCATCAATGAAGAACAACCTATGAGAAAGAATGAGGAAAATGATGGATGCTGTCCAGGGAGAGTATAAGACCCACAAGCTGAAGATGAAGATAATGAAGTACAGCTTGGTGAGGAAAAAGAAGAAATTCAAGAGATGGACAGATTTCCTCCAGCAATAAGACATCTGAGAAGTCATCCTGGACACCAAATCATTGGTGATGCAATACATGGAGTTCTAACCAGAAGCAAGAGCATGAACACAGTTCTATGTTCAAGCTTCCTGTCCTAGATGGAACCCAAGAAATTTGAAGAGGCCAAAGACCCAAATTGGATTAATGTCATGCAGGAAGAGATGAATCAATTCAAAAGATGTAAAGTCTGGGAGTTGTTTCATAAACCAAAGAATCACAATGTTATAGGGACTAAGTGGATCTATAGGAAGAAGTTAGATGAAAATGGCATTATAGTCAAGAACAAAGCTAGACTGGTAGCAAAAGGCTATAGGCAGGAAGAAGGAATAGACTTTGACCAGACATTTGCCCCAGTGGCAAGGTTTGAAGCAATAAGGTTGTTCCTTGCCTATGCAGCTTACCAAGGGTTCAAGGTATTCCAGATGGATGTAAAGTCAGCATTTTTGAATGGTGACTTAAAAGAGGAAGTTTATGTTGAACAACATACAGGTTTTGTAGATCCTATTTATTCTAACTATGTTTATAGGCTTAAGAAAGCTCTATATGGATTGAAACAAGCCCCTAGGACTTGGTATGAAACTCTGTCTACCTTCCTCATTGAGAATACATTTTTAAGGAGGAAAATTGATAAGACTCTATTATTTAGGGGATCAAAAGGCAAGATCATCCTAGTCCAGATATATGTTGATGACATTATCTTTGGATCAACTGAAAATAACCTTTGGACAAAGTTTGCCAAACTTATACAAGGGAATTTTGAGATGAGCAGCATTGGTGAGCTAAAATTCTTCTTAGGACTCCAAGTTAGACAGACTAATGATGGCTTGTCCATATCCCGATCTAAGTTCATCAAGGAGTTAATTAAGAAATATGGCATGGAGTCAGCCTCCACCATGAGAACTCCAATGGGGTCAAGTATGCTTATAGGCGAAGATGAGGAAGGAAAACCTATTGATGAGTCTTTGTATAGAGGGATAATTGGCTCCCTTCTTTATGTGACTGCTAGTAGACCTGATATCATGTATACCACATGTGTCTGTGCTAGATACCAAGCTTGCCTAAAGGAATCTCATTATTTTGTTGTCAAGAGAATTTAAGATATCTTAAGGGCACATCAAATCTTGGTCTTTAGTACCCTAAGAATAGAGATTTTCTGCTAACAGGTTTTTCAGATACAGACTTTGCAGACTGCAAAGAAGATAGGAAAAGCACCACAGGCACATGTTAGTTCCTCGGTGGAAGATTGGTGTCATGGAGCAGCAAAAAGCAGACAAGTGTGGCTATATCCACTACTGAGTCATAATATGTAGCTGCAGGCAGTTGTTATGCTCAGCTATTGTGGATACAACATCAACTTGAAGACTATGACATCAAGGTAAGTAGAACTTCATTATATTATGATTCTACTAGTGACATATCTATTGCTAGAAATCTTGTTTCACATAGCAGAACTAAGCATATAGAAATCAGGTTTCATTTCATTAGAGAACATATTGAAAAAAAGACATAAGTCTAGAATTTGTCAACACTAACAATCAAATTGCTGACATATTTACAAAACCTTTGAATGAAAGTAAATTCAATTATTTTAATATTGAATTTGGTATGTTAAACCTAGAATAAAATGTTAGGTCAGCACAAAATTTCTCAAAAAAATTGGCTAAATTAGAAAGTGTGTCGACACTATCAGCGAGTTGTGTAGACAAAGGAATAAACTGTGTCGACACAGAAATAAAATCTGTGTCGACAGAAAAGGTTTGTGTCGACACAACTCTGTCGAGACCTTATATTAGAAGATTTCTGTGTCGACACATAGACATGACGACACTTACAATTCTCTATCGAGACCAAAGTAGTCTATGTCTACTCATGCAATATTATGTCGACTCATAAGATTCTTATTTAGGCGCGCCTTTTGACCTACCCTTCACAAGAATTCTATAAATAGGATAAAACAAGATCTAGTCAACTGTGCTATCCAGAACTCTCGACTCTAGACCCTGTATTGACAAGATATTCTACAGTCAACTCTCTTCTCTCTCTTTCATCTATGGCGCCACAGATGGAAGACAATGTGATTGAGGGATATGAACTGGTTCGCAATGCGTTTGAGACTGCCACACAAGAAATCAATGTCGTGATTACCCTAATCACCGACAATGGATTGGAGTACCTAGTCTCAGAACCTACCAGGATATGGAAGAAGGAGGTTCTTGAATTCTACTCATCAGCATCATTGTATTCGAAGGGCATGAAGATTAAATCATCTGTCCAAGGTACTAAGGTAAAACTCACACTGAAGAGTTTACGTAAAACACTTCAGCTTCCCAGGATTAAGGAAGAAGATGGTATAGCATCTTCCATGACAAAAGATGCTCTCCAATGGTGTGGACTGGATCCCACTACCAAGATTGGATCATCTATGAAAAAGAAGGGAATGAATTCCGAGGGAAAATTCCTGTTTGAGATTCTCGACAAGGTTATTTTGTGCAAATCAGGAGGACATGATAGGATTTCAGCCTATATGTTCAATCTCATGACCAGAGTCATATTTAAGGTGAAAACTGACTAGTCTACTATTGTGTTTGAAAAGATCAAAGAAAGTCTCAAGAAACCTAATCTGGGCAGAATACTAAGCCTATATCTGGCTATCAATATTCCAAAAGTGATGAATCAGACTACTGGTCCTAAGATTAATCACATGAGAAAGATGGACTTATGAATCCTGTCTAGATGGGAAAGGGTATTGACTAAAGATGTTCCTAAACCTAAAAAATAGTAGAAGAAAATTAAGGAAAAGAACACACCAGCCAAGCTCCCTGAATCCTCTAGTGATTCAAAAGAGCAAGTTGACTTTAGCACAGATGAAGAACAACCAAGGAAAAGGAAATCACCTACACCATCACCTGACTATGAGGTTCAGGCCCAAGGGGAGACCATCCAAGTTCCAGACAACCAGGTGGTATCATCTCCACGGGAGACAACACTGAAACTACACTTGTCCATGAACCAGAAAATCCACAGATATAAGACCTAGGTGAGGTAAAAATGATGTTGAACTGGATAGTGATAATACAACTGACACAGTTATGCACATAGTTTCAGAAATCAATAATGCTGCAGCCACCACTACTGAGAAAGAAGCACAGAATGTGCATATGTCAAATCCTGATCAATCTGAGCAACAAAACTCTCCTAATAAAGAGAAAACCTAGGAAGAGGACTTTGATTTCCAGGGAGATCCATCTGATGAGAATGAGAAAGTTATTCCTCCAGTTCAGATGCAACAAGAGGTAACTTTGGAAGAATTATTTCCTGACTTACAAGGAGCGAGAACGTAGGGGGAGATGCCAAGAACCGAGGGAGAGATGCCAATCATTCCCTAGTCAAAAAGAAATAGTGGACTTAGCTAGTTCATCTAATTCCTCTGAAGATGAAGAAGCCTCCTGGTCAAAGAAAAAGAAACTTATGGAGCTCAGGAAGAGGAGCTCAGGCTATAAGAAAGCCTTACAGATTGCCCCATAAACACCAGCTCCTGTAGTAGACTTCAGTTCACTGATGGTGCAACTGCAATTGAAATTGGATGCGCAAAGAATTGCTCTCGAAAAATATGTTGATGAGAACAATAAAGATCTGCAATTCCACTTGGCCCAGGATATTAAATCCATCAGATTTGAAGTTAATCAGAATAAAAAAGAGATGACAGATTGCTTCCATAAGGGAGGTAATGTTGTAGTCTACTTGGCCAAGCAACAACAGGAGATCAAGACTGCAATAGAGGACATTGTAGTCAAACAAGATTATATCCTGGAAAACCAACTCAGAATGAATGAAAATCTAGTAGACTCTCATAATACTATTCTAAAAGATCTAGGGAGTAAAGCAACTGCTATCACTGAACAAATGGTTACAATAAAGTCTGAGTTTGACAAGCAAATCAAAGAAGATTTAGCAGCTGTCTAAATAGTAATCCAGGCATCTCAAAAAGCTATCTCTGATCAAATGCAGAAGTTCAGGACTTACTACAAAGAAGGAAAAAATTATCTGGCTGATCAGGTAAGGTTTCAAAAGGATGATCTAAGAGATCATATAGAAAGAGAAGTCTTTAAGGGAGAGAGAGTATTAGTCAAAGCAAGCTCAGATCATGCTAAATGGATAACCAATAGCATTAGAGCAACTCTTGGTTATCCACCCCTTTGTGATGATGACAACACTGCTGAATCTTGAATTCAACCTGCTTACATTGAAGGGGTTCAGCAGGAAGTAGACCAAGTCCTTTATCCCCCTTCTGATTTTGAAGAAATCCAGCAGGCACTACACCAAATGTATAGCCCTCCACAGGAGGCACATAATGTTATTCTTGAAAAAGTTGAAATGCCTGCAGCTGCATTACAAAGAGAACAAGAAGCACGATTGATACTAAATTGATAAAGTTGAGGGGGTCAATTTGGAAATTGACTTAAACCTCCCTCTGATACCAAATTGATGCAGGCTTGCACGTTGACACCAGATATATCTGCGGACGAGCACAATTGCCTTTCTAAAGATCCAATCCTACACTCGCACAATCGTTCTACGCGGCACCACGTTAATTAATCCTATAAATTATATGCTAGCGTACGGGTAGCCAAACCGATTAGGATCGAATAGAGACGATATGCAAATATTCTTTCCGGATAAAAGGACCTACCCTGTCCGAACGAGCGGTGTTGTACCAAAAGAGATCTACCAAATAAAATACGATTTGGAAAAGGTAGATCTCTCCCAATAAAAGAAAACGAAGGTTCGCCAAACCCTTTCGAAATTAAATCAATCAAGAAAAACACAAACCGAGCGAATAAAACCACGATGAATTAATGCTATCAAAATTCAACGCCAAGGATTTCCACTACAAGAATATCTAGGAAAAAGAAATCATACGAAGGTAGGAATTTTTCGTTACCCAACCAGAATGGATGATTATGATTATCTCTACGTGGATCACTCTTCAACGTCTCTGCCGGAGTCACGTTGGAAGGAGAGGAAACTTGTCCTCCTTCGTCGCTTCACGCCGGAGTTGGAATCCACAAGGAAGCAACCTTTATTGCCTTGGCAAAATTATCTTCAATGAAGGGTGGTGCCCATTTTTTGCAAGTGGAGGAGGTGGTGTGGTTGGCGGCTAAGAAGGAGGATGCTAGGGGAGAGGGGGATAAGGCCTTGGCCGAAATTTCAAGAGGGGAGAGAAGGAGGAGGAAACGAATTTTCCAAGAGGGGAAGAGAGAGCAGGAGGGGAAAATCAAATTTTGAATTCTTGGTTTTCATTTTTCATTCTCTCTAATTATTCCTTCATAACATGGCTATATACAGCCTACACCACTCAATCTCCCTCCATTCAAAATTCAAAATTCAAAATTTAAAATGAAAGTTATGATGGTTATATGCACCCATCATAATACAAGATATGAAATAATTAAAATAACCTATGATGGTAATAAGCACTCATCATTACATGAATTATTTAAATACAATAAAAATCAAAATGCTAAAATGAAATAAAACATGAAAATGACTTAATAATTAATAAATTATTATTAATTATTAATATATTGGTTTGCGTTCAGGACGGATATTATGGCGACGCTCCACATGGTCATCCGTAAGCACGCTGTCATCATCTTTAAAATGTTGCGGGATGTCGTCTCCATCATAGAATCTCACTGCTATAAAGACTGAAGTGTCCAAGCAAATCAAGGAAGATTTAGCAGCTGTCCAAACAGCAATCCAAGCATCTCAGACAGCTATTTTTGATCAACTGAAGAAGTTCATGACCTATTACAAAGAAGGAACAAATTATCTGGCTAATCAGGTAAGGTTTCAAAAGAATGATCTGAGAGATCATGTAGAAAGAGAATTCATAAAGGGGGAGAGAGTATTAGTAAAAGCAAGCTCAGATCATGATAAATGGATATCAAATGGCATCAGAGCAACTCTTGGGTATCCACCCCTTTGTGATTATGACAACACTGCTGAATCTGGAATTCAATCTGCTTATTTTGAAGGGATTCGGCAGGAAGTAGCTCAAGTTATTTATCCTCCTTCTGATTTTGAAGAGATCCAACAGGCAATTCACCAAATGTATAGCCCTCCATAGGAGGCACAAAATGTTATTCTTGAAAAAGTTGATATGCATGCAGTTGTAGTTCAAAGAGAGAAAGAAGCTCAGTTTTCTAAGAAAAGGTTCAGAGAACAAGCAGAATTAAAGCCTGATTTTGAATAATGGAGTCCAACCTCTAGAAATATTATTCTGGCTGATTGTAAAGCTGTGAAAGACAATATGCATGATAGAGGCAAATGGTATTCTGAACAAGAATGGAGTAAATATCAGGAGCGGCAAGATGCCATATTTCAGTTTAGAAGAGATCTTAAAGCTGGGAAGATACCTGCTAACTCGGTAGAGCCTAGCAAGTATTTCCCAAAGCCTTTTCATTACTTTGAAAGGCAAAAGATCAAAACTGAAGAGCTTAAGAAGAAGGATCAGAAAGGAAAGAAGTTTGTTGATGACTCAAAAGCTAATGTACAAGCTAGGATTCAACCTGACAAAGGAATTGTGATCAGGGAACCCAAACTGACTTAGAGTCTATTATGTATTAAAATTTAGAACTATGTAATAATGTTGTTCTTTCTAAACATTCTTAAATTTTATAAGTCAGATATAATTTGAAATGATGGGATAATTTCTTAGTTGAGTAAATCTGTTTGATTATATTTATTTATATGTTACATGTTTCTATGATGGATATGCTTAACTTTGTAACATATATATTTTCTGCCTATTGATTAACCCTGTCTGTGTTTGTTGTACATCATTAATTTTGCTGGATATTATAATAGTGTATATCATTGACTTGTGGTTATGACTTCTCCAAATAGAGGGAGATTATTGGGTACATTGGTAATTGTACCAGATTTGGAGAAGCCTCACTTAAATCAATTACATACATTATCTTGTATTTGATGTATGTTTAAGTTTGTTTGTGTAGGTTAAGTAATGTAGAAATTTGTCTAAGTATAAAAGCGTCGAGACACTCAGTCAGTGTCAACGCTGGTGAAGAAGATGTGTCGAGAACAAGATCGAAACTGTGTCGACACACAGGACTTGTGCCGACACACAGAAGTTCAGTCTACACCAGCTGTGTCGACACACAGGACTTGTGTCGACACATAGATATCAGAAAACACAAGCTGTGTCAACTTGAATGATCACAATCGACATCCTGACTGCTGAGTCAAAGATCAACTGTGTCGATAGTCAGGACTAGTGTCGACACACAATGACTAGTAGTGTTGATAATAAGCTGAAGCTGATATGTCAACACCCAGGACTTGGGTTGACAAAGTTTTGAAGAAAAGCTGCGTCGACACTAAGGAAGTTGTGTCGACACATTCTACATTATCTGTGTCGAGACTATGAAGAAAAGTTGTGTCGATAGAGATTGAAGTCTGTCGACTACATCAAGCCAATGTGTCGACATCCTGATAAGCTGTGTTGACACATTCATAATCTGTGTCGACACATTTTGAAATCGGTGTCAACACATTGTGAAGAAGATCTGTCTCGACATTGTCTGTTGTTTTGAAGACCAAGTTGTAGATTTCTAGATCTAAGAAGTGTCAGCTGGCATAACTGTCAAAGTTGTCAGATGTCGGAACTGGCAGATACCAGTCAGCTACCAGTTCAGCCGATTACCTTTGCTGTGTTTCTATAAATAAAACAGTGCTATCAAAGAAGATAGAACATAGAAAATATACAACACAATATCACAAAGACGAAGAAGGAGAAATCTGTAATAAGAAGAAGGAGAAGAAGGAAGATGATTCAAGATCACCTCCATCTGCTCAAGAGAGATTCAACCTTGTTCTCTATTTTCAAAAAGCTTTGAAGAAGTAAAGTAAGGTTGAATCAGATCCAAAGCTGCAATGATTAGAAGAAGGCCAATCTCTCAAGATTTGGTCAAGAACTCTTTACCCCATTTTCTCTCTCTCTGGGTAAAGAAATTCTTAAAACATTGTAATCACAACTATAGGATCTATATAGATCTGAGAGTAGGAAAGTCTATCTTTCTGAGTGGTAAGCCTGTAATTATAAGGGCTGAGGTAGGGCATGTTGCCTGAGGTAAGAGTTGGAAAACTCTGAGGTAGGGTTCTTGGGAAGAATCTGAGTTGTAGGATCTGGAAGGATCTGAGCTGTAGGACTTGAAGAAGTCTGAGTTGTAGGAACCTGGAAGGGTTCTGAGTGGTAAGATCTGTGGATCTGAGGAAAGTGAAAGTTAAACCGAATCTAGTTCATTGCTAGATAGGCGAAGGGGGAAAGTGGATGTACCCAAATATTGGGGAACCACTATAAATTTGTGTGTTTCTGTGCTATGTTTGCTTACTCTGAATCTTTGTGATGCTTGTATGATTGAATAATTACATTTGTTATTTAGATATCCTAAAACTGCCTATTATAAAGAATTGAACCTATTCACCCCCCCACCCCCCCACCCCTCTAGTTGTTCATTATTGAATTCTTTCATAACCTGGATCCTACAACTCAGATTCACACTTTAATCCTACTGCTCAGCCAAGGCCCTGCACTCAAATTCTCAACAAAATCCAACCTCAGATCAACCATTGATCCTACACTCAGATCCACACTTGGATCCTACACTCAGACTTTATATATATTTAGGCATATAGCTCAGATCTGTTAAGATACTACAGGGTGAGAGTGTGGGTGGTTTGACTATGACAACAGAAAAATTTCTCTGAGCCTTCTTCTTCTTCCTGAGCTAAGATATCATCAGCCCTAACTTTTTCACAGCAACAAGAGTCTTGAGCTGGAAGCAACTTTGCATATTTGCTGCTCTGCACCTCGTTGAACTGGACCAGAACCTCAGCTCTCTCTTCTACACAGCTCCAGAAATTTATCTTTAGGAAAATGTTCTGTTGGATCTGTGAAGTAACTGTTGCTGGAGCTTTTTCCCTTAACAGCTTCTCAATATGAGATAAAATCAGCTCTGTCTTGCAGATTGCTGAAACAAGATGACTCAACTTCTTCTTCTTACTCAGAAAGAGGTCTTTCTGATCTTGATGTTGAAGATTATTTGATTCTTTAGAGAATATCTTCTTCAACAGCTAACTGTCACTGAGACACAGACTAACTTGCTTTTGCTCTTAGATCAGCACCTTAAACTGGTTCTCCAAGCTCTACAATAATAGCGAGCAGGAAGATGAAGTCCAACAGAAATTTCCCAAAAGTTGCTTCTTCTTCCTCAATGCCCGCCTTTTATTATTAGCCCATCAATGGCTCTTTGAGTAGTAGGCCCCACCTTTAATTTGTTGGCTGCTGCTAGCTTTTGCATTAATGGATGTACTGAAGGCAAGTGGCAAAATTTGTCGCGTACTGTAGCTTTCCCACAAAAAATTCACATTTTGTTGACTTGTTGACTTTGTTGATGTCACCAATTGTGGACTTAGCCAAAATCAAACATCTTTAGTATAAGCGTTGAGTGAGTAAGCTTCACTCAACGCCAAAATACTTAGACATATTTTCTGTCACTAGGCGTTGAGTGAGTAAGCTTCACTCAACGCAAAAAAACTTAGACAGTTTTTCTGTCACTAGGTGTTGAGTGAGTAAGCTTCACTCAATGCCCAAACACTTTGACAAATTTTATATCACTTGGCATTGAGTGAGTAAGCTTCACTCAACGCCAAACAACTTAACCGATTTTCTTTTCTTACTAGGCATTGAGTGAGCAGCCTTCACTCAACGCATTTGGACTTAGCCAAATTTTTGTGTGAAATCACAGTCTCTCTGACTAACTAAGGTTCCGTCAACACTTTTTATCACATGGCGTTGAGTGAGTAAGCTTCACTCAACGCCTGTGGACTTAGTAAAATATCTACACAAATTTTATGTGGCTTTGACTGTTTGAGTTATACTCAACGAATATGAAGTTATCGTGTTGAGTGAATGGACTTCACTCAATGCCTGTGGACTTATCCACATTTCTGCCTGTTTCTTCTTAGGCTTTTACTTCCTTATCCTGTCTCACAACTTTTTGTTGTATGGCATTGAGTGAGTAGACTTCACTCAACGCTTATGGACTTAGCCACATCTTCAGCTTGCAAATTTTTTGGCTTTGACTAAACAAGCAAAACTTAGCGCTATTAGTCACCTGGCGTTGAGTGAATATACTTCACTCAACGCCTGTGGACTTGGACCTTTTCTGTATTTCCACTAGCTTCCCTAGTCATCACCTGTCTTGGCCACTTGAATCAACCTGTCCAATCAATGCATAGAAGGTACCTTCCATACATAGAACTTGTAGGACATGATAGATTACAACATGTGTATACCATTGTCTACAAGGCCTTCTTCAAATCTAAGACATTGGGATCAATGTATCCAACAATCTTCCCCTATTTGAAGAAGTCAAAACCTAAGATAATGTATACACTAATACAAATATGCAACATATATAGTAAAAGACACATTGCATAACTAAAAACTGATTTTTCATTTATCATAAAAGGAACAAATGTTTATGTGCATATAACAAAACATAACACATTCCTTAAGCCTTATAAGCAGAACAAGAAACACTTCAAGATTCAGGTTCCCTTTTTACAATGCCACAGCCCTTAGGCTTCTTTTTGGATCTTTCTTCCTTCTCAGCTCCATTAGCTATCTTTTTCCCTTTACTGTTTGCATGTCTAGTTTTTCAATTTCAACTTCAGCTTTTTTGTCTCTCTGCCTCTGGAAGTAACTGTAAGGCTTTGGAAAGTATCTTAAAGGCTCCACTGCATCAGGTTTCAGTGTGTCAGCCTTTTTATCTCTTCTATACGCTTACATTTCAACTTCATTTTTATCCTGCTTAGCTCTTTCAAAGGAGCTATACAACTTTGCCATATTAGTCTTCTTTGACTTAATCTGGTCCCAAGCTGTCAAAATGATTGTCCTTGATTCAGGGCTCCATTTCTCGAAATTAGGTCTCTTTTCCATCTCTTACCTGAACCTCTTCTTGCTTAAACGAGTTTCTTCCTCTTCAGCTCTTGACTTTACCTTTATCATCTGTAACTGTTCTACATAGGGGCAGAATTCAGGAGCAACATATGAATCATGCCATTGAGCGCCATCTTCTCTATTCAGATCATCTTGCAGCTGGCCTTCTAGCTGAGCAGGCATTTCAGGATTCAATGCTTCTTGTATTTGAGCAGGAAATATAGGGATGTTGTCCTACTAGACAGGATCCATCCCATAAGATCCCATCATCACATTGGTGGCCAAGACCACATTTTCAGTATTTGTTCTTATGGCATTACTCTCCCCCTTTTTGACTTCTTCAATAAGCTCTTTGGTCTGGGAGAGGCAGGCCTTACTCCTTTCAGTTTCTAAATAGTTAACCCCAGCTGTTACCTGATTTTTGACATCCAGTATATGATCATCCAGCAGTTTTGTACATCCATCCATCTTATGGAATATATCAACAGTCTGTTTGGCCAGTAATATTTTGTCAGCATTGTGGACAGCTAGAATATTATGTGCCTGAATGTTTTCATTATCTATGACTATTACAGCATTCTTTCCCACCTCATCCAATTTATCCATGGTACAATCCACTGCAGGAGCTGCCATTTTGAAGAATTTGACGGTTTCACCCTTCAAGAGATTCACTTCAAATCTAATTGAATTAATTTCAGTAGATAGCTCTTTCCTGATTTCTTTGAGAGCATCATCCACAAAATTTTTCAAGGATCTCCTCTGCTCATCCAGCAAGACCTTCAACTGGGTAAGAAACATAGGAGGAATTTGATACATCCTTGTAGAGGTGCCTTCATCATTGGCTTCTTGGACTAGCCTGGCCTCTTCCCTGTTGGCAGAGTCAGCCAGTGTGAATTCAGAAGAATGGGTTCTCGGTGGATCCTCAGGAGCATCTTCTCCTTTTTCTGACATAGATGAGTCTATGTCATGAACTTCAACCGGAGCAGGGAGTTCAGATTGAATCTCCCACTCAATATCTTCCACGCCCTCTTTGGCATGCAGTACAGCATCACCAGCAGCAGCACTAATATTTTCAGCATCATGATATATCTCTTGAGAATTTTGAAACTACTCCCCCTCAGTAAATGCATCCTACATTACTTATTCCTGGAGTTTCTCCCCCTCAATCTAAGGACTGTGTCCAACCAGAAGCTCTTGGGGTGGTGGTGAAGATACATTTTCAGCTGCAGCTGGGGTCTTTGAGGCCTCCCCCTCAAATATAGCAAAGATTTTGTTGACTATGTCCACTGCCACTCCTTCAGCAATTTCAACTGTAGGAGTATCTTCATCTGGGGCTTCTTCAGATTGAGCCCTGCTCAACTGATTTCTAACACCAAGATCAGAGGATACTGACACTTGGGAAGCTGTGTCTATCTTGGTCACATCTTCAGACCCTGACAGATTTGGATTATGAGGCTCTTCGTCATCTTGTTCTTCAAAAGAACTAGTTGTTTTACTTTCCTCTGGCACTGGAGCTTGTCTCTCCTTCTTTTTCTTAGCAGCTTGCTGGCCATGGCGTGAAGGACCCTGCCCCACCAATCAAGCATTCTTATGTCCATCCTTCTCATGTGATGAATTCTTGACCCTAGCCTCAGATTTAGGATCTTTGGAACAGTCTGCAGTCGAAAAAGGGAAAGAATTCTCCCCAAGTTTGGCTCATTGATGCACTCTATAATTCTGTCAAACATGATTCTTCTCCCATCTGTCTTTTTGGATAGGATTATCCTTGTCATCTACTTGAACATCTTCTTTGAAATGTTGTCGTGCGAGTCTGTTTTACACAACAATGTCTTCTAGATTATGTTGGCAAGGAACTTTCCCTTGAGGTTAAGTTCCTTTCTTATGATAGATCTTGTACTATGTTTTGAGATATTGCACCACTTCATGGCCACTCTGACATTAGATTGGACTAGGGCTTCTTTGTCATATGTCTTTGTAACCCTCGGCAATTAGAGCGCTTTGCTTAGCCTCCTCGGGGTTATCTTGATCTTGGTTCCACTAACCGTATTCTTGATTTTTCATGAGGAAGAGTCTCCTTTGGCATTTGCGAACAATTCCAGCACTTCCCGCTTCCATAGAAGGACGGACTCCAATAGAACGAACTCTAGGTTAGAAACCTGGAGTAGGTGGAGAACAAATTGCACCTCTTCCGGCACATCCTTGAATCCATTTTTCACCAGTTCAGAACCCTCGAATAGGAAGTCCTGACCTTTTAGTGCCATTTCGTTAGCGAATTTCTGAGAGCGAACGAAAACTTTCCGTCGACTTGGCAGTATCAGGCAGTGGAGGGAAAGGAACAGTGTGTTTTGCTTTATGCACAAGACCTTCTATTTATAGTTTTTTTAAAGATAGAAGGCGGAAAGGCGTGTACCTGTTTGGCGATCAAGTTATGATCAACGGCTGGGATTAATTCCACTTACTTAGCCGCAAACAGATGAATTTGCCTTTAACCCTTAGTATTATTTGACTGACCAATCCTGCAGGGATTTAAATTGACCTGCAACACACATAAAATATATACAACTAGAGGGGAGCTACTTGAACCAAATTTAACATGTCATGTCAAACTTGAGGATGTTGAATCTAGTTTCACCTAAAGGCTTAGTGAATATGTGAGCCACTTACTTATTTGTTGAGACAAATTTTTAAGACTTTGTTGGAACCTCATGTTCTATTTGGGCTAGGTTCACTCCTAGGTGGTTTGACCCACTTGTATAGTCAGGGTCAAAGTCTAGGACTAAGTTAGTCTTAGTAGAGAAGATCTCATATAGACCAGCTTTGGACTTCATTTCCAGACCAAGACTCAGAAGAAATAATTGGATCTGATATCAGTTCGACTTTCGTCGAACTCAGCTCAAAGATCATAGATCTCCAATCGACGATCGCAAAGCTAAGATCTCTGAGCTGAGCCCGACGATTTCAAGTCTCAGCTCGACGATCTTTTTTTCTCAACTCTGTGACTATTTCTCTATGTTCGACTATCTTATTGCTCAATTGTCTTGAAGATTTCATTCTTATTTTGTCAAGGCTATTTAAGGAATCAAATCTCTGGTAGTAAATGATGATATTTTCAAGGCTTATAGCCGTTTCCAGTGCAGCATTAACTACATGTTTTCACAGAGTTATTATTTTGACTTATATGCCAAAGACAGTTGAGGAAATCATTTATTACAAATATTGTAGCCATTTTCTCTCCTTGATTCCTGCAAAATAATAAAAGGAATGTTTTGAAATTCAATTCATGGAATTATTCTTATCATCTCTAAGAGAAGAAGGCAGTACAGATTAAGTTTTCTTTTGCCAAGATAGATTTACAGAGAGACACTCAAAGAAAGACAGAAAATTGTTCCTGCTAACATCCTAGAAACATTCTGGAGCAGATCTTCATCAGTTTTCTCATTTTGTTAGTGCTCTGAAGAAGAAGCAAGAAGAACAACTTTTACAAATCAAGAATCTTCTTATTCTTCTCTTCTAGGACCATTGCTAAGACATTCAAGCATCATCTGTCTAAAGCTCCTGGATCAAGTCTCAGTTGAAGACTTACTCACCCTGTGCAAAGCTTCCCAGCCTGAACCCTTCTACATTTAAGGGGAAGCTTTGACAACATCTTTGAATCCACAAAAGTCTTCTCAGTTGTACCTTGAGAAAGAGAAGACAAAATCACTCTCTCATTCCCACCTTTCTACAAGATTTTAATTCCCTTCAAAATTATTCTGGTTCACAAGTCTCCTTCCAAAAGACTTGAGGGTTGGTTTTTGGGCACCTGATCAAATGCTCATTGGTGATAGTAACCTGATCAAAACCTATAGTGGATTCCTACCAAGGGTGGTAGAAGAGTGGATGTACCCAGTTGGGGAACCACTATAAAATTCTTGTGTTGTCTGGTTGTGCTTTCTGTGTTCTTGTGTGCTTGTACTGTGGTTAGATTAGATTAGTTTATCTGCTTTTATCTTTTCTATAAAAAGATTTTTTATAACTTTATTCCCCCCCCCCCCCATAGAGTTATTCAGAGTTTATCCCCCCCCCTTTTTCTTTCAATTGGTATAAGAGGGAGGTTGGCTATCTTTATACATGCTAACACCTGAGCCAACCAAGACCTCCAGATAATCTCTGAATAATTATTTTTTTGTGTTTTTAATTTATCTGATACCATGGTACAAAACAAGGAATACACTAGCACCAGACCTACAGTATGTAACTTGTCAAAGTTCACTATCAGGAAGGCAAGAATCAAGTTGTACATGAACTCTATTGATGAAGATATCTTCAACTCTATTTTGACAGGTCCACCAGCTCCAGTGGCAACTACCTTAACAGCATCTATAATCTTAAATGTTGTTCCACCTCAAGATTACAATGATGCTCAGAAGAAAGCCAAGATTATTGATGCTAAAGCCATGAACATATTAGCTCAGACTATGTTAGATGACATCTTTCAGAAGGTGGTTGAGTGCACCTCTACAAAGGAAATTTGGGATTCACTCAACCAGATTGTTGCTGGCTCAGCAGATGAGAGAAAAGATAGAAGTTCAACTCTCATCTCACAATATGAAAATTTCAAGAAAGATGAAGCGGAATCTGTTGGTAACATGTACAACAGACTAAGCTTCATCATCAGTGAGCTGAAGACATTGGATAAAGACATCTCTCTCACAGAGGTAAATGATAAAATCCTAATGTGCTTCCCAGGCTCATGGGACACCAGGATCTGGCCAATCAAAGAGGTCATAAGCTTGAATGAGATTTCAACTGAATCTCTCCTGGGAAAGCTCAAATATTATGAGCAGTTAATCAAGTCCAGAGAAGCTGTAGAACAAAGGACTCCTCCTCCAGCAAGGAAAGAACAATCCATTGCATTCAAGGCTGCTGAAGAGACTGAAGCTCCAATAGTCAATGAGGAGCTAATGAGTCTCTTTACCAAGAGATTCTTTAAAATGGCAAGGAAGGACTTCGGGAGGAAGTCATCCAGAAATGACAGCAAGCCCAGGTATGACAAAACCCCCACTAAAGAAGTAGTGTGTTTTGGATGCAAGAAACCAGGGAACTTCATGTCTGAATGTCTTGAAAATCAAAAGAAGGAAAGAAGAAGAGAGAAGGAATCTAGGAGCAAGTAATACAGCAAGCCCTCTTCCAGCAAGCACAAAAAGAAGGACAAAGGATTTGTGGCTGACACATGGAGTGACACGGAAGATGAATCCACATCTTCTAGCTCCAGTGAAGAAGGAAAAGAGGCCAAGGCAAAGGAAGTTTGCCTCATGGCAATTGATGCTAGCAGTAGCAGATAAGATACTGATGAATCTGATGATGAAAAAAGGCTGTCAGCTGAAGATCAGGTATTAGCTTCTTATGATTTTGAATCTGATGAATTTAAATTTGAATTCAAAAATTTATGCTTGGATTTGATAAGCTCTGAGAAGAAAATCAAACTTATTAGAGAAAAATTAAATGATCAAGATAAAATCATTTCTGAAAATGTTAATCTATCAAATGAACTAAATTCTGCAAATGAACAAATTATCTTTCTGAAATCTGAACTTAGCAAAGCTAAGATATTAGAAGAATCATTGAATGGAAGAAGTTTAAAATTGCTAGATATAACTAGCACATTAAATGCAATAACTAATAACTGCAAACTAGGATTAGGAGCTTCATCCAGTGAACCAATCCTAATTCAAAAGAATCACCTTTCTTAATCTATAAATTTTGTTTCTGATAAAGGAAAAAAAACACTGAACAAGTCAATAAGGTTAATGAAGTCCTTAAATAAATTGAAACTAAGAACAAACTTAAAAACCAGAAGAATAATAAAAGTAACAATGTTCAGCAGTTATCGTCGAACTCAGATCGATGATATATGAACAGATCGTCGACCTCAAAACCACGATCTCTGAACGCAAATTTCAGTAATAATCAATCTTTGATCTACGATCGATGATACCAGTAGGGTTTGTCGACCAGAGATCGACGATTTTGGTGCCTCAAGAATGAATATCTTCATTCTTCGAGCAGAGATCGAAGATCTCATCCAACATCGTCGAGCTCAGTTCGACAATCCAACCAGAAATCGTCGATCCCAGATCCTAACAACAGAAACTTAAATTCTAATAGCAACATTAATCCTTTTAATCAATGGATAATACCACCAAGAAGATATCATCCCAAAGGTTACAAAAATCAACCTGAATGTTCTTACATTTCCAGTTACAGTTATGTAAATCAACAAGGACCCAAGGTTACCTGGGTCAAGAACAACTAACTATCATCCTTGCAGGTAAAGAGTTGTCCAGCATCTAATCAACAATGGTATCTGGACAGTGGTTGCTCCAAGCATATGACAGGAAGCAAGGACAACTTAAGTGATTACAAGTCCAAGCTGGGACCAAAGGTTATCTTTGCTGATTCAAACTATGGCTAGACCAAAGGCTATGGTAAAGTCAAGATTGAAGCAGTGACTTTCAAGAAGGTTGCTTACGTAAGTGGTTTGAAGCATAACCTCATCTCAATAAATCAACTATGTGATGAAGGTTATCAGGTAACTTTTAACTCTAGCTCTTGTATTATTTCTTCTAAAGAAAACAAACCTGTTTTAATTGGGAATAGACAAGGAAATATTTACTTAGTAAATTTTCAATCAGCATCTTCTGACATATGCCTTCTTAATATAGTTAATAATCAAAGTATTTTATGGCATAAAAGTCTAGGTCATGTTAATATGAAAAATATTGCTAGGCTTTCAAAATACAAACTTGTGAGAGGTTTACCTTCTGATCCCTACAAGAAGGAAGGCCTCTATAGGGCTTGTCAATTCGGCAAGCAAACTAAATCTAGCTTTAAATTAATTAATAAGAGTGATTCATCTAGGATCTTGTACCTGCTACACATGGATCTTTTTGGTCCTACTGTTGTACAAAGCCTAGGAGGGAAATCTTATACTCTAGTAGTTGTAGATGACTTCTCAAGATTCACCTAGGTATTCTTTTTGAGATCTAAGCCAAATACCTTTAAGCTTCTTATAGATTTTCTCAAGACCATACAGATTGAGTACTCTACTCAAGTTGCATTGATCAGAAGTGATCATGACACTGAGTTTTACTCTCTTCTTATGCATGAGTTCTGTGAGAAGGAAGGTATCAGACACTGTTTCTCAACTCCTAGAACTCCTCAACAAAATAGTGCAGCTGAAAGGAAAAAATAGAACACTCATTGAAGCTGTAGGTACATTACTTGCATATGCTTACATGTCTCTATCCTACTGGGCAGAGGCAGTGAGCACAGCAAACTATGTCTTGAATAAAAGTTTGATACATAAACTTAAGCATAAGTCTCTCTATGAATTACTCAAAAGTAAGAAACCAATAATCACCTATTTTAAAATATTTGGTTGCATATGTTATATTCACAATAATGACACGAAATACACTAGAAAATTTGAAGCAAAGGTTGCAGTGGGAATTTTTCTAGGATATTCCCAAGTCAGCAAAGATTATAGGGTGTTTAATAAATCTACATTAAAAATTGAAGAATCTATGCATGTTTCATTTGATGAAGCTAACATGTTTTATAAGAAGAAAGAGATTTTACCAATAACTCTTTGCAGGTACCTCACTTGTGTGAGAACTTGGATGATTTAAACCTTACTACAAAGGTTATATCACATCCTTCTCCACAAGCTAATGAAGACAGTGAAGAAGAAACTATGGAAGCAGCTAAACTTCATCCAACAGCAAACATAATTTCACAAGAGGAATTAAATCCAATTGTTGTTGTTGAACCAACTCCACCCACTGATCTTGTCACACTACGGGATCACCCCAGATCTCAAGTGATTGGATACATAACAGTAGGTGTACAGACATGGCATCAACTCAACCATGATGTGATGCATGCCTATTTCCTCTCTCAAATTGAGTCTCAATCCAGAACTGATGCTGAGCAAGATCCTCATTAGATCATTGCAATGCAAGAGGAACTAAATCAATTTGAAAGTTGTAGAATTTGGGACTTGGTTCCAAGGCCTAAAGGCTATCCAGTAATTGGAACTAAGTGGGTTTTCAGGAATAAGCTTGATGCCCAAGGTTTTATTGTGAGGAACAAGGCTAGGCTTGTTGCTCAAGGATATAGGCAAGAGGAAGGCATTGACTATGATCAAACATTTGCTCCTGTTGCAAGGCTAGAAGCTATAAGAATATTTCTGGCTTATGCTGCATTAAAGAAGTTCAAAGTCTACCAAATGGATGTCAAGAGTGCATTCTTAAATGGAGAACTTCAAGAAGAGGTCTATGTTGAACAACTTCCAGGTTTTGTTTCTCCAACTCATCCCTCTTTTGTTTTCAAATTGCATAAGGCTCTCTATGGTTTAAAGCAAGCTCCAAGAGCTTGGTATGAGACCTTAGCCAGCTTTCTCTTAGAGAATGGTTTTTCAAGAGGCATGGTAAATAAAACTCTTTTTACAAAATTGCATCATGATAAAATTTTAGTAGTACAAATATATGTAGATGACATTATATTTGGTTCTACTGATCCCAAATTATGCAAAAGATTTTCTGATCTAATGCATTCCAAATTTGAGATGAGTAGCATGGGAGAGCTATCTTATTTCATTGGTCTCCATGTGAAACAATCTCCTGATGGAATCTTCATTTCCCAATCTAAATATGTTAATGTGCTTATTAAGAAGTTTGGGATGGCTGATGCCTCCCCTATGAAGACTCCCATGGCTGCCAATGCAATTTTAGACTCTGATGAACATGGAAAACCTGTTGATCAGACCAGGTATAGGGCCATTGTTGGATCCCTACTATATCTAACAGCAAGCAGACCATATATCATGTTTGCTACAAGTTTATGTACTAGGTTCCATGTGAACCCTAAAGAATCTCATCTTATTTTCATAAAAAGGATTTTAAGATATATAAAGGGTTGTCCTAATCTAGGAATCTGGTATCCAACAGAGTCAGCATTTGAGTTGACTGGATTTTCAGATGCTGACTATGCTGGATGTAGAGTGGACAGAAAGAGAACTTCAGGAACTTGCCAGTTTCTGGGTGATAGATGTGTGACCTGGTTTTGCAAGAAGCAAACCTATGTATCAACATGAACTGCTGAAGCTGAATATATGGCTGCTGGAAGTTGTTATTCACAGATTTTGTGGATACAAAACCAACTCTTAGATTATGGTTTAAATCTAAATAATTCAACCATTTTTTGTGATAGTACAAGTGCTATATCTATAGCACATAATCCAGTGTATCATTCTAGAACAAAACATATAGATATAATACATCATTTCATTAGAGATAATGTAGACAAAAAGAAAATTAATCTTGACTTTATCTCCACTGATTTTCAAAGAGCAGATATTTTCACCAAACCTCTGATGAAAAGAAGCGCATGTTCTTCCTGAATCAGCTTGTAATGATAAATGAGAAGGATTAATTTAATTTTTTTTGTCTAGGTTGTGGATCTGTTCCTAAATCGACGAACGGAGATCGACGATCTTCGAACTGATCTTGAGCTAAATCGTCGACCTGAGATCGACGACAGCTCTGTGAAGTAAAAATCGTCGACCAGAGATCGACACCTTTACTTCAGAAGATAAATCGTCGACCTAAGATCGACGATATATTTTCCCTCTTCAATCTGAGACCGACAATAATATTTAATTAAAAATCTATTGTCGACCTGAGATAGAACTTTTTCTTTATTTGTCGTAGGACAGAATCCGACTCTTCACATTCCGAAAAACTTATATTAAGGGCTTATCGTCGTGCTCTATCCCGCGCTCTCCAATTTCCCCTCCTGTACTTGATCTTGTGTTTTCTCTTGCAGGTTTCTAATGGCGATTCCGGCGGCTATCCTGTCAGCAATGAAATTTGATGCAGGGTTCGACACCGATTTCAACTCCTTCAGCCATTGCGATCCGATATTCAAGGAGATACTGCAGCTCTGTGAAGTTCAAGGTCTGAGGAAGTTTATGTAAACAAGAATCAAGTTACCAACCTCTGAAATTAAGGAATGGGTCTACTCTTCTACATGTCCAAATGAATCAACCATGATTGGAACTATTTCGGGAAATCAGGTTATTCTTACTCCAGTCATTATTTCTGAATTATTTGACTTGGTGAATGGAGATGATAGTTTGGATCAAGACAGTTTTGAGTATAGAACTATGCTGGGAAGGATGGGTCATCCTGATGAAGTGCCAGCAAAGCTGCTGAAGAAGAACTTAGCCGTTCAATATAAGTTCTTAGCTGACTTTGTCGGAAAAGTGTTGTTGTGAAAGCACTCTGCCCATGATAACATTAACAGACAGCAGTTTGCCATTATGTCTGCTCTGGTTAATGGTAAATCAGTCAACTGGGCTGATTTATTCTTTGAATTGATTAGGAGGAAATGCTCTAAGAAAGAGGTTTCCTTTGGGAGAATTTTGGCCATATTTCTCCAGGCAAAAGCTCCTGAATTGATGGTATCCCAGACCCAATTCATCAATGCCAGTAAGAGGTTGGACTCCTATTTGTTTGCAAAATGGGAGAGGATAATTCCTAGGCCTTCCAATGCCTCCAGGACTTCTAAGGATACAAGAGCTGATGCAGCTACTTCCCCTACCCAAAAAGATATTCCTTCATATGTCCCCTCCTCAGTTCCCTCCCAAACCCAATCCTCTCCAGTTGCTTCACCTCCACCTCCTGCTTCACCCATCCACATCCAGATCTCTGCAGATAATCCTGTATCTCCTCCTCCAGATCTTGCTACATCTCCTCATATAGATAATCCAGCATCTCCTCATGAAGATCATCCTGAAGATCCTCATGTCTCTTCTCAACACATTTCTTCCCCCATCATCTCTCCATCCTTGTCATCTCAGATTCCATCTGACCCCATCCAAGAGAATGCTCCATCAACATATTTTCCCTCTGTTGTCCCTTCATCCACAACTTTTCCTGAGTACACTCACACAGATTTCCCCTCTGCTTTTTCAGTTTGCTCAAACTGTGGACATAAAACTCTTTACACAGCCTCTGAGCCTGAACCCCTTTACCTAAACTTCTCAGATATAGCCAAAGATCTTCTGCAATTCATCTCTCCATCCCTAGAGCTTCTTATAGCATAGTTTATATCTCCTCTAACTGCCTCCATCATCACTCTTACCCAAAGAGTTGCTGCCCTTTTGATAGTTTTACTTTCAAGACAACCTAAACACCTAGAGGGGGGGTGAATAGGTTCTAATTGCTTGTTCAAATTTTTAGGCAGAATTCAATTACAAAAATTAAAACATCCAGCACAGCATTCACAGACAATTAATCATCACAGATTGCACAATGTTTTATAGTGGTTCCCCAAGGTCTGGGTACATCCACTTTCCCCCTTCACCTATCTAGCAGTATGCTAGATTCGGCCAAACTTCCACTATTCTCAGATCCTCTGGTCCTACAGCTCAGAACCAGGATAGGTTCCTACAACTCAGGCACAACAGCCCTACATCAGCCTTGCCACAAGGCCTACAACTCAGAGAAGAACCTTCTCCTACACTCAGGCAAACAGCCCTACCACTCAGAGATCAACTCTCCTACACTCAGCCTTTATATCACAGGCTTACAACTCAGATCTGTGTAAAACAGATCCTACAGAAATTTAGAAAAGAAGTTTTAATGCCTTGCCTTTGTTGAGAGAGAAGAGGACAAAACAATTCTTGATCAGCTGATGAAATCAATTGAATCTGAGCTTTCTTCAAAGCTTCTTGAATCTGAACTTAGCTGAGTTGATTTCCAAACAGCTTCTTGAGAAACCACTGATGGCTTCCTTCTTCTTCTTCAAAATGGGTGGATCCCTCTCTATCCAACACCTTTGATGATACTTCTGAATTCTTGTTAGAACTCTTCTTAGATCGATCCTGAGATCGTCTTCTTAGATCTTCTGATGAAGATCTTCTTTAGTGTATTACACCTTCTTGATTTGATTTCTCAATTTGATTGTCAAAGTTCAATCTTCTCATTACTTCTTTACTTCTCTCTGAATCTGTCTATTTATAGATCTTCTTAATGGTAACCGGCTGATCCGGTTTATAACTGTCTTCTGACAAGTCTGACAACATCAGTTAACTGGCTGCAACCCACAGCTGTCAAGTCTTCAAACAGATTCTGTGCCTTAGTCTTGGTCAGCAATGTGTTGAGACAGACTGTCAGGAAGTGTCGAGACCAACTGTCTGTATGTGTCGACACAAGTAACTTTGGTGTCGACACAGCCTTTGATGATGTCGACAAGTTTGCCTTTAAGTCGACACAGCTTCTTCAGAGAATAACTTGGTCTTGACTTTGCAGTGTGTCGACACAAGTCCTGTGTGTCGACACAGTTGTTGTAGATTCAGAACTCAGTATGTGTTGACTTAGTCTTCTGGTGTCGACACAAGTATTGTCAACTTCTGCCAATGTGTGTCGACTCTGTCTCATTGTGTCGACACTGCCTCCCAGTGTCGACACAAATGTGGTCGACTATCTTCCTGTGAGTCGACACTGCTTCCTAGTGTCGACACAAATGTGGTCGACTATCTTTCTCTGTGAGTCGACACTGCTTCCCAGTGTCGACACAAATGTGATCGACTATCTTTCTCTGTGAGTCGACACTGCTTCCCAGTGTCGACACAAATGTGGTCGACTATCTTTCTCTGTGTCGACACAAATATTCTGAAGTGTCGACACTGTTTCTTCAGGTGTCGACACATGGACTTAGAATATTTTTCTGCATTCTTTAACACATCTTCACCTGCACATGTCAACTTAAAACAACATCAAATACACCTTGATGTATATCATTGAGCTAAGTTGGGCTTCTTCAAATCAGGTACACATTTTCCAATGTACCCAACAATCTCCCCCTATTTGGAGAAGTCATAACCCTTATAGCCAATGATATACACCATTTATAAAAAGTATAATATGATGATATATGACATAACAGGAATACTTAATATAAACAAAATATAAATAATCCATCACAGAGTGAACATTATATGATTCCAAACAAAACATTAACAATCCATCACAGTGTGAACATTATATGATTCCAAACAAAATATTGTTTATAACTTGATAATGTTTGATTACAGAGTTTTACATTGAATGATTTAATCAAAACATTACAAAATACTTTTGAAAGAACTTAAAATTAAGACTGATCAGGCTCTCTTATGACAATCCCTTTGCTAGATTGGATTTGAGCCTTCACAGGAGCTTCAGCATCTTCAGCTGGCTTCTTGCCTTTTTTATCAGCCTTCTTCTTTACTTCTTCCTTGAGCCTTTGCCTTTCAAAGTAATGAAAGGGCTTTGGAAAGTACTTGCTTGGCTCCTGAGCATCTGGTGGCAGCCTACCCAGCTTGGCTTTTCTTCTGAACTGTACTATTGCTTCCTGCCTAGCTTCATGCTTTTGTCATTCTATTTCATTATACCACTTTCCTCTTTCATGAACTTGGTCTTTCACAGCCTTCCATGCAGTGAGTATAATATTTCTTGAAGTAGGGCTCCACTGCTCAAAATCTGGCTTAAGTTCAGCCTGCTCTCTAAATTTCTTCTTAGATAGTAGAGCATCTTGATGTTCTTTCAAAGTGGCCTCAGGCTTATCCACTTTCTCAATAACAAACCTGTTAACCTCCTTTGGAGGACTATACATTTCTTGAACTTGCTGATCAATCATATCAAAATCTGGAGGAGGGTAAATGACTTGGGCAACCTCAGGTTGATTGCCTTCAAGTAGACCTGTTTGTATTCCTGACTCAGCCACCATAGCATCATCACACAAAGGTGGATATCCCAATGTGGCTCGAATACTATTGGTCACCCATTTGGTGTGCTCTGAGCCTGCATGAACTAACAACCTCTCCCCCTTTATGGCTTCTCTGGTAATATGATCTCTTAGATCTTCCTTCTGAAATCTGATCTGTCCATCCAGATAATTCACACCCTCTTTAAAAAATGGTTTTAACTTTTGAAGCTTGTCAGATATGTCTTTTTGAGAGGTAGTGATAGCAGTTTTAACAGATTCAATAGCAGCTTGAAATTTCTTATCAAATTCTTCCATCTCCTTTGCTCTAGCTGCAGGCTGGCCAGGAGTAGTCTTTTTCAATTCAGCAATAATCTTTTGATGTGATTCAGTTAAATTGTCATTCATCCTTAGCTGATTCTCCAAAACATAGCTTTGCTTTAAAGCAATATCATCCACTTTAGGGATGATGGACTGCTGTTGTTTTGCCAAATACACCACAGCATTACCTCCCTTATGGAAGCAATCTGTCATCTCCTTCTTATGCATATTGACTTCAAATCGAATTGACTTAATATCCTGAGCCAAGTCAAATTGAAGGGCCTTATTGCTCTCATCAACATATTTTTCAACTGCCACTCTATGATCATCTAACTTAACTTGCAAATCAACCATAAACTTGTTATAATTAAATTCAGAATGGGATGGTTGAGATGTAGTCTGTAGAGCCTGCTTATAACCTTTGCTCCTTCTTTTGAAGACTACAAGTTTTCTCTTCTTAGCCATTCTGGCTTCTTCAGTCTCAGATTCAGATGAACTATCAACTTGAACTCTTTCTTGAGGAGGAGGAGGAATATCTGTCTCAGTGCCATGTTGTTCAGCCTCAACATGCACAGTCTCCCCCTCAACTACTTGCTCCTTCTCAATTTCTATCTCCATATCAAGGGTTTTTTCAATCTCTTGCCCCTCTTCTACTCTATCAGTAGCCATATCAACATTAGGGAATAACTCATCTAGAGTATATTCCTTCTGAGCTTGAACATAAGATGTATCAATTAGTTCTTCTATATTCAGATCTTTGGAGATATCAATTTGGACTTCCTCTTGCACTGGGTCAGATATCTTCTCCCCCTGTACTTGTTCAGTATTGGTAATGACCTGGGCAGGTGAGTGTACTTGCTCCCCCTACACCTGTGCAGAAATAGAAATATTAGAAATGTCTTTAGTAAGAAAATACACCAGCTCCCCCTGCAACTGTACCTGGTTAGGAGTAGATACAATCTGGGCAGGTGAATGAGCTTGCTCCCCCTGCATCTGTGCAGGTATAGTGTCTTGCTGGGCTGGAGAAGACACAGGGTGATCTTCATCCTACTTCCTCTCTTGTTCTTCTTGAAGCTGCTCAGTATCTTGAGCATGAGAAGAGGATTTCACTGGGGTGTCCTTCCTGCTCTCATCAGGCACATCCTTAGACAGCACCCTATCCCACCTAGAAAACAATCTCATGTCCATCTTTCTCATGTGATTGATCTTTGTTCCTGGCAGATGTTGCATTACCTCAGGGATCACTCCATTCAGATATAAACTCATAATTCTAGCCAGATTTGGCTTCTTTATTCCTTCCTTGATCTTTTCAAAGATTACAGCTGACCAATCAGTTGGAATTGTAAACACAATTCTGGTCATGAGGCTGAACATAGAGGCTGAAATCCTATCATGTCCCCCTGGTTTGCACAGAATCACCTTGCCAACTACTTCAGATAGAAATTTCCCTTGCTGATTCATCCCTTTCCTGTTGAAAGCAGCTCCAATCTTCAGAGTGGGATCCAATCCGCACCATTGGATAGCCTCCCTTAACTTAGAAGCAGGGACTTCTTCTTCATTCTCAATTATTGGTAAATGTAGAATTTTCCTTAAACTTCTTGGGGTAATCTTCACTGTCGACCCATGCACAGTGGATTTTATCTTGAGAACATCTGAACCTATTGATGCAGAGGTAAAGAATTCATGCACCTCCTTCTTCCATATCTTGGAAGGTTCAGAAACTATGAACTCTAATCCCGATTCGGAAATAAGAGAGATAACTCGTTGAACATCTGTTGGGGCTTCGGCAAAGGCATTCCTTACTAACTCATAACCTTCATTGATGTTGTCTTCAATCTTCGGCGCCATTGTTCAGGTGAGAAAGCTTGAGAGAAGAAAGAGAGAGAAAGAAAGTTGACACAGGGTTTCAGTCTCGAAAACCTTGTAAGCGTGTCGACTGAATAAGTTTTTGACCTATTTATACCTTCTATTGAAAGAAGATCAAAAGGCGGGCAAAAACAGTCTATATGTGTCGACACAGATGGAATGTGTCGACACAAACTTCTATTGTCTCGACAACAAATCTTTCTACTATGTGTCGACACCAAATGTGGATATGTCGACACCTGAGAGATATAGTAGAGTATCAGTAAACTGTGTCGACTCTTAGGATAAGTGTCGACACAAAATTTGTAAGTGTCGACATCACTATTCTGGTGAAGTCGACACTACATTCCTGGATAAGTCGACAATTTAATTCTTAAATGTCGACACATATACTCTGTGTCGACACAATATTTCTGACTTGTCGACATTACTTCACTGAGTCGACACATTATCACTGAATGTGTCGACACTATTTTACTTAGCCAATTTCTGTTTCTGTCTACACCACTTAAGACCATTTGATAATTTAATATGTTATTTGTAAGTTTGTTGATAATCTAATCAATGGTCAGCATGCCTAATTCAATTTTAAATTTATTGAATTTTGTTTCATCCAGAGGCTTAGTGAATACATCTGCTATTTGATAATCTGTTTTAACAAATTTCAATGTGATGTCTTCTCTTTCTACATGTTCTCTAAGAAAATGGTATTTAATTTCTATATGCTTAGTTCTACTATGAGAAACGGGATTATTAGCAATAGAAATTGCACTCTTAGAATCACACAAAATAGGTGTTCTACTTACTTGAATACTATAATCTTTAAGCTGATGCTGTATCCACAATAGTTGTGCACAGCAGCTGCCAGCACAACCTATTCTGACTCAGCTGTAGATATAGCCACACTGGTCTGCTTCTTACTACTCCAAGATATCAATCTTCTTCCCAAGAATTGACAAGTACCTGTTGTACTCTTCCTATCCTCTCTACAGCCTGCAAAGTCTGCATCTGAATAACCTGTTAGTAGAAAATCTCTATTCCTAGGGTACCAAAGGCCTAGCTTAGGTGTGCCCTTAAGATATCTCAGAATCCTTTTGACTGCAGTATAATGAGACTCTTTAGGGCAGGCTTGGTACCTAGCACAGACACATGTAGCATACATAATATCTGGTCTACTAGCTGTGAGATATAGTAGAGAACCAACTATTCCTCTATACAAAGTCTCATCAACAGGTTTACCTGCATCATCTTTGCATATAGGCATACTTGTCCCCATAGGAGTTCTCATGATGGAGGATGACTCCATACCATACTTTTTGATTAATTCTTTAGTAAACTTTGACTGGGATATGGACAAGTCATCATCAGTCTGTCTTACTTGGAGTCCCAAGAAGAACTTCAGTTCCCCCATACTGCTCATCTCAAACTTCCCTTGCATAAGTTTGGCAAACTTTTTACAAAGGTTGTTTTCAGTAGATCCAAAGATTATGTCATCAACATAGATCTGAACTAAGATGATCTTGCCTTTGGATTCTCTAAGGAATAGAGTTTTGTCAATTTTTCCTCTTGAGAATTTATTCTCAATAAGGAAAGTAGACAGGGTTTCATACCAAACCCTTGGGGCTTGCTTTAACCCATACAAAGCTTTGCTAAGCTTATAAACATAATCAGGTTTAAGAGAATCTACAAAACCTGATGGCTGCTCTACATATACTTCTTCTTTAAGATCACCATTCAGAAATACTGACTTCACATCCATCTGGTATACCTTGAAGTCTTGATAGGTTGCATAGGCAAGGAACATTCTGATTGCCTCCAGCCTTGCTACTGGGGCAAAGGTTTGATCAAAGTCAATCCCTTCTTCCTGCCTGTATCCTTTAGCAACCAATCTTGCTTTATTTTTCACTATTACTCCATTCTCATCCAACTTGTTCCTGTAGATCCATTTTGTCCCAATTATATTGTGGCCTCTTGGTTTAGGAAAAAGCTCCCAGACATTGCAGCTTCTGAATTGATTCAGCTCCTCTTGCATAGCATCAGTCTAGTGCAGGTCTTGGATGGCTTCTTCAAACTTCTTAGGCTCCATTTGTGACAGGAAACTTGAATGCAGAACTGTGCTTTGACTTCTGCTTCTAGTCTGCACTCCTTGTCTTGGATCACCTATTATCTGATCAGTTGGATGGTCTCTTAAATGTCTTGTAGCTGGAGGAAGATTCCCTTCTGGTTGAACATCTCCAGATCCTTCATTATGCTGAACCTCTTGGTTTTCTTCATCTTCTATTGTGTCTTGTACTCCCCCTGGACAATATCCTTCATTTTCCAATACTCCATCTTCCCTTGAAGCTTCAGCAATGGAGAGCTTGTCCATTCCTTTGCTTATACCTGTTAAGTAATTTGATCTACAAAACAACTCACAGTTGATTAATCTTGTTTCATCAAACACAACATGCACAGATTCTTCAACAACTTGAGTAGTCAAGTTGAAGATTCTATAGGCCTTACTATTTGTGTTGTACCCAACAAATATCTCATCCTGGGATTTGGCAGCAAACTTAGTCAAATATAACTTACCATTGTTAAGTATATTGCATTTGCAACCAAAGATTCTGAAGTAGGATAGATTTGGTTTTCTATCTTTCATAATCTCATAGGGAGTCTTTTTGTGGCTCTTGGTGATAGAAGTCCTATTGATCACATGACAAGCAGTGTTTACTGCCTCAGCCCAGAAATATTCTGGTAGAGAGGTGTCACTCAATAGAGTTCTACCAGCTTCAATTAATGTTCTATTCTTTCTTTCAGCAATTCCATTTTGCTGAGGTGTTCTTGGTGAGGAGAACTCTTGGAAAATCCCAAAGTCTTCACATAACTTTGTCATGCTTTCAGATTGAAACTCAGTACCATGGTCACTTCTGATTTTGACCACTGTACTATTCAGTTCATTCTGAATTTGCTTTACAAAATTAAGTAAGACACTTGGGGTTTCAGATTTCTGTCTCAGAAAGAACACTCATGTAAATCTAGAATAGTCATCTACAACCACAAAAGTGTAGACCTTCCTACCTAGACTATGAACTGGCATAGGACCAAAAAGATCCATATGCAAGAGGTATAAGCACCTCATAGAATCCTTGTTTTCAAGGCTTTGAAAGGAGGATTTTGTCTGCTTGCCCTTTTGACAAGCTGAGCATATCCCTTCCTTCATACACTTAACTTGAGGACCATTCCTCACTAACTCTTTGATAAAGAGTTGGCCAATTGTCTTGTAGTTAAGATGAGCCAATCTCTTGTGCCACTTAACACAATGAGAAGCATTGTCATCAGCTACAAGACAGATGGGAGAAGCTTTATTCTCACATACAAAATTAAGACAATATACATTTCTCTTCCTATACCCAGTCAAAATGATCTCTTGATCACTTGACCTTTTGATATGACACCCATCCTTAACAAATGAAATGTCATATCCTAAATCACTCAGCTGGCTTATGCTTATTAGATTGTGTTTCAAACCTTTTACATAAGCCACTTGGGTGATAGTAATTAGGTTAGAAGAAATGTTACCAAACCCTTTGATGACTCCTTTTTCAGATCCACCAAAGATCACTTTAGGTCCATCTTTGACAGATGAATACTCCTTCAGCAGCCCCTTTGTTCCAGTCATGTGCCTGGAACAACCACTATCCAAGTACCATATAGGGGCATGGTTATTTGGATTCACCTGCAACACAGATTTACTTACCCTTAGAACCCAAGCAAGTCTTGGGTCCTTGGTTCAAGTTAGCATTAACAAAGCTACAATTATTTCTTCTAACAGGTAGACTATTGTTCTTTCTAACACTTGTGTTATACCAGCAGTCTAGTGCAAAATGGCCTCTCTTGCCACAGCACCAACATTCAAACCTATTGTATCTAGTTCTAGATACATCCTTGACAAAAGAATTTCTGTCCATTGCTGGTGCTGCAGCAGCTTCACCCACTGATTTTTTATAACCATTGGGTTTATGAACATAGGTAGGCCTATTGGCATTTACACCCTTATTTTTCAGAACATTAGACTTAATATGACCATGAATATTTTCATGATCATATAGGTTAGAAGGCACTTCCACCTTTTTAAACTTAATAGGGACTGAAAAGTTCAGTGGCTTGACAGGAGCTTTGTCTTTCCTCTTGAATTGGCCAGCCCTGGAGTTACCTTTGAATCCTAATCCTGCCTTACCCTTTTGATTCACAAATTCATCAATCAAGGGTAAGACAGACTTTGGCTTAGAGTAACTAGCCACTAAGTCTTTTTCAATTCTTAGTCTGCCCTCCAGACTCTTCACTTGATCATTGGTATAATTAATTGTGCCCATCTGAATAATAGTTATATTCTTCAGCTTGGCAATTTCATTTAACTTTTGATCAATTACTTTCTCTAACTCAGTTGCAGCTACCCTTAGTTCAGCAATTTCATGAGCCTGAGATTTAACCAGGTTCTTATTTTTCTTAAGGTCCTGTAACAAGTCCCCATACTTATCTATCAATTGATAGACATCTCCTTCAGATTCAGATGCATCTACATCACTTGATGCAGATGTAGCTGATTCTGTACTTGTACTACAAATAGATTTCATAGAAGGACATTGTACCTTATTAGGACCAGACTGATTCTGGCATATGTCCTCTTCTGATCCTGCCATTAGTCCCATGCACTGATGATCCTCTTGATCATAGATGGAGTCTAGCAACTGCAGAAACTCCTCTTCTTCAAATACAGCATATAGTCCAATATATGCTTCTGCTTCAGATTCTGACTCTGAAGTTGACTGATCTGTTAGGCTCTTATCCTTCTTTGCAACAAAGGATTTCTCCTTCTTGCCCTTTTTATGAGTCTTATTCTTGTCTGAAGACTCCTTTCTCTTATCAGGACAGTCAGCCACTACATGTCCAAGTCTATTGCAACAATAGCAGACAATCTTTGAAGTAGTGGCCTTGCTGGGCTTTGATCTGCTCTTTTCTTTCCTTGATGACTTTTTCTTCTGATAATAGTCATCATCTTGCTGTGAAGTAGAGGGCTTAGACTTCCACTGTTTCTTCTTCAAGAACCTCTGGAATTGCCTTGTGAATGCAGCAAAGTCTGCATCTGAATCACAGCTTTCAGAACCCTGATTATCTGAATTTTCTGAACTGACTTCTGCAATTTCCTTAGGATGGAATGGTGATACCCTCCTATTCTTTCTGATAGATTCTGCATTGAATGCCACAGTCTTTTCTCTATGCTCTCCTCTTGAATTCTTTTCCTCCTTCCTCACCAAAAGTTGCATTTCATAGGATATCAGCTTTCCAAACAAGGTGGGAGGAGAGATCTCTGCCAATTTAGCCACTTCTCTTATGGCACAGATCTGTGTCCCAATCCTTTGTTAAGGATCTCAAGAATTTGTCATTCAGTTCATAAGTACTGAAGACTCTTCCATAGGACATTAGCTCATTCACAATTCTATAGAATTTCTTATAGCACTCAGTTATACTATCAGATTTTCCTTGTCTAAAACTTTCATATTCCTGATTGAGCATAGATTTCCTGTCTTGTCTTACTTCTTCTGATCCCTCCATGTAGACAATCAATGTGTCCCACATTTCATTGGAGGTCTTGCAGTGAATCAGATTCTGAAATGTTGAATCATCTATGGCACTTACAATAATGTTCTGTGCTCTTTTATCCATGGTTGCCAAAATGATTTCATCCTTGGTCATTTCAGAATAACTCTTTGGAGTTTGAATATTAGCATCAAGAACTGATACCTTCATTGGAATGAAGGGTCCTTCCTGAACTGTGATGTATATTCTTAGGTCAGATGCCTCCATAAACAACCTGACTCTTTCTTTCTAAATTCCAAAGATTTCCTTCTTGCATATGGGTAACTTCATAGACCCTAGCTCCTTATGATTCTCTCCAAAACCCATCTTCTTGAATCTTGATTCTGCCTTTCAGATCTACCTCAGACTGTTAAGTCCTTTTTGAGGAACCTCCCTCTGATACCACTTGATAGTTTTACTTTCAAGACAACCTAAACACCTAGAGGGGGGTGAATAGGTTCTAATTGCTTGTTCAAATTTTTAGGCAGAATTCAATTACAAAAATTAAAACATCCAGCACAGCATTCACAGACAATTAATCATCACAGATTGCACAATGTTTTATAGTGGTTCCCCAAGGTCTGGGTACATCCACTTTCCCCCTTCACCTATCTAGTAGTATGCTAGATTCGGCCAAACTTCCACTATTCTCAGATCCTCTGATCCTACAGCTCAGAACCTGGATAGGTTCCTACAACTCAGGCACAACAGCCCTACCTCAGCCTTGCCACAAGGCCTACAACTCAGAGAAGAACCTTCTCCTACACTCAGGCAAACAGCCCTACCACTCAGAGATCAACTCTCCTACACTCAGCCTTTATATCACAGGCTTACAACTCAGATCTGTGTAAAACAGATCCTACAGAAATTTAGAAAAGAAGTTTTAATGCCTTGCCTTTGTTGAGAGAGAAAAGGACAAGACAATTCTTGATCAGCTGATGAAATCAACTGAATCTGAGCTTTCTTCAAAGCTTCTTGAATCTGAACTTAGCTGAGTTGATTTCCAAACAGCTTCTTGAGAAACCACAGATGGCTTCCTTCTTCTTCTTCAAAATGGGTGGATCCCTCTCTATCCAACACCTTTGATGATACTTCTGAATTCTTGTTAGAACTCTTCTTAGATCGATCCTGAGATCGTCTTCTTAGATCTTCTGATGAAGATCTTCTTTAGTGTATTACACCTTCTTGATTTGATTTCTCAATTTGATTGCCAAAGTTCAATCTTCTCATTACTTCTTTACTTCTCTCTGAATCTGTCTATTTATAGATCTTCTTAATGGTAACCGGCTGATCCGGTTTATAACTGTCTTCTGACAAGTATGACAACATCAGTTAACTGGCTGTAACCCACAGCTGTCAAGTCTTCAAACAGATTCTGTGCCTTAGTCTTGGTCAGCAATGTGTTGAGACAGACTGTCAGGAAGTGTCGAGACCAACTGTCTGTATGTGTCGACACAAGTAACTTTGGTGTCGACACAGCCTTTGATGATGTCGACAAGTTTGCCTTTAAGTCGACACAGCTTCTTCAGAGAATAACTTGGTCTTGACTTTGCAGTGTGTCGACACAAGTCCTGTGTGTCGACACAGTTGTTGTAGATTCAGAACTCAGTATGTGTTGACTTAGTCTTCTGGTGTCGACACAAGTATTGTCGACTTCTGCCAATGTGTGTCGACTTTGTCTCATTGTGTTGACACTGCCTCCCAGTGTCGACACAAATGTGGTCGACTATCTTCCTGTGAGTCGACACTGCTTCCCAGTGTCGACACAAATGTGGTCGACTATCTTTCTCTGTGAGTCGACACTGCTTCCTAGTGTCGACACAAATGTGGTCGACTATCTTTCTCTGTGAGTCGACACTGCTTCCCAGTGTCGACACAAATGTGGTCGACTATCTTTCTCTGTGTCGACACAAATATTCTGAAGTGTCGACACTGTTTCTTCAGGTGTCGACACATGGACTTAGAATATTTTTCTGCATTCTTTAACACATCTTCACCTGCACATGTCAACTTAAAACAACATCAAATACACCTTGATGTATATCATTGAGCTAAGTTGGGCTTCTTCAAATCAGGTACACATTTTCCAATGTACCCAACACCTTTCCTGTCCCTTTTTTTGGGGGCCTGGCTACAGATGCCTCTGCAGCCAGGCAGGGGGAGATATTCCATGAAAAAGCTCCTCTGATTTCTCTAGCAGCAGCAGTCTCAGATGATATGCAGGAGGATGTCTCTTCAGATGATCAAATGGCTCTAAACACAGAAGTTATTGATATTGATATAGGTTTAGAAGAAACAGTTCTTCCAGAACCTTTGACTGTTGGTGATTGTTGCATAATTCCCATAGTGGATATCCATGAGTTGTTGAGTACTTTCTGCATACTATTTCAAGATTGTCTTCCAATTTGGAAGCCATCCTTTTTGTCTATTGTGTGCTGCACTCCCTCTCTAAGTCCAGTAGTTGTTAGACAACTAAAGGCAAGCTTTGTAGTTCCTCCAGCAGAACAGTCTGATGACAAGATGTCAAGATCTCCTGGGTCATCCTATGTTATGGATAACAGCCCCATTCCCAGTCTTGATGACATCCTTGCTCAAGATATTGATATGGAAACTGAAGCAGTCCTTGCTGAAGTTATCCCTCCTCCAGTTGATAAAGAAACTCTAAAGGATGTAATTAGAGAGATTGATGCTCTTTATGATAATCCCCAAGGATCATCTGATGATGATGAAGTAGAATATTCTGATTCTGATAACAGCAAAAGGATAGTGTCCAAGAAAAGGAAAGCTCCATCTAAAGCAGTCCCAAAGCCAAATCCTCAGAATGACACTCCCTATTACATTCTCCAGAAGATTACACCTTATCCAGGTATGCCTCATTGGATGTGGCTATCTAAAAATGAGCAGAAGGCTAGAAAGAAAAGTAGAAGGTATTCTCCTCCTCCTCCTCAAAGGTCCAGGAGAGGTCCTCCTCCCCATCCAACAGCAGGAGCCTCTGGTTTAGCAGCTCAAAGGTCTACTCTTATTACCCAGACCTATCAGAGTCAGGACAGATCCTCAAATCCTCCTCCTCCAGCTGGATCTTCAGACAAACATTCTTCTTCTCAAAGGCATATTTCTTCTACAAAGCCTAAAGGAAAACTTAGTGAAGTTCCTCCTCCCAGATCTTTGTACTCCACTCAGAAGCAGCAAAATCTAGTGGCTACAAATTTCCAGGCTCAATCTACTCAGTTCAGAATTCCATCTCAGAAGTGAGTTCAGGAAGCTAGTTCAGAGAGACCTCCATCTCCTCCTCATGATCCTCAGCTTGACCCCAACTTCAAAATGGCAAGGTTGAATGAATTAGTTGGGCTATCTCAAATGAATAAAGCTAGAAAAGAAGATCAGGATCCCTTTCAATTCACTACTATCATCTTATAGAGAGAAAGAGCTTGACAGATTGCATGTTAGCAAGAAAGTATTTAATCCATCAGAGTATATAACTCTTCATCCTGAGGCAGATGTGCCTAGAGCAGTTTCTCAGAAGTCTCTAGGAGATCAAGATATGAAGATGTCAAAGAAAGAAGCAGAAGATCCTTCCAGCAAGATCATATTTTCTAAACCCTCTTCTGCTCCTCCTTCTGATAAACCCTAAGTTCTCTGAACTCTTTATTGTTTATTTTTGTTTTTTTTGCTCGATCTGGATTATATGTGAACTACAAGTTATACTATATCTGGTGATTTAAATTTCAATACCATATCAGATACCTATAGCACTATACTGTTTTTGTTATTTCTTTTATGTTGAGTGACCTCACCCAATAGGGGGAGATTGTTGGAACCCCATATTTGATTTGGGCTAGGTTCACTCCTAGGTGGTTTGACCAACTTGTATAGCCAGGGTCAAAGTCTAAGTCTAAGTTAGTCTTAGTAGAGAAGATCTCATATAGACTAGCTTTGGACTTCATTTCCAGACAAAGACTCAGAAGAAATCATTGGATCTGATATCAGTTCAACTTTCGTCAAACTCAGCTCGAAGATCGTCGATCTCCGATCGACGATCGCAGAGATAAGATCTCTGAGCTGAGCCCGACGATCTCAGAACTCAGATCGACGATTTCCAGTCTCAGCTCGACGATATTTTGTTCTCAGCTCTGTGACTATTTCTCTGTGTTCGACTATCTTATTGCTCAACTATCTTGAAGATTTCATTCTTATTTTGTCAAGGCTATTTAAGGAATCAAATCTCTGGTAGTAAATGCTGATATTTTCAAGGCTTATAGCCGTTTCCAGTGCAGCATTAACTGCAGGTTCTCACAGAGTTATTATTTCGACTTATATGCCAAAGACAGTTGAGGAAATCATTTATTGCATATATTGTAGCCATTTCCTCTCCTCGATTCCTGCAGAATAATAAAAGGAATGTTTTGAAATTCAAGTCATGGAATTATTCTTATCATCTCTCAGAGAAGAAGGTTGTACATATTAAGTTTTCTTTTGCCAAGATAGATTTACAGAGAGACACTCAGAGAAAGACAGAAAATTGTTCCTGCTAACATCCTAAAAACATTCTTGAGCAGATCTTCATCTGTTTTCTCATTGTATCAGTGCTCTGAAGAAAAAGCAAGAAGAAAAACTTTTACAAATCAAGAATCTTGTTGTTCTTCTCTTCCAGGACCATTGCTAAGACATTCAAGCATCATCTGTCTAAAGCTCCTGGATCATGTATCAGTTGAAGACCTACTCACCCTGTGCAAAGCTTCCCAACCTGAACCCTTCTACATTTCAGGGGGATCTTTGACAACATCTTTGAATCCACAAAAGTCTTCTCAGTTGTACCTTGAGAAAGAGAAGAAAAAATCACTCTCTCATCCCCACCTTTGTACAGGGTTTTAATTCCCTTTAAAATTATTCTGGTTCAAAAGTCTCCTTCCAAAAGACTTGAGGGTTGGTTTTTGGGCACCTGATCAAAAGCTCATTAGTGGCATTCACCTAATCAAAACTTGTAGTGGATTTCTACCAAGGGTGGTAGAAGAGTGGATGTACCCAGTTGGGGAACCACTATAAAATTCTTGTGTTCTTTGGTTGTGCTTTCTGTGTTTTTGTGTGCTTGTGTTGTGGTTAGATTAGCTTAGTTTATCTGCTTTTATCTTTTCTGTAAAAAGATTATTTATAACTCTATTCCCCCACCATAGAGTTATTCAGAGTTTATCCCCTCCCCCCTTTTTCTTTCAGACTTGTCTCATACTTCTCCTCATACTTTTAATATACAAATATCTTATCTAAAAAGCATATTCCAGTCAAGAGATACAGGATTTCTTGCAATTGAGAGAACATTTAGTAGAATCATCAACTAGAGGAATTCTACTTATCTTTGTCTTGTAGACTTGAAGAAGATGCTGGATACACAGCCACTTCCTTGCTCCCTGCAAAGTACCTTTCAGCTAACCCAGATCCTTTCCTCTTCTTTAGCCATAGATTTGCATCTGGCTCTCTCTGACTGATCCACTTGGTGCAGGAGGTTTCCTGATACCAATCCTTTTGGTAAGACTCAAGCTAGTCCAGCACATCAGACTGACCTAGCTACCCCTTAATGATTGCACATGTCCTAGACATCCTTTGCTTGATAATCTGTCCATCCACTTCTATCTATAGGTGTATGATCCTGAAGATGGCCACCTTATTCTAATCCTAATTCTGGAACAATCTATGTCCAAGGATCATAAATGGGTATGGCCACTTGGATTGTCATGTAAAACAGAATTTAACTTACCTTAGGACCCCAAAATGAATTGGGTCCTAGGTTCCTATTAGCATAGAAATGCGCATGTCTTCCTACAGCAGTCCTGTCAGGAAGACTCACCATTTCCCTTGGCACACTAGGGTTGTGCCAACAATTTATGGCAAAGTGGCCCACTTTGCCACAGCACCAGCACTCATGGATATTGTATCTTCTCTTCAAAGCAGGTCTGGCAGCATGGATGACTACAGACTAGACAGAAGAAAGAGCAGCTTCCTTGTTCTTATTTCTCTATGTCACAGTCTGATTGAGCGTAGGTCTGGCAGTAGAAGAGCTTGGTTTTTCATGAGGTCTACCAGCAGTAGTCTTCTTTGGAGAGGACATATTGTTGATGACCTCAGAAATACCCAAGTCTGTATTGCTGGCAGACTTTCCCTTGGTCAGAGTGTGTGCTGGGAGATCTTTAGAAAAGGCAACTGCCTTACTCATGTGTGAGGGGGATTGAGCACTAAATACAAAAGGTCCATGATGGGCCTTTTGAACTTCTTCATGGGGAGCCTTTTGTGCACTCAATCCCATGCCCTTTCTTCTTCTAATGTAAGGTACATTTGTATTCTTACAAGGAAGATTCCAAACCCTCTAGTGACCAATCTTAAAGTCTTGGTCATACCTGTTGGATGGGAGAATTTTCTTGTGAAAGTTCGACTGAGGCTTGACAGGAGCATTGTCTTTCCCTTTGGAGAGGGTAACTCTAGAATTCCACTTGGCTTCTGATTTTATCTTGAGGGCATTTATCTTTGAGAAATTAGCCACAATTCTCTTCTGCCTCTCAAGTTTCTTTTCAAGATCCAGAATGATAGAGTCCTTATATTTTACGGACTCAACATGGATGTCTACCATGGTCTTCAGATGGACAACTTCCCTCATTTTCAGATACAGTAAAGATGATGTCTCATCCTACTAGGAAGCAGTCAGCTGTAAGGAGGCAATTTTCTCAGCTTGTTTCTTAACAAGCAACTTGCTTTCCTTGAAAGCTTTCAGAAGTACACCATGATTTTCAATCAATTGATTGATATCTTCTTCTATCATAGGACCCTCATCATCACTTGATGAGGATGCATAAGAGTCTGGATTGGACACATATCCAGATTCTGAGGATGAGCTGGATGGGGAATATACCTGATCTTGTCCAGGCTAATCCTGGCAGGACTCTTATACTGTCATGGCCATTAGCCTAATGTTGATCTTGCTGCAGACTTGAAGCTCCATTGAGCTCCACACCATATAATTCACTCCTGAACCCATAACTTCCAACCTATTAGCTATTCTTGGGGACCTACTCAGACAGTTATGTCCTTTTTGAGTAACCTTCCTCTGATACTACTTAAAGTCTTTGTTTTCAAGGATAGCTAAATAACCTAGAGGGGGTGAATAGGTTATTGGTCTCTTTTGTTATATTTTAAGCTTAACTACTTCTGTGGGTAATGTGATTAGATTTATAGTGCTTACAAGACAATCACACACACAACACAGCAAATTTATAGTGGTTCCCCTAATTATGGGTACATCCACTTTCCCTCTCACCTTTCTAACTTCTAGTTAGACAAGGCACTTCTCCAATCTCAGTTCCTAAGAGCTTACACCTCAGATCCCTCAGGATCTCTCAGTCTCCTCCAAGACTTATAACTCAGGAACTAAGCCCTATAACTCAGTGATAAACTAATCACCTGCCTCAGGCCAAAGGCCCTACCACTCAGGTTGGGAGGATAGCCCTACCTCAGATCCACAAAGGATCCTACCTCAGAGAGAATGAGTCTCCTATTTCTCAGTCACAAAGGCCCTACCTCAGATCCAAAGGATCCTACAACTCAGGCACAAGTGCCCTATAACTCAGAGAGAATGACTCTCCTATCTCGGGCTTAAAAGCCCTACGGCTCAGTGATCAAATGATCACCTACCTCAGATACAACCTAGATACTACAACTCAGATTCACACTTGAATCCTACTGCTCAGGCCAAGGCCCGACACTCAGATTCTCAACAGAATCCTACCTCAGATCAACCAGCGATCCTACACTTATTAGATCCACACTTGGATCCGACACTCAGCCTTTATATATATTTAGGCCTATAGCTGAGATCTGTTAAGATTCTACAGGGTGTGAGTGTGTGTGGTTTGACTATGACAACAGAGAAATTTCTTTGAGCCTTCTTCTTCTTCCCGAGCTAAGATATCCTCAGCCCTAACTTCTTCACAGCAACAAGAGTCTTGAGGTAGAAGAAACTTTGCAGATCTGCTGCTCTGCACCTTGCTGAACTGGACCAGAAGCTCAGCTCTCTCTTTTATACAGCTCCAAAAACTTATCTTTAGGAAATGTTCTGCTAGATCTGTAAAGTAATTACTGCTGGGGCTTTTCCCTTACCATCTTCTCAAACTGAGATAAACTCAGATCTATCTTGTAGATTGATGAAAACAGATGGCTCGGCTTCTTCTTCTTACTCAGAAAGAGGACTTTTTGATCTTATTGTTGAAGATTATTTGATTCTTTAGAGAATAGCTTCTTCAACAGCTAACTGTCTGTGAGTCACAGACTAACTTGCTTTTGCTCTTAGATCAGCACCTTGAACTGGTTCTCCAAGCTCTGAAACAATGGCGAGCAGGAAGATGAAGTCCAACAGCAATTTCCCAAAAGCTGTTTCTTCATCCTCGATCTCCGCCTTTAATTATTAGCCCATCAATGGTTCTTTGAGTAGTGGGCCCCACCTTGAATTTGTTGGTTGCTACCAGCTTTTGCATTAATGGTTGTACTGAAGGCAAGCGGTGACATTTTTCGCATACTGTAGCTTTCCCACAACAAATTCAAATTTTGTTGACTTGTTGTCTTTGTTGACGTCACCATTTGTGGACTAAGCCAAAATCAAACATCTTTAGTATAGGCATTGAGTGAGTAAGTTTCACTCAACACCAAAACACTCAGATAGATTTCCTGTCACTAGGCATTGAGTGAGTAAGCTTCACTCAACGCCAAAACACTTAGACAGTTTTTTTGTCACTATGCATTGAGTGAGTAAGCTCCACTCAACGCCAAAACACTTAGATAAATTTTCTGTCACTTAACATTGAGTGAGTAAGCATCACTCAACGCCAAACTACTTAACAAATTTTCTTCTATTACTAGGCATTGGGTGAGTAGTCTTAACTCAACGTATTTGGACTTAGCCAAATTTCTGTGTGAAATCACAGTCTCTCTGACTAACTAAGCTTTAGTCAACGCTTTTTATAACATGACATTGAGTGAGTAAGCTTCTCTCAATGCATGTTGACTTAGTCAAATATTTACACAGATTTTATGCGGCTTTGACTGTCTGAGCTATACTCAACGAATATGAAGTTATTACGTTGAGTGAATGGACTTCACTCAATGCCTGTGGACTTAGCCACATTTCTGCTTGTTTCTTCTTAGGCTTTTATTGCCTTAGCCTGTCTCACAGATTTTTATTGTATGGCGTTGAGTGAGTAGACTTCACTCAATATCTGTGGACTTAGCAACATCTTCAGCTTGCCAATTGTTTAGCTTTGACTAAACAAGCAAGACTCAGCGCTATTAGCCACCTAGCGTTGAGTGAATAGACTTCACTAAATTCTTGTAGACTTAGACCGTTTTCAATCTTTCAGCTAGCTTGCCTAGTCATCGCCTATCTTGGCCACTTGAATCAACCTGTCCAATCAATGCATAGAAAGTACCCTGCATACATAGAACTTATATGACATGTTAGATTATAATATGTGTATACCATTGTCTACAAGGCCTTCTTCAAATCTAGGACATTGGGATCAATGGACCCAACAGGTACACCAAATCATAGGTTATGGTACCCAAGAAGTAATGATGTCGAGCTAATTGGTTTTTCAGATGCAAATTTTATAGGTAGTAGGGATGATAGGAAAAGCACTTCCGGGACGTGCCAATTCCTCGGAAGAAGACTTATTTCATGGAGTAGCAAGAAGCAGAATTGTGTGGCAACCTCCACGGCCGAGTCAAAGTATATCTTTGCTGGTAGTTGTTGCGCACAGCTTCTTTGGATCAGGAATCAGCTCGAGGATTACAGCCTAAAGTTTAAAGAGATTATGATATTCTGCTATTCCTCTAGTGCTATAGTGATCGCAAATAATCTAGTCTCTCACAGCCGTACAAAGCACATAAAAGTCAGATATCAATTCATCCCGGAGCATGTGGAGAACAAGGATATAGCCCTAAGCTATGTCTCGACGGATAAGCAAGTCGCTGATATATTCACAAAGCCACTAGGCGAGGCCAAGTTCTCATTTTTTAAAACGGAACTAGGTATGCTGAACAAAGACTCGTAAAGGTGGCTAAGAAGACAGGAATTAACTCGGGAAGTATTTCAAAGCAGAAAAATTGACCAAGGAAAATTCGTTGAATATAACTCAGCGGATCTCGACGATTCGTCGAAATACATCAAGTATACACGAAGACATTCAACAAATCTGGCTCTGCTCTCGACAAAACTCGTCGAATTTGACTCAGGTCAAAAGTTTCTTTTCTTATATTGGATCCGAAGAGTCACAGTTAACAGGTATGCGTCGTTTTCCCTCTTAAAACTTTAACTATATATATATATAGAAATAATTTAGGGGTAAACAACCTACTTTCGTCGAAAAGAAGTAGCCGATCCCGCCGAACTCTTCATCCCGACGATTCTGATTCCACGACTGTTCATCATCTTCTTCTCGTCGATTAAGATACTGCACTATTCAACATCTTCTTACCATCGAGTTGACTCCGCTCCTCGATGATTCTTCTAGAAATTTGATCCCGACAACTTTGAAAGTCTTTATTTTCAAGGGTAGCTAAACACCTAGAGGGGTTGAATAGGTTTTCTTGACTTTTAATATTTTTTAACTTGGTGTGTTGTGAGTTAGCTAGGTTAGCTTGCTTTGAAGACAATCCACAAAAGCACACACAATATTTATAGTGGTTCCCCAAATTATGGGTACGTCCATTGTCCCACACATTTCTAATAGCTTGTTAGACAAGGCCCCTTCTCCAAAACTCGGCTCCTAAGAGCTTACAACACGATCCCGCAGGACAACTTAGTCTCCTCCAAGACCTACAGCTCAGGCTAGGAGGATAGCCCTACCTCAGATCTAGAGGATCCTACAACTCAGATTCACACTTGAATCCTACAACTCAGGCTAAACCCCTACACTCAGATTCTTAACAGAATCCTACCACTCAGATCAATACAAGATCCTACACTCGGCCTTTATAAATAGGCTTACAACTCATATCTATAAAAATCCTACAGAAGATTATGTTTGTTAATGTTGAATAGACAATAGAGAAATGATCTCTGTGTCTTCCTCCTTCTGTCCTGAGAAGACTTAGTCCAGATTCCTTCTTCACAGCTCCAAAAAATAGTTTTCAGGATAAGCTCTGCTTAGGTTGTAAAGTAACTGCAGTAGGGGTAGGCCTTGCCTGCGTTTCACTCAGAGAAATGTCTCTAATGTTGCTATTGCCGGTGTTGATCGCAGCAGCTCACTTGATGACCTTTTTGATCAATCGATTTAACTTCTGCATCGAGCTCTACAACAATGGAAAGGAAGAAGAAGAAGTTGCGCCGCTTTGCGAAAAGACAAACCCTAGAAAGATATCCTCTTCTCCGCCGATCTCATTACTTTTATCATCCTCCGTCCAATGGCTCTTTTGACTCGTGGGACCAGCTTTAATTGCAGAGATATAGCCTTCCTTTTACAGAAAAACCTTACAGCTGGTCGTCTGTGCCATTAGTGGTGAATTCCAACTTTCCCGCAATGAATTAGAATTCCGTTGACTTAGGTTGACTTTTGCTGACATCAGTATCTGTGGACAGCCAAATTTGCAGATTCAATCCACGCATTGAGTGCGTTGAGTGAATGGCCTTCACTCAACGAATTTGGACTTAGCCAATTTCTCTACATCTTAGGCGTTGAGAGCGTTAAGTGAATGGCCATCACTCAATGCTTTTGTACTTGGCCAAATTTTTTGCGCGGCCATGCGTTGAGTGCGTTGAGTGAGCCTTCATCACTCAATGCCCCTAGACTTAGCCGCTTCAATGACGGCATGTCTTCGTGCTGAGGCGTTGAGTGAAGTGGCTTCACTCAACGCTTCTGTACTTAGCCACAACTCTAAAATTTGCCAGCTTGCTGAGGCATTGAGTGCGTTGAGTGAATCTTCATCACTGAACTCCCCTGGACTTAGACAGATTTTTCTGTCTATCTTCATTAAGCTTTGACAGACCATGGCTCTGTCGACGCTTTCCTCTTTGGGTGTTGAGTGACCTGACCTCACGCAACGCTTCTGGACTTAGTTAATTTTTTTGTCTCCTTCTTCTTTGGATTTGACATAATTAGCATGGCATTGAGTGAACTGGCTTCACTCAACACTTCTTTGATAGATTCTCTATGGCTTTGACTGAAGTAGCTTGATTCAATGATTCTATATGTATGGCGTTGATTGAGTTGACATCACTCAACATCTATGGACTTAGCCATTTTTAAGTCTTCCTTTTTCTTAAGCTTTGACTGCTCAGTCTTTCCTCAGTGCTTTGTGTTGTATGGCGTTTAGTGAACTGGCTTCACTCAACGTCTGTGGACTTAGTAACTTTTCTTTACTGTCAAGGCGAAGGCTTTGACTGACTGGGCTTTACTCGAATTTTCTGCTCATCTGGCATTGAGTGAGCTGTCCTCACTCAATGCCTCTAGACTTAGTCGATTTTCTTCTTGCCACTGCATAAGCTTTAACAGACTCAGCTATACTCGACGCCTCTTGTTATATGGCGTTGAGTGAACTGCCTGCACTCAACGCCTGTGGACTTAGCTGTAGAATTACTGTGTAAACTATTGGGCTTTAACTGTCCACACCTTACTCAGTGCTTTTTGGTATCTAGCGTTGAGTGAACTGGCTTCACTCAACGCCTGTGGACGGCTATTTTCAGCCTTTTCAGCATCCTTCTTTGACGTCTGGCGTTGAGTGAAATGTCTTCACTCAACTCTTGTGGTCTTGGACAGATTTTTGTCTCTCCACTCCTATACCTTGTGACCACTTATCAGCACCACATGGAATACCTGTCCAACCTGCATGCACGAACTTAAACATACATCAAATACAACTATGTGTACACCATTGACGTGTTTGACTTCTATTAATCTGGTACATTATGAGCAATGGACCCAACAATCTCCCCCTATTTGAAGAAGTCAAAACTCTCAAGAAAAATTCTTAGTCAATGATATACACTAATATATGCAGCAGATAAAACAATAAATTGGAAAACTTATAACAAGAGAATAAGAGTATCAAGTTATAGGTTACCACACTTTTTTTTCTTGCAAGGTGATGATGATCACTTGCAGCTCCCCCTATTTTGATGCCTGATTCTTGATCATTTCCTTCTTCCCAACAATCTCCCCATTTACCTTGCCTGCAGGATGATCATTACTACTTCCTGTTCCCCCTATTTTGCTGCATAGCCTTGATCATTTCCTTGATCACTTCTTTCTCCCCCTTTTTGACTTTAGTAAAATAGTCAGGGGGGTGCTGGCCTCTGAGTATCTTCTCTCCCTTTTTGATTTCAGATAATCAACTGTTGCTTCTTCTTGTTCTCTACAGGAAGCTGAACTTGCTCCCCCTCAATTGGAGCATCTTCTATCATCCTTTCTGATAGACTCTTAAACCACTTGGAAAGCTTGATACCACTGAATGTATTTTCAACCTACAAAAAGTTGTACAACCTGCAACAAAAACAACATGAGAAGCAGCTGAAGCTAGACCAAGTTCAACATACCCAACTCAAACTTGAAGGTGTTGAACTTTGCATCATCTAATGGTTTAGTGAAGATGTCAGCCATCTGTTTGTCTGTAGGGACAAACTCAAGACTGATATCTTCACATTTCATATGCTCCCTAATGAAATGATATCAGATCTCAATGTGCTTATTCCTGCTATGAGAGACGGGATTCCTAGCAATTGAGATTGCACTAGTAGAATCACAAAATAAAGGTCTTCTACTTATCTGGACATTATAGTCTTGGAGCTGATGGTGGATCCACAACAACTGTGCACAGCAGCTCCCAGCACCTATATATTCTGACTCTACAATTGAAATTGCAACACTTGTTTGTTTCTTGTTGCTCTAAGATACTAGTCTTCCTCCCAAGAACTGACAGGTGCCTGAAGTGCTTTTCCTGTCCTCTTTGCTGCCTGCAAAATCTGCATCTGAATAGTCTATTAGTTCAAAATCCCTATTTCTAGGGAACCATAGGCCAAGATCAAGTGTGCCCTTAAGATTCCTCAAAATCCTCTTAGTAGTAAAGTAGTGAGATTCTTTAGTGCTATCTTGATACCAAGCACAAACACATGTAGCATACATGATGTCTGGCCTACTTGTAGTTAGATATAGAAGGGAGCCAATTATCCCTCTATACAAAGTTTCATCAACAGGTTTCCCTACCTCATCTTTGTCTATAGGCATAGTTGATCGTATGGGAGTTTTCATGATGGAGTCATTCTCCATACTAAACTTTTTGATCAACTCCCTGGAGAACTTAGACTGGGATATGGATTGTTGGGTACATTGAAAAATATGTACCAGATTTGGAGAAGCCTCATCTTAGTCAATGATATGCATCAATTTGTATTTGATAGTTGTTTGAGTTACATTGTGCAGGTTCAAGAATTTGAAAAAAAATTTCTAAGTACAAGTGTCGACACTTATGAAGGAGTTGTGTCGATACCCAAGCTAAGTCGACACTTATGAAGAAGTTGTGTCGACACTCAAACAGAGTCGACACCTAAATAAGAAGTTGTGTTGACACCCAGAATTGTGTCGACACCTGAGGCAAAATTTGTGTCGACACACTAGACTTGTGTCGACACATCAACTCTCAAAGTGTTGTGTCGAGATCAGAAGCAATTGTGTCGACACACAGAACTTGTGTTGACACACACTCAACGCCATCTAGACACACTCAACGCCATCTATCTTCAGCAGTTATGTCGAGACCAGAAGGACTTGTGTCGACACACAGGACTTGTGTCGACACACACTCAAAGTCGTATGACATACACTCAACGCCATCTGTCTACAGCAGTTATGTCGAGACCAGAAGGACTTGTTTCGACACAAAGGACTTGTGTCGACACACAGTCAAAGCCGTCTGATATACACTCAATGCAATCTGTCTGCAGCAGTTAAGTCGAGAACATGAAGACTTGTGTAGACACACTGGACTTGTGTCGACACACTGGACTTGTGTCGACACACTGGACTTGTGTCGACACATACAACAGAAGAAGTGTCGAGTAGCAGAAGATTGACTGAGTCAACACATTGAATGTTGTGTCGACATCATGAAGACTTGTGTCGACACTTAGCCTATATGAGTCGACACATGTGAAACAGTTTGCAGAGTGAAATGTGCTGAGTTGGAAAGTTTGTGATGAATCAACTGACTTTACTGATGACTCGAGAGCTGTCATAACCAACCGGTCTGACACCTCTGTCAGAACTATCAGAAGGTTGTTACAAACCGAATCAACCGGTAATAATTAGGAAACTCTATATAAGAGTCAGATCTGTGACAACAATGATATGATGAACACAACATAAGAAGAAGAATAACACTAGAGAATTCTTCAACAAGAACAGGGAAAACCCTTACGAAGCCAGATCCAGAGTTGTCTGCAAGAAAGATTCAGAATGTATTCTGAATTTAAGGAAGAAGCTGACAGAAGATTATCTTCTACATCAAGTGGAGATCCACCTTATTTTGTTCTATCAAGAAGCTTTGAAAATCCAAGTCAGGTTGGATCAGAAGGGTCAGTTCATTCAAGAACTGATAAAGAAGGCTACACCAATAGAGAAATCTAGCTGGTGAATTTTCTGTATCTTTATATCATTCAATTTCCTGTAGGATCTATTGTTAGATCTGACTTGTAAGCCTGAAATTATAAAGGTTGAGGTAGGGCTGAGAGCCTGAGGTGTAGGACTTGTGAAAAGTCTGAGTTGTAAGCCTAGTGATAAAGACTGAGGTAGGGCTGAGGCCTGAGGTAAGATTCTTGGGAAGAATCTGAGGTAGGACTTGTTTAAGTCTGAGCTGTAAGAACCATTCTGGTTCTGAGTTGTAAGATCTGCGGATCCAAGCCAGTGGAAGGAAGTTAGGCTGAATCCAGTTATCTACTGGATAGGAGAAGGGGGGAAAGTGGATGTACACATACCTTGGGGAACCACTATAAATCTGGTGTATGTTGTGCTGTGAATTGTGGTGTGTGTTTTAAATTATCTGTGCAGAATTTAATCTAGCTGTTTGCCAATAAAACTTATTTAAAAAGTTTAGAACCTATTCACCCCTCCTAGGTGTTTAGGCTCTTGAAATCAAGTCTTTCAAGTAGTATCAGAGGGAGGTTACTCAAAGACTGACAAAACAGTCTGAGTGAATCTCCAAGACAAATAACAGATATCAAGAATGGGTTCAAATGAAAATCAAAAGGAGTTTGGATCTATGAAACTGCCAATCTGCAGGAAAGAATCCTTTGGCATAGGGAAGGAAAGGGTCAGGTTGTTTATGAAAGCATCTGATCCAATAATCTATATCACAGTACAGGAAGGCCACTTCATTCCAATGAAGGTATCAGTTCTTGATGCAAATGTTAAAATTCCTAAGAGTTATTCTAAGATGACAAAGGATGAAATCATCCTGGCAACTCTAGACAAACGGGCACAGAATATCATTGTAAGTGTCATAGATGATGTCACCTTTCAGAATCTGATACACTGTAAAACCTCCAAGAAAATGTGGGACACCCTTATTGTCTACAAGAAAGGCACAGAAGAAGTCAGAGAGGACAGGAAGTCTATGCTGAATCAGGAGTATGAGAGCTTTAGATAAGCCAAGAATGACAGCATAACTGAATGCTACAAGAAATTCTTCAGAATTGTAAATGAGCTGATGATTTATGGAAGAGTCTTCAGCACTTATGAACTAAATGACAAGTTTCTGAGATCTCTGACAAAGGATTGGGACATCAAGATTTGTGTCATCAGAGAGGTGGCAAGGCTGGCAGATACACCTCCTCCCACACTGTTTGGAAAGCTGCTTTCATATGAAATGCAGCTTACAGCTAGGAAGGAGGAAGAGAAGAGCAGCAGATCTGAACATAAGGAAAAGTCAGTTGCATTCAAGACTGAAGGCACAAGAAAGGGCAGGAGAAAATCTCATTCTCCTCCGAGAAAGAGTGTTGAGGCAGAAGAAGGTATTCCTGACAACACCTCATCAGACAGTCACACCTCTGATGAGGATTATGCAGCCTTTACAAGGCAATTCCAAAGATTCATGAATAAAAAGTGGAGAACCAGACCTTCTACATCATTTTCCAAGGATGAGTACTACAAGAAAAAGAAGACTCCTAAGGAGGACAGGTATGCTTCTAAATCTAGTAAACAATCTAATTCTAAGATTGTGTGTTATTGTTGCAACAGGCAAGGACATGTCATAGCTGACTGTCCTGACAAAAGGAAGGAGTCAAAAGATAAGAAGAAACAGCAAGTAAAAGGCAAGAAGGAAAAATCCCTTATTGGCCAGAAGCAGAAGAGCTAGACAGATTCTTCATCATCTGAATCAGGAGAAGAAGAAGGTGTTGAAGCATATGTTGGGCTATTCTGAACTGAAGAGGATTCTAAGGAGTTAGAATTCCTACAAATGCTGGACTCCATAAATGGAGTGGAAGAACATTGCTGCAGAGGGCTGCTAGCCCTATCAGAAAATGATCAATGCCAGGATCAGGCTGGTCCTAGTAAGGTATACATTTCTCCCTTAGATTCTTATTATTTTACTGGATCAGAATTAGTAGCATCAACTTCAAGAGAAGGGGATGTATCTGATTCTGAGGGGGATGTACATCAACTCATTAATGAGTATGGTGGGTTGTTGCATGCTATGAAGAAGAGCCAGTTTCTTGTCAAAGAGCAGTCCAAGGAGATTGAATCTCTTAAGCGGGCTGCAGCAGATTCAGCAAAGCTATTAGATGTAAAATTGAATGAGGTTGCCAAACTGAAAAACATTACTGTTATTCAGATGGGCACAATCTCTTTCAAGGAGAATCATATCAAGAAATTGGAGGCAAAACTTCAGCAAGAAAGAGAGCTAGTGGCTAAATTCTCCAAGCCAAAATCTTTCTTACCCTTAATAGACAATTTCATTTCACAAAAAGGGAAGACTGGTCTAGGTTTTAAGGGAAGAACTAGGGCCTCCAATTCACAAAGAAAAGGTAAGGCCACAGTTCAGCCTCTAGATGCAAAACCCCCTATCTTCTTTAGGAAGGTGATGAATCCTACAAATAGGTATGATAATGACACTACTCATGGTCACTATGAGTATGGAAATCTCATGGGCAAAGGTGCAAATGCCAATAGGCCACTCTATAGGAATGTCCATCATGTACAAGAGAAATTCTTGAAGTTTGCTGCTCCAGCACCACCACTTAACAAGACTGCTGGAAACAAAGTAGCAAAGTCTGTACCTAAGAGAAAGTATAATAGATTTGAGTGTTGGTGTTGTGGAAAGGTGGGCCACTTTGCCATGGATTGTTGGTTTAACACAAGTGTTAAAATCAAGAGTAGTTTTCCTGTTAGAACAGCTGCAGGATTACAAACTAACAAGGACCTAGGACCCAATAGCAAATTGGGATCTAAGGGTAAGTGATTCTTTATTTGATGCAGGTGAATCCAAGTGATCATACCCCTATATGGTACTTGGATAGTGGTTGTTCCAGACACATGACTGGAACAAGAAGAATGTTGAGGGACTATGTACCCATAGAGAATGGTCCCAAAGTCATCTTTGGTGGATCAGAAAAAGGAGTCATCAAAGGATTTGGTAACATTTCTTGTGACTCAATTACTATCACTAAAGTGGTTTATGTGAAGGGTCTAAAACATAACCTGATTAGCATAAGTCAGCTTAGTGATCTAGGTTATGACATCTTCTTTCACAAAGGGGAGTGTCATATTAAGAGGTCAAGTGATCAAGAGATCATTTTGACTGGCACTAGGAAAGGAAATGTTTATTGTCTTAACTTAGATTGTGAGTTGAACAACTCACCTATCTGCCTAGTTGCAAATGAGAAAGCTTCACTATGTGTCAAATGGCACAAAAGGCTAGCTCATCTGAACTATAAGTCCATAGGATTGTTGTTTAGCATGGGTCTGGTGAGGAATGGTCCTCAAGTCAAGTGCATTAAAGAGGGAGTGTGCTCAGCTTTCCAAAAGGGAAAACAGACCAAGTCCTCTTTTCTTGCACTAGATGTCAAAGATTCATTGAGATGTTTATATCTCTTGCATATGGATTTGTTTGGTCCTATGCAAGTTCACAGTCTTGGTAGGAAAGTATATACACTAGTTGTTGTTGATGACTATTCTAGATACACTTGGGTTTTCTTCCTAAGGCAGAAATCTGAAACCCCAAGTGTTTTCCAGACTTTTGTTAGACAAGTTCAGAATGAATTTAATAATTCAGTAGTCAAACTCAGAAGTGACCATGGAACTGAATTTCAGTCTGAATGTATGACAAAATTCTGTGAAGAACTTGAGATACATCAGGAGTTCTCCTCATCTAGAACACCTCAGCAAAATGGAATTGCTAAAAGAAAGAATAGAACTCTCATTGAGGCTGGTAGAACTCTACTCAGTGATACTACTCTCCCTGAATATTTCTGGGCTGAGACAGTAAACACTGCTTGTCATGTTCTCAATAGAGCATCCATAAATAAGAAACTCAAGTTGACTCCCTATCAGATTTTGAAGGGCAGAAAACCAAACATTTCTTATTTCAGAATCTTTGGTAGCAAGTGTTATGTCCTAGTTAATGGTAAACACTACTAAACAAAGTTTGATGCCAAATCCCTAAAAGGGATATTTGTTGGGTACAGCAATAATAGTAGGGCATACAGGGTCTATAACTTAACTACTCAAGTTGTAGAAAAGTCAGTCCATGTTGTTTTTGATGAGTCTAGATTGATTAACAATGAATTGTCTAGTTCTTCAGTTAGTTCTACAGGTCTAACAGACAGGCTGGACAAGTTAACCATCAATGATGAAGTTCCTTCTAGGCTGGATGAATAAAAAGATGACAGCTATCCAGGGGAGAACAAGTCCAACTGGATGAAGAAGACAATGTGGGGCATCAAGTTGAGGGAATTTAAGAAAGCCATGATGCTGATAGATTTCCCCCAGCTCACCAAATCATTGGTGATGCAAGTCAAGGGATTCTAACTAGGAGCAAGAGCAGGAACACAGTTCTATGTTCTAGCTTCCTGTCTCAAATAGAACCCAGGAAGATTGAAGAAGCAATGCAAGACTCCAACCGGATTGATGCTATGCAAGAAGAGCTCAGTCAGTTCAGAAGATGTAAAGTCTGGGAACTGGTGCCTAAACCTAAGGATCACAACATAATAGGAACTAAGTGGATCTACAGGAACAAGCTTGATGAGAATGGCACCATAGTCAAGAACAAGGCCAGACTGATAGCTAAAGGCTACAGGCAAGAGGAAGGTATTGACTTTGATCAAACCTTTGCTCCAGTGGCAAGGCTGGAGGCTATAAGGCTGTTTTTAGCCTATGTTGTCTATCAAGGGTTCAAGGTATACCAGATGGATGTGAAATCAGCATTTATTAATGGGAATTTAAAAGAGGAAGTCTATGTTGAACAACCCTCAGGTTTTGTAGATTCTCACATTCCTGATTATGTATATAAGCTTAGGAAAACTCTATATGGTTTGAAACAAGCTCCAAGGGCTTTGTATGAGACCTTATCTGCTTTCCTTATTGAGAATAAATTCTCTAGAGGAAAAATAGACAAAACTCTATTCTATAGGGAATCTAAAGGCAAGATAGTACTAGTCCAGATATATGTGGATGACATTATCTTTGGTTCTACTGAAAACAACCTTTGTAGAAAGTTTGTCAAACTTATGCAAGGGAAGTTTGAGATAAGCAGTATGGGTGAGCTGAAGCTCTTCTTGGGACTTCAAGTTAGACGGACTGATAGTGTTTTGTCCATATCTCAGTCTAAATTCACCAAGGAGTTGATTAAGAAGTATGGTATGGACTCAGTTTCTATCATGAAAACTCCAATGGAAACAAGTATGCCTATAGGCAAAGATGAGGCAGGGAAACCTGTTGATGAGTCTTTGTATAGAGGGATAATTGGCTCCCTACTTTACTTGACTGCTAGTAGACCTGACATTATGTATGCAATATGTGTCTGTGCTAGGTACCAAGCTTGCCCAAAGGAATCTCATTATACTATAGTTAAAAGAATATTGAGATATCTTATGGACACACCTAATCTAGTCCTTTGGTACCCTAAGAATAGAAATTTAATTCTAATTGGTTTCTCAGATGCAGACTTTGGTAGACGCAAAGAAGACAGGAAGAGTACTACAGGAACTTGTCAATTCCTTGGTGGGAGGCTGGTGTCATGGAGCAGCAAGAAGCAAACCAGTGTAGCTATATCAACAGCTGAATCAGAATATATAGCTCTAGGTAGCTACTGTGCACAATTGATGTGGATAAAACATCAACATGAAGACTATGACATCCAGGTAAGTAGAATTCCACTGTTTTGTGATTCTACTAGTGCTATTTCTATTGCTAAGAATCTTGTATCACATACTAGGACCAAGCATATAGAAATTAAGTTTCATTTCATCAGAGAACATGTAGAGAAGGAAAATATTAGCCTAGAGTTTGTGAGAACAGATAATCAAATAGCTGATATTTTTACAAAACCTCTGGATGAAACTAAATTCAATTATTTTAAAATTGAATTAGGTATGTTGAACCTAAAATAGGTTAGCACAAGCTTCCTTAAGTAGCATATGTAAGCACCAAATTTCTCTGGAAATTTGTCTAAGTACAAAGGTCGTGTCGACACAAGCAAGTTGTGTCGACACACTCAGTATGTTGTGTCAACACAGAAAAATGATGTGTCGACACAGAAACAGTATCTGTGTCGACAGAAGAACTGGTGTTGACACAACTCTGTCGAGACTTAAATGGCTTGTGTCGACACAGACACACAAGTGTGTCGACACTGACACAAGTATGTCGACACATAAATGTGTCGACTTAATATAAGTAGTGTCTACTCAGACATTAATATATCGACACATAGTCGTGTCGACTTAGACTAATTATTGTCGAGACCTAGGTCATTTCTGCCGACACGTATGTTGATTTGTCGACTAAGGCCCGTCGTTTGACCTGCCCTTGACACTAATACTATAAATAGGTGAAGCCAAAAACTTGTCGACTATGCTTTCAGAATTCTTGGCTCTGCACCTTCTGCCGACAAAGACCTTCTCTTCTTTTCTCTCTCATCTCTCTCGTCGATGGCGGCTCATCAAGAAGACAAAGTCAATGAAGGATATGAGCTATTTCGTGAAGGGTTCACGATAGCTTCAGAAGAAATTCAGGGTATAATTGCCCTAATTTTTGAGAATGGTTTGGAGTACTTGGTCTCTGAACCAACCAAGATTTGGAGGAAGAAAGTTTTGGAATTCTATTCAACAACAAGCGTGGATACAGAAGGGAAGAAGATCAAAGTAACAGTCCAGGATTCCCAAATGAAACTTACACTAAAGGCAATTAGGAAATCTCTTCAGCTTCCTTTGGTTAAGGATACAGATGAAATAACTCCATCCCTGACTACAAGAGCATTAAGTTGGTGCGGGCAGAGCCCTAATATCAAGGTTGGATCATCCATAACTCGGAAAGGGATGAATTTCCAAGGGAAGTTCTTGTCTGAAATAGTTGGGAAGGTGATACTATGTAAAACTGGTGGACATGATCGAATTTCAGTCCACATGTTCAATCTGATGATACGGATCATATTCAAAGTGAAAACTGACTGGGCAGCAGTAATGTTTGATAAGATCCAAGAAGGAGTGAAGAAACCAAACCTGGGAAGAATCCAAAGTTTATGTTTATCTTCAGTAATACCAGATGTATTGAAACAAGTGGCTGGATCCAAAATCAATCACATGAGGAGAATGGATGTGAGAATTCTGTCAAGGTGGGATAGGGTTCTGATCAAGGAAGTCACTACTCCTCAGAAATAAACTAAGGAAGATAAAAAGCATAAGAAAGTTGTTCAACAAGCAGAATCCTCTAGTGATTTTGAAGAGGAAGTAGTCTTCAGCTCAGATGAAGACCAGCAACCAAAAGAAGCCCAAGTTCAAGTGGTGGGCAGTGAGCCCCAAGAACAACAGATAGGTTCCACTCTAGGGGAGAAAATACTGAACAAACTGAGCTGCCTGCCCAAGGGAGAGGCATGGCTGAAGCTGCCCAAGAGAGTAAATTTGCTGCAGATACTGTCATGAAAATAGTATCTGAAATCAATAATGCAGCACAAGAAAATGTTGAGACAGAAGCTCAAGATGAGCCAGTAAGTATCTCCTCAACAATTTGGTGGTATCTAGTGGTATTCTCCTCAACAATGTTCCAGGAGAAACTTTTATTTTAAAAGCTAATCTTGTTCCTCCTATACAGGTGCAGCAAGAGTTCACTATGAAAGAGCTCTTTTCTGATTTACCTGATGCAAGAACTGAGGGGGAGCAATCCCAGCTGGAAAAGGATTTGCCAAGGACGGGGGGAGGAACAAATCAAAGAAACAGATTTACCAAGGACTGAGGGGGAGCTGTATCAGCATGCCCCAACTAATAAGGACACAGTTGATATACAAAGTACATCTGAAACTTCTGCTGATGAAGAAGTCTCAATGGGTAAGAAAAGAAAAATAGTTGCCTTAAAGAAAAAGAGTTCTGGCTACAAAAAGGCCTGGCAAACAGACACAGCACCACCTGCTCAAAGCTTGGACTTCAGTTCTCTACTGGTCCAAATGCAAATTAAGTTGGATGAGCAAAGACAATCTCTGGATAAATATGTGGATGTAACTCACAAGGAGTTGCAATTCCAATTGGCTCAGGATATCAAGTTTATTAGATTTGAAATTAATCAAAATAAAAAGGAAATGACAGATTGCTTCCATAAGGGAGGTAATGTTGTGGTATTCCTGGCCAAACAACAGCAGGATCTGAAAGTTCAAGTGGAAGATATTGAAGTAAAGCAGGGTTATGTACTAGAGAATCAACTGAGAATGAATGAGAATCTTAAAGATTCACATCATGCTATCTTGACAAAAATTTATGCTCGAACAACTGCTGTCAAAGCAGAAGTCTCAAAGCAGATCAAGGAAGATATAGCTACTGTTCAGGCCACATTTCAAACCTCACAGAAGAATATGTCTGATTTCTTGACAAAATTCAGAGATTATTATAAAGAAGGAACTGACTATGTTATTAATCAAGTCAGATTTCAAAAAGATGATCTGAGGGATCATATTGATAGAGAAGTCATAAAGGAGGAGAGAGTAGTAGTCAAAGCCTGCTCTGATCATGCTAAATGGATATCAAATAGCATCAGAGCAACTCTTGAATATCCTCCCCTATGTGATGATGACAATGTAGCTGAGTCTGGAATACAACCTGCTCATACTGAAGGAGATCAGCCTGAAGTTGCTCAGGTGATTTACCCCCCAGCAGATTTTGAAATGATTCAAAAAGAAGTTCAGAAAGTCCTCCACTAAAGGCACACAATGTTATTCTGGAAAAAGTAAAAATGTCAGAAGCTATCATAGAAGCTCAGAAGGATGCTCAGCTATCCAAAAAGCGGTTCAGAGAACAAGCTGAGTTGAAGCCAGACTTTGAGCAATGGAGTCCTACTTCCAGAAACATTATATTGACTGCCTGGAAAGCTGTGAAGGATACAACATATGATAGGGGTAAATGGTATTCAGAGCAGGAATAGAATAAGTATCAGGCTGGGCAGGAATAGAATAAGTATCAGGCTGGGCAGGAAGCCATTCTTCAACACAGAAGAAGTGTTAAGGCTGGGAAGCTACCTGCTAATGCTCAAGAGCAAAGCAAGTACATCCCAAAGCCATTTCACTATTTTTAAAGGCAGAGAATAAAGGCTGAAAAACAGAAGAAAAAAGCTCTGAAAGGAAAGAAGTCTGTTGATGATACTGAACCTCCTTTGCAGGCTAAGATAAAGTCTGGGAAAGGCATTTCATTAAGGAGCTTAGTCAGTAATAGGATAGCTAGGCTTATATAAAAGAACAATGTAATATTTTGTTTTTCTGTTCTAAAAGAAATCTTGTAAACATATCATTTTTCTGAATTAAATGAAATCAGTTTTAGTATTAATTCTTATTGTTTACAATGATTATATGTTAACCTGCTGTAAAATTGATGTACATCTATTTCTATTATGTTTTATTATGAGAGATGTATATCTTTGACTAAGGATTATGACTTCTCCAAATAGGGGGAGATTGTTAAGTACATTGAAAAATATGTACCAGATTTGGAGAAGCCTCATCTTAGTCAATGATATGCATCAATTTGTATTTGATAGATGTTTGAGTTACATTGTGCAGGTTCAAGAATTTGAAGAAAATTTTCTAAGTACAAGTGTCGACACTTATGAAGGAGTTGTGTCGACACCCAAGCTAAGTCGACACTTATGAAGAAGTTGTGTCGACACTCAAATTAAGTCGACACCTAAAGAAGCAGTTGTGTCGACACCCAGAATTATGTCGACACCTGAGGCAGAATTTGTGTTGACACACTGGACTTATGTCGACACATCAACTCTCAAAGTGCTGTGTCGAGATCAAAAGCAATTGTGTCGACACATAGAACTTGTGTCGACACACACTCAACGCCATCTAGACACTCAACGCTGTCGACACACACTCAACGCCATCTGTCTGCAGCAGTTATATCGAGACCAGAAGGACTTGTGTCGACACACACTCAAAGCCGTCTGACATACACTCAACGCCATCTGTTTGGAGCAGTTATGTCGAGACCAGAAGGACTTGTGTCGACACACAGGACTTGTGTCGACATACACTCAAAGCCGTCTGACATACACTCAACGCCATCTGTCTGCAGCAGTTATGTCGAGAACATGAAGACTTGTGTCGACACACTGGACTTGTGTCGACACATATAACAAAAGAAGTGTCGAGTAGCAGAAGATTGATTGAGTCGACACATTGAATGCTGTGTCTACATCATGAAGACTTTTGTCGACACTTTAGCCTATATGTGTCGACACATGTGAAGCAGTTTGCAGAGTGAAATGTGTTGTGTTGGAAAGTTTGTGATGAATCAACTGACTTGACAGATGACTCGACAGCTGTCATAACCAACCGGCCTGACACCTCTGTCAGAACTGTCAGAAGGTTGTTACAAACCGGATCAGCCGGTAACAATTGGGAAACTCTATATAAGAGTCAGATCTGTGACAACAATGAGATGATGAACACAACATAAGAAAAAGAACAACACTAGAGAATTCTTCAACAAGAACAGGGAAAACCCTTACGAAGGCAGATCCAGAGCTGTCTGCAAGAAAGATTCAGAATTCATTCTGAATTTAAGGAATAAGCTGACTGAAGATCATCTTCTACATCAAGTGGAGATCCACCTTATTTTGTTCTATAAAGAAGCTTTGAAAAGCCAAGTCAAGTTGGATCAGAAGGGTCAGTTCATTCAAGAACTGATCAAGAAGGCTACACTAATAGAGAAATCTAGCTGGTGAATTTTCTGTATCTTTATATCATTCAATTTCCTATAGGATCTATTGTTAGATCTGAGTTGTAAGCCAGAAATTATAAAGGCAGGGGTAGGACTGAGAGCTTGAGGTGTAGGACTTGTGAAAAGTCTGAGTTGTAAGCCTAGTGATAAAGGTTGAGGTAGGGCTGAGGCCTGAGGTAGGATTCTTGGGAAGAATCTGAGGTAGGACTTGTTTAAGTCTGAGCTATAAGAACCATTCTGGTTCTGAGTTGTAAGATCTGCGGATCCGAGCCAATGAAAGGAAGTTAGGCTGAATCAAGTTATCTATTGGATAGGCGAAGGGTAAAAGTGGATGTAACCATACCTTGGGGAATCACTATAAATCTGGTATATGCTGTGCTGTGAATTGTGGTCTGGGTTTTAAATTATCTGTGCAGAATTTAATCTAGTTGTTTGCCAATAAAACTTGTTCAAAAAGTTTAGAACCTATTCACCCCCCCCCCCTTCTAGGTGTATAGGCTCTTGAAATCAAGTCTTTCATGGATAATCCATCTTCAGTCTATCTTACTTGGAGGCCCAAGAAGAACTTGAGCTCACCCATATTGCTCATCTCAAACTTCTCTTGCATAAGTTTGGCAAACTTCCTGCAATGGTTGTCATCAGTAGATCCAAAGATTAAGTCATCAACATAAATATGGACTAGGATGATCTTGCCCTTAGATTCCCTTAGGAATAGGGTCTTGTCTATCTTTCCCCTTGAGAATTTGTTATCAATGTGGAAGCTAGACAATGTCTCATACAATGCTCTAGGGGCTTGCTTCAACCAATGTAAAGCTTTTCTAAGTCTATAAATAGATTCAGGTGAGTTAGAGTCAACAAAACTTGGAGGCTGTTCAACATAAACCTCTTCCTTTAAGTCACCATTCAGAAAGGCTGACTTCACATCCATCTGGTAGACTTTGAATCTTTGGTATGCAGCATATGCAAGGAACAGTCTGATGGCTTCCAATCTTGCTACAGGGGAAAAGATTTGATCAAAGTCAATGTCTTCTTCTTGTTTGTTCCCCTTAGCTACCAGTCTAGCTTTGTTCTTGATTATAATGCGATTTTCATCAAGTTTATTCCTGTAAACCACTTGACTCCAATGACATTATGTCCTTATAGTCTGGGAACTAGCTTCCATACCTTACACCTCTTAAACTAATTCAGTTCTTCTTACATACTTACACTCCAGAACTGATCTATGTGGGCCTCTACAAATCTTTTGGGCTCTACTTATGACAGGAAGCTTGAGTATAGTGTTGTGTTGATACTTTTTCTCTTGGTCACCGCTCCTTGGCAAGCATCACAAATAATCAGGTGTCTTGGATGATCCCTTGATGCCTGACAGCTAGAGGTAATCTTGCTTCAGCATCCTATGATTTAATGTCTGTATCTCGCTGACCTTTATCCATATCATTAGTGGATGGTACTTCCTTTGGAATATCCACTCCATCTTGGACAATTGAAGCAGCTTCCTTGATGGTTAGCTTGTCCATCAACAACCTTGTACCTGTAGGACTAGAAGAGGAGTTGGGCAGCTCACTATTAATCATAGTTGACTCATCAAAAATTACATTAACAGACTCTTCTACAACTTGACTTTCAAAGTTGTAGATCCTATAGGCCTTACTATGATTGTTGTACCCAACAAAAATCTTATCATAGGACTTGACAGCAAACTTTGTCACATAGGAGTTTGCATTATGAAGCACATAGCACTTGCTATCAAAGATCCTAAGATAGCCCGGGTTTGGTTTCCTGTCCTTCAAGATCTCATAGGGAGTCTTATTGTGGCTCTGTGTGATAGAGGCTCTGTTAGGGACATGGCATGCAGTATTTACTGCCTCAGCCCAGAAATATTCTAGGAGAGATGTGTCACTCAACAGGGTCCTTCCAGCCTCTATGAGAGTCCTATTTTTCCTCTCAGCAATCTCATTTTGCTGGGATGTTCTTGGAGAATAAATTTCTTGGTGAATCTCTTGCTCTTCACAGAACCTTGTCATGATATCAGAATAAAATTTAGTCCCATGGTCACTTTTGATTTTGACCACAGTACTGTCTAATTCATTTTGAATTTGTTTGACAAATGTCTTAATGACATTAGGGGTTTCAGACTTTTTCTTCAAAAAGAAGACCCAAGTAAATTTGGAAAAGTCATCAACAACCACAAGGGTGTAAACTTTCCTCCCTAGACTATGTACCGGCATAGGACAAAACAAGTCCATATGGAAGAGGTATAAACACCTCATAGAGTCTTTGATCTCAATGCTCTTGAAAGAAGCTTTGGTCTGCCTGCCCTTTTGGCATGCAGAGCAAATGCCTTCCTTAGTGAATTTTATTTTAAGATCATTCCTAACTAACTCTTCACTAAAGAGCTTGTCAATTATCTTATAGTTCAAATGAGCTAGTCTCTTGTGTCATTGGACACAGTATGAGATTTCTCATTTGCAACTAGGCATATAGGAGAGTATATACCTAAACACAGAAAATTTAAACAATAAACATTCACACTCCTAGTGTCTGTCAAGATGACCTCTTGGTCACTCAACCTCTTAATATGGCACTCATCCTTGTGGAATACTATGTCATAGCCAAGATCACGGAGTTAGCTTATGTTTATCAGGTTATGTTGCAACCCTTCAACATAAGCTACTTTTGTGATAATGACTAAGCCATTTGTGATCTTATCATAACCTCTGGTGACTCCTCTGTCTGATCCACCAAATATCACCTTGGGTCCATCCTTCACTAGAGTGTACTCCCTCAAGTTGCTCATTGTTCTAGTCATGTTCTTGGAACATCCACTGTCCAAGTACCTTATAGGAGTATGGGCACTTGGACTAACCTGCAAGACATGATTTATTTTACCTTAGGACCCCAATCGGTATTGGTTCCTAGGTTCTGATTAGTCTGAAAGAATACTTGTCTACCAGCAGCTTTTCTAACTGGTAGACTAACTATTGCTCTAGCCACACTGGGATTATACCAGCAATCTATGGCATAGTGGCCCACTTTGCCACAACACTAGCACTCATGAATGTTGTACCTTCTTTTCTAAGCTGGTCTTGTAGCTGTGCTGACAGCAGTTTTCTGTCCAGAAGGGACAACGACACTTTTTTCAGGTTCCTTTCAGCTAGGATCTGACTGAAGGTAAGTCTTCCAGTAGACTTATTTGGCCTGCTCTAAATGCCTTCAGTAGCAGTACTCTTTGAAAAAATCATACTATTGATAGCATCAGAAATAGCCAAATCAGGCTTGTTGATAGACTGATCCTTAGTCAGAGTCTTTGTTGGATGGCCCTGAACTTTGGTTGTAGCCACATTCTTGAGAGTGGGGGCTGGTGCACCAAAGACAAATGATCCATGATGGGCCATTTGTATTTCTTCATGGTCTGCCTTAAAGGCACTCATCCCCATTCCTCTTCTCCTTTCAATGGAAGGTACACTTGTATTCTTCCAGGACGAATTCTCATTCTTCCAGTGACCATACATGGAGTCTTGCTCATACATGTTAGAAGGGAGTATTACCCTATCAAAGGTATTGGGTGGCTGAACTGGAGCTTTTCCCTTTCCTTTGAAGGGGGTAGCCCTTGTGTTTCCCTTGAAACTTAAGCCCCTCTTGTTTCTCTGAGAGGAGGAGTCAATAATAGGAAACACAGAATTGGGCTTAGAGTAACTAGTCGCAATTCTCTTCTCTCTTTGGAGTTTCTCTTTTATATCCCTAATGTCCTTGTATTTAATGGTGCCAATCTGAATGACTGTGATGTTCTTTAGTTGGCTAACTTCCCTGATTTTCTATTCCAGCAAGGTTGCTGACTCAGACTGTAGGGAAGCAGCATGCTAGAGGGAGAATATCCTCATCCAGCTTTTGGCCAGCTTTTTGCTTTTCTTCAAAGCATTCAGAAGTTTATCATACTTCTCAATCAGTTAATTGATATCTTCCTCAAATTAAGAGTCACCTTCATCCCTGGATGAAGATACTTTTGAATTGGGACCAATCTAATATTCTGACTCAGATGATGAACTAGATAGAGAGTATACCTTAGCTGGGCCAGGCTGATCCTGGCAGGAATCCTCATTAGACCTTGCCATCAGCCCTATGTAGGCTTCCTTCTTTCCCTTATGCTGGTGTTGTTTCTTCTCACCAGCCTCCTTTCTCTTGGCTGGGAAGTCAGTTATTACATGTCCAGGTTTGCTGCAATAGTAATAAACAACTTTAGTGGAAACATGTTTATGAGGCTTTGAGTCATACTTGCCTCCCTTGGAGTGCTCCTTCTCTGCCTTGTAGTAGTCCTCCTTGAGATGATAAGAGGAGGAAGGTCTGATCCTCCACTGATTTCTTATCATCAACTTCTGAAGCTTCCTGGAGAAGGAAGCAAATTCTTCATCTAACATGCTGCTTTCAGATGAGGTAGACCCTGAGCTTTCTGAATCAGCTGGCCTTCTTGGAGGAGAGACAATCCTCCCCTTGATCCTCTTTGAGCTTTCAGCCTTGAAGGCCACAGCCTTCTCTTTGATCAGGGACCTGTTGCTTATCTCCTCCTTCCTTGCAGTCAACTGCATATTATATGACAACAGCTTCCCAAACAGAGTTGGTGGAGGAGTATCTGCCAACTTGGCCACCTCCCTGATGGCGCAAATCATGGAGTCTTATTCTCTAGTTAGAGACCTTAAGAACTTGTCATTAAGTTCATAATTGTTAAAGACCCGGCCATAGGTCCTTAGCTCATTTACTATTCTGAAGAATCTTTCATAGCAGCTAGCTATGCTCTCTTTCTGGCCCTGCGTGAAAGCCTCATACTCCTGGTTGAGCATGGACTTCTTGTCATCTCTGAACTCTTCTGTTCCCTCCATGTAGACCACCAAAGTGTCTCACATCTCCTTGGAGATCGTGCAGTGCACTAGATTCTAAAAGGTGGAGTCATCTATGTCACTCATAATAATGTTCTGTGCCGTCTTGTCCAAGGTAGCAAGAATGACCTCATCCTTGGTCATCTCTGAATAAGTCTTTGGTGTCTAGACTGTTGCATCCAGAACTGAGACTTTCATAGGGATGAAAGGTCTATCTTTGACTATGACAAAGATCCTTAGGTCAGATGCCTCCATGAAGAGTCTGACCTTTTCCTTCCAAATTTTAAAGCCTTCCTTTCTGCAGATAGGAAACTTCATGCATGGAACCAAGCTCCTTATGGTTCTCTCCTGAACCCATAAGTATATTCTCTAGCTTGCTGAGGCTATGTCACAACCACTTGGAATACATGTCCGACCTGCATGCTTCAGATGAGTTCAGGAACGTCATTCTCATGTTGGAAACAGTAGGCCTCTCTTTCATGCTAGAGCACCCCTGCAAGGTATTGGACAAAGACGTTCTTGAGTTCTTTCAAAACGCCAAGCTTCGCAGGGAAGATACTGTCATCAAAAGCATAGTTTGTTAGTTGAAAATTAAGGTGAAGGCATCTCTCCTAACCTGACTTCTGAGGCTTCCAGCTTGTGACGAACCCGATCACCTAGAAGAGGAGGACTTCACAAGAGCTCTATTGTTCTGTGGTCTACCCAGGGAACCAAAGCAGTTAAGAGAAAAGGGATGAACGAGGAAGGCAAGCTCTTGTCTGACATCATTGGTAAAGTGTTGTTGTGCAATTTCGATTCTCATGACTACTTATCTTCAAAGATGTTCAAAATTCTAGTAGCCATCATCTGCCGGAAGAAATTGGATTGGGGTGCAGTGTTGTTTGAAAAGATCAAGGATAGTCTCCGCACTCCCAATTTTGGAAAAAATTCTAAGTTTATATCTTAATCAAATGGATAGAGATACATTTGGCATGTCCAAAGGTGTACCTATCCACCATCTGAAGAAGATCGACGCTTCCATTTTTTCGAGGTGGGATAGGAGGATTCAAAAGATAGGGGAGTCAGAGATGTGGCTGAGATAGAGGAAGAGGAATGACCTGAGGACAGGATTCCTGCTTCCACCCCCAGGGAAACTCCTAATAGATTGAGTGCAGGAGTTGAGGGGGAGACAGTCGATACACAAGTGTCCACTACATCAATTCCCTTGAGTGTTACTTGAGCTGCAGAGATTTCAGTTGCAGATGACACAGTTCTAGAGATAGGTGATACTCTTACAGAATTCTCCTATATCTTCTCTTCTGTAAGAGAGAATCTATACGTATTGACTTATCTTAATTCAAAAGCATTTCAATTTCCTTTTACTGCAATGGCTGAATATTCTTGAGAACGGTAATTGCTTTGGGAATCAATTAGCATTAAATCCTGATTTAATCCATAATTAAAGCAGCCTCCAAACGGCTATATTCATAAGAATATATAGCATTAACTATGATAGCTATAATTGCCTTTAATTAAGTATTAATTAATTCTGCCAGCTGTAAATAATTTTGTCTGAATACTGCAAAGAAAACGTCAAACTGAAATTTAAAGCTTTCTTCAAACTGAGCTCGGAGTTCGTTGTCTGAATACTGCAAAGAAAACGTCAATCTGAGTATATGATCCTGAGCTAGGGGATCTGAGGTAGGGAACCAGTTAGTATCTCTGAGGTAGGAGTGTTGACTCCAAGTTATAAGATTTGTGGATCTGAGTTAATTTGGTTGAAGTTATCGAGGCTAGCACACTGCTAGTTGGGTGAAAGGTGAAAGTGAACATACATAACTCGGGAACCACTATAGTTTTTTGTGTGTTTGTGGTGCTTGTTATGTTTGTCCTTTGATTTACGATTATCATTCTGCAACAAATCGAAAAATAGACATCATATATTCATCCCACCCCCTCTAGTTGAAAATAGACATCCCTAAACTCACAGGGCATTACCCTCAGGCATTTAAGGTGTTGACTTGAGATAAGTCACACGAAGTAAAATAGTGGTTCCGAAAGTACTTCATGGCCTAGGAATGTGTAGTTTGATACAATACTAGAAGTAAAGGTAGAATGATTTGTTATTGTTTTTTTCATGACACGGCAATGATACATATGGATTCCCTACCCTCTTAACAATTGGATAAGTTTATGTTGACATGAAGAGAGAGAGAGAGAGAGAGAGAGAGAGAGTGTGTGTGTGTGTGTGTGTGTGTGTGTTTGTGTGTGTGTGTGTGTGGTATCTAGCATAACTTTGCATAAGAATGGCATTACATTGTAAAAGATATTTGTACATGTATAGTTTAGCTTCCTCATGCCACATGCTACTTTAGATGCGCACACACAAGCGCCCACACAAGTTCTAACTCTACTTGCAATTTTCTCTTCTTTCCTTCCACCCAGAGCCTAGGATGCAAGGGGTAGAGGAAGGGAATCACTTGGTCTTCATGAATAATAGTTTGTCGATATAATAAAGCATGCCTGGAGATGGATCAGGAGCAGGTGCTGGTCCAAGAATAGCCCCTCTAGTAGGACCGCACTGATGTGGTGCAAATTACACCTCCACTGGTGAATGCCCTTACAAATGACACGAGGAGAGTAGTGAGGACCTTCCGTCCAGCTCATCATTCTATTAGGATTTATCAAGGAACCTATTATGTTTTGGTTCGTGAGTATGTTGTTGTGGACACATAGGTGATGTGACACCAATGAGTTTAGCCGTCTATGTGTTGTGATGTTGTTGCTAGTATTTATCATTTTAGTATGTCTACTTATTATTATATACTTCTACTTCTGCTTTTCTCTGTGCTTATTATTATTATATAATTGTGAATTGTTAGCATTAGAAGTAATGATGTGATTTGACCTTATGGAGAGAGTGTTATGTGGTATGGGTAGGTCTGTTTGCCTTCACTATCATAGGGCAGTTGCTTTAAGCATAAGATTCCACTTGAGAGTGTCCTTTTCCGGAAGGGGGGGGTCTTAAACTTCACACATCATGCCATAATTCAACTCACACATTGGATTTCCTAATGCGCATATGTCAAGGTTGCAATCTATTGCCCTGGGTTCTAATCGAACCAAAGGAAGTCATAACCTCCGCTAATTAGTAAAGGAGATATTTACAGGCAAGAAAACAAAAAACATGTGAGATTACGACATTCCTAAGATTGGAGATAAGAGTCTTCGCCCTTGGAGATTTCTTCGGTGTTATCGAAGGTTGGAAAGGACCACAATGCGGAGTTCTCTAGGGATAGATCTGCCACTTTGACGATTCCACTCGACTCAAACAATAAAATAACTAGAACTAGGTTTTCACCATCTCACTCTCGCTCTCCGCTTTTCCAAGAAATAGAGAAAAGTGTGCTCTGACTTTTCAATTTGACCTAATTTAGCCTCAGGTAAAGCCCCTCATTGTCCAGTTATTCTACATTTGTTATAGGGTCTCGATCGAGTTCATTTCAACTCTCAGGACCCGTCAATTCTCTGTGGTATTGATCATTGAACGTTGGTTAATTCTATCTGTCTACGATCGTTGATCAATTCAGTCGATCAAAGATCGGTGATCTGTTCCCTCTCATTCATCACTCGTAGAAAGGTTTCAACCAAATTGATGATTTTAGTTGTCTACCTAAATCACCTAGAGGGGGGTGAATAGGTGAGGTCTGCGTCTTTTTGCGGAATAAAAACTTGTAACGACGGAGCGCAGAAAATAAACAAGCAAGCCACAGAAAACACAGAATTTATAGTGGTTCCCCAACCTTGGGTACGTTCACTCTCCACCTCATCGATCTAGCACCCTGCTAGACTCGGCTACTTCACTATTAGCTCGGATTGAAAAACAATCCTACAACTCGGAGCAACGCCCCTACAACTCGGAGTCAAAATACTCCTACAGAAATCTCGGAGAACAAAGCTCCTACAACTCGGAGAAAATCTCCTACAAGATTAAAGTGTTGTACAGAGAAAAATACAAACAAAAATATCTCATATCTGAGTATTCATCCCTTCTTCCTTCTTAAACTTTGAAGCTCTGTCAGAAACGGATCGAAGAAGACAAAGGCGAAATCTCTGGATCTGAAAACTTAGGATCAGCACGATCAAGGAATAGATCTGTCGAGTTGAAAGCCTTGATATGTTGAAGCCTTCTTGTTCTGAATCACTTGGATCAGAGAAGAACAGCGGCGAAGAAGACGATCAACAGCGGCGGCCTTCCCGATTTAGAATGAAAAATACGATTCAGAATACTTGATCTCTTGTTGTTAGGGTTAGTCGATTATGATAAGACCTTTTATAGGAATTGCCTAATGGTCATAATCATTAAAAACATAACACGTGGACCAAAAAGAAATGAGATTAATTTGAAATCACTTCCGTCGGGACTTAACGAAAATTTTAGGAAATGAACTTCATTTCTCGAGTGAAGAATAGACTACTCGAGAACAACATTTGTTTCTCGAGAAAAAGATATAAGATTCTCGAGAATAGCTACTTAAGGAAAACACTGGAAATCAGTTATGGCTTCTCGAGAAATAACTTCTGTTACTCGAGAAATAATTTCTGTTACTCGAGAAGTAGATAATGACTTCTCGAGAACTGACTGGACTTCTCGAGAACAAATTAGACTTCTCGAGAAATAACTTAGACTTCTCGAGAAATAACTTCGGTTACTCGAGTACTAGACTTCTGCTTTCTTGAGACAAGGCTTGGATTTCTCGAGTAATGATTGCTGCTTCTCGAGTACTAGTCTTAGAAAAATTCTGAGCTGAGTTTTGAGTAAACTCGAGAAAGAGACGAGTCTTACTCGAGTACTGCATGGCTCTCTCGAGAACTAAACTAGGCCTTCTCGAGAACAACATCTGCTACTCGAAAACTAGACTAAGTTAACTCGAGAAATACTTCAATACTTACTCGAGTACAAAGAGTTCCTTCTCGAGTAATTGACTTAGAAAAATTTGACTATGTAAAAAGATTTTCTCCAAGGAATTCAGCAACTAGTCTTTCTCCCATAACTTTAGTACTTCGAACATGAAGTGTGTTCCAATAGAGAGGCTACACATGAGTCAACGCCATGGGTCACATAATGAAGGATTGCATTGTGTGATCCTGTGTTTGATGACTCATTTTAGACTGACATTGGTCTATACTTGGCAATTATAACCTGCAAACACTCAACTTGAAAAGAGTATCAAATACAAACTTAATTCATCTTAGTTCAAGGGTGACTTCATACAAATCTAGCTTATTGTGGATACAATACACAACACAAATCAACGATTATTTATCGATGCTCGATCACCAATCGTTGATGCCTCTATTTTATATATAGTTTTGGCCCTGTATTTCACATCGTTTCCATAATCAATAGTTTAATGTAATATTATTCCTTATGTAGGTTGCATGAATCTGGGTGTTATTGTTTGAAGGTATAGGTGTGAAAGTTTTCCTAATTATAATGGAGGTTATGTGGAAATTCTCAACGCCCGCCGGTGCAATCTTATGCACATGTGCATGCGTGCACTATTTATTAATTAGTAAACCTGTGCCAAAAATCATGTGTTCTACCTATGCGGGTGTTTTGTTCATGCGCGCCCATGCACTTACTATTCATGTTTGTGTGTACTTTATGCCTGAAAATCAATTCTTTGTAGTTGGGTGTGTTTTCTTCACGCATGCCCTGTACTCACAGTGTGTGGTCATGCGCTCATGCTTTCTGGAAATCTTGTGTTCTGTTGTTGCGCATGTATTTCTTGGCGGCGCATGCAAGTGTGTCGGGCATACACCCATTGTGCTAGTTTCCTCCATGCGCCGCTTTTCTTCACGCACAACTAGTGCTCCCTTATGTGCATGGGTGTGCGTGCATATTTTCTTGACTCTATATATGCTTTTGCTCGGGCACTTTGCCGCACATCCGCAATTTTTGATTCGCCCGAACGAGTGCCATCGGTTTGTTCTAGAGCATATTTTATCTGCCCTCGTCCTTTCTATGCTTTGTTGCTTCGATTTGGAGATCTCCACCATCATCCCATGGAATTCTAGGACTCATAGATTGTGATTCTCAAGTGTTCAAGGCGACTGGTGCAAAGGTTGCTGTTGATTTAGAAGTTAGGAGCATATAGGAAGAAGACGAGTAACTTCGGGAGGTTGTAACGGCCTCCTGAACACCGGATGGTAGCCAAGGAGTGTGTGGCATCTGGATTGACACTAAAGTTAGTTTCCCCATATCCAAGGACTAGTGTTCCTTTCCTCTTCTATTTGACGAGCTGCAGTTGTGTGAGAATAGTTTTCTCTTCTAGCTCTTGATATTGGAAATCTGAATATTATAGAGATCTGATGCAAAAACAGGTAAAAGCAAGAAGAGACGAGAAACAACAAGAACTAGAACACTAGAAGCCACCAGAAAGCAGCTGTGAATTTCTTCTTCATGATTTCTGGTACAAGGTCACGTATGCAGCAATATAAATAATAGTTTAACCAAAAGGAAATTAAAACTGTAAAGCTTGGGAAATAAGTAAATGCAAAAGAAACACAAATAAAAATGAACAAAAATAGGTCAAAAAACAATATCCGCTGCAATCCGATTTGGAGTAATCATACACGCTATAGATCATTGGCAAAAACGACCTCTCGTGTCACCACCACCGGGATAATCCTAAGTTCGGAAAAACAATATCGCTCCTTCAAGGTAAGGCTCTTTTTGTATATGGATGTTATGAAATGTAAACTTACAAGAAAAGGGAATCTTTTGCAATTTCAAAAGTAAGAGGGGTGCAACCTATAATTAAGTAAACTTAGACGGTCACAATAAATGCCGCTAAATAAAAAAGATTTTCGTTAAATAATGAGCGTCAAAACATAACAACAAATCCAACACAGGAACGACAAAAAAGAGGAAGGTGTTCTATGATAGAAGAATATCAAAGTAAGGAGAAGATTGTCAACAAGTAATAAAGTTGATTATTACATATGCTTTACAATATGCATAAATTAGAATGGATAGAATGCAACATGAGGAAATAAACAAAGACATATGAGAGGATTTATCGTATTTCAGTATGCAAAATCAATTGATGTGGGAAGTACAAGGAATGAGTTGAAGAAGATTTCTGATCATTTAACCTTGTTAAAAAACCACCACTTCAAAAAAGCACTGAGCAGACATTATTTCGTGCAGTAAGCTAGATGCACACAGCCAATGGAGGGCTTATTGACACAATTCATGTATGCTTAGCACCCGTAATAGAAACAGTGCCAAAATGATGGTATAGCAGATGAAATAAGACTGATTCCCTTAAACATAAAAGAACCAATACATAGTCCCAGTACTGTAATAGAAACAAGACTGACCCTCTCCAGCATGTCAGAAATTTCCCAATGAATATAAACTACATGTTTCACAATCAAATGGAAAGTAGATATTTGTCAGTACAACAACCACCACTGTACACTAATACCATAATTAATTAGTCTTAATTAATTATGGTATTAGGATTCAAGTAAATTAAAACACACAAATTAAAGAATAGTCTCCTGCACTAATACTTGATGCTTCAGACTTAAGCAGAATACCGTGGATAAAATCACATTGACTTTAATAAATGAGCATAAATATTCTTACAGATTTCAGCTAGGGATGCCACCCTCGGGGAGTTCCCAATTATCATCCATGTCATCACTCGCCTTCTTAGAAGCACTGCTTTCTTCTTGCGAGGTTGAGCTGAACCTTTGCCCCATCCGTCTGGGGAAAGCAAAAAAATATTGAGGTGTGAATTATGAAATAGATCCAGGAGGGCTAAGATGGTAGATAATTCTTAGCCGTCTATAAAATTTTAACAGTATAGACAACAAATAAAACATTATCCACAAAGACTGTGACCGCAGCATGAATAACTACAGAAGGCTATTGATGATGGTGATATTTGTTAACAATGTCATAAAGTTGAAAATTGCTTTGAAATTATAACCAAGTGAGCAAGCCAGTACAGAAAACAGCTATGCAGTCAAACATCTGAGACATTACAGAAACAAAAAGCATTATCAGTCAAATCTTGCATGGGTTGTTGCATGTAAGACATTGTACCCTAGCACACAGAAAGGTTTCCGTTGTGAAGTGCAAGATGAAACTTAACTTAGATGGCTCCCCCAAATTTTTATTCAGTTTTTTGTTTGCATACTGTATCTAGTCATGCAAAAAAGTCTGTCGGGCCCGGACTTTAATCCCAGGGCCCAGACCAAGCCTGGGCCGGGTCCTGCTCGGCTGTCATTATTACAAAAAATTTAAATTTTCAAAAGCCCAAACGGCATTGAACTCGTACAATAATTACAAAGCATGTCACTTGCCAAATGGAACTTACATGGTAGAGAGTCAATCACCTTGGCGAGAAAGCCTAAGGTCTAAGGATTAGATTCTCTGTCGTACAATAAGCCTTATAAAAATTTTATAATATATTAACTATTAAAGTTGTGCGGGAACTAGGATTTACAGCGCCAGGCACCTTCGTGGCAAGTGGCAGCACAGCAGCCGCCACTTGACAGTTGTTGTGAGGTCAAAAGCAGGCCAGGCCTGGCCAGGGGCCTGGTTAAGGCCTTGCCCAGGTTGGGCACCACTCCGCCTGGTTCCTGGGCCTTTGTTCAAGCTAGGCACCGGTCCTTATTTGAGATGTAGGGAACCAAGCTCCGCATAAGTACTGCTGACCACCCCCAGACGGGCGCACAATCTGAGGTGATCAATCGTGGCTTAGAGACTTATTTGCAGTGTTTTATCTGCGACCATCAACGAGCATGGGATGGTTGGCTTTCCTGGGCAGAGTACTCATACAACACGTCCATCCACACTAGTGTTAGCACCACTTTTTTTGAGGTGGTTTATGGCCGCCCACCACCTTCACTCAAGCTCACTCTCACCGATGAATGTGTCCTTGCTTCCCTAGCCGATCTCTTCCGCAATTGGGAATCCATACTACTCCAGCTCCGCCAGCACCTCGAGTGTGCGCAGGACTGGTGATTTCCACGACCAACCGCCATCGCCGGGACGTTCAGTTCACAGACGGATATAAGGTGTTTGTCAAGCTCTGCCACACCACCAGGTATCAATGACCTCGAGGGCCCATTCCAAGTTAGCGTCAAAGTTCTACGGGCCCTTTGAGATTGTAGACCGCATTTGCACCCAGGCATACCGCCTCCTACCCTTCCACGGTCATACCCATCCTATGTTTCATGTGTCCCAGCTGAAGCAGGTCATTGGTGACCATCCTGTCGAGGAGGCGATGTATTCGGCCGCTCCCTATATCACCCCATCAGTTTTCCTTCCCCAGCGTATTTCAAACACATGAACGATCCATCACGCAAACATTCCAATCCAGTAGGTGTTGGTGCTCTAGAATGATCGCCCACCTTCGGAGGCCACATGGGTGGCCTAGTCAGATTTTTGTACTCAGCTTCTAGACTTTTACCTTGAGGGTAAGGTGAATTTTCCAGAGGGTAACATTGTTACGGATGCGGAGGAGGGAGAAGGACACCCATCGGTGCGGCGGGTTTACCAACGTCATGAATTACCCACGAGCGACACGTTGGATGTATTATAATTATCATGGAAGTCTAATGAAAAAACAGTAACATTAGGGGTTAATTTTCTTCTCATCTTTATCTTTTCTCTTCCTCTCATCACCCCCGCAGGAACCTCTTCTTCTGATTAGTAACAAGAATCCACAGCAGGAGTCTTTTATTTGCATGATTATTCTAACTATGATTCTGTTGGTTGTTCACTAGATCGAAAAAGCGCAAGCAACGCTTGTCATTTCTTAGATCAATCATTAGTTTCATGGTCGAGTGGGAAACAAAATTATTTTGTTATCTCCACTGTTGAGATTGAATATATTGCACTAGATAACTACTATGTACAAGCATTATGGATGATGCAATATCTAGAAGACTTTGTCGACACTTCCGTAATGACAAATTAAGGTGTGACAATAAGAGAGCAATAGACTTAACTAACAATCTCGTTTATCATTCTAGCTCAAAACATATAGATCTTTGACACATTTCATTCGTGATCACATCAAGAAAGAAAATGTCAAAATAAGTTTTACTGAGACTGCCCCACAACTTGCAGATATCTTTACGAAGCGATTTCCTGATGCACGTTTTAACCTCTTACGATTGGAGTTAGGAGTTCTGATTCTAGATTTGTGATTCTTCTAATTTGATTTATTTTCTTTATTTTATACACTGCTTTTTATGTTAGCTGGGTCTGCTTTTTCTATATACCAAAAAACCAAATAAATTGAAAAAAAAATTTATTCAGATATAGTTAGTGTGACTTTAATATTCAGTTTTGTCGAGGTACCACCGTGCGATAGCACGTACTGCTTGGTGATAGCACCTACTGTCGGTAATAGCACCTACCGTCGGCAATAGCCGTAAAAAATAAGCATCTTTGCTTTTCTTCTATACTTTTGCTTGCTACAGTAATTTTCCTGCCCTTTTAGATCTGAACTCTTCTCTGTACCAATACTTTATTTCCATTCTCACTCTGCTTTTTAATTCTATCATGCCTTTTTTTAAAATAATCAAAACACCAAAAATGTCTTGTTGTTTTGTTCATTTGGTGTTTTTTCTTTATGGTGTTCTGTTTCTACTTTCCCTAAATTTAAAACCTGAATAAATTGTAACATCGCCATATCGTATAACACTTACTGAATAGTATTGTGTATAAACTCTTGAGATTCTCTATAATATTTGATTTGTATTGTTTAACAATAATATACATTATGGATGCAATTTCTGTTACTTAATAATTCATGTATCTTGATCATATTGTGTAGGAAAATGTGACTTGATGCATATTTATGTCATTATATATGTCAGGATTTATATGAAACAATGTTTAAACACAAATATCACTCATCATGCAAGTTACCAATGATAAAAAAATGGATTACTTGCTTGTGTAATGTCTATATCACAACTAGCTATTATTGTTAGAATTATTATTATGCAATAGTTTAATATTGTTGAGTTTAGTCCCACACTGCCTATCGGTGTTGGGTGTCTTGATGTAAGTCCTATATATTGCCCCTATGTGGATGAATAAAATCACACCTTCTATTCCTTTCTGCATGGTATCAGAGGCAGCGGTCTCCTCCTTGGGTTTACGGCCTTCTGTCTGCGGCTTCTCGCGGTCTCCCTCTTCCTAACCGCCTGCTCATCCCCGCTGCCCGCGCGGCTTCGCCTTCTCCAGCTTAGCCGCAGTTTCGTGCGGCCTGTCTTCTTTTAACCGCTTCCCTTACTCTGAATCTCTCGTGGCTTCCACGTCTCTTCCCCCCATCTTACCTCTCTTTTATAATCTCTCGCACGTGGGGTCCACCCTCTCTTGTTTCTTTCTCTATCTGCGCAGCTTCCCTTGCAATCTGCGCGGCCTTTCTCCCGCTTTTCTCTCTTCCCGCTTATCCACCCTCTCTTGTTTCCTTCTCTATCCGCGTGGCCTCCCTTGCTATCCACGCGGCCTTTCTCCCGCATTTCTCTCTTCCCGCTTCTCGCGGTCTCTTTTCTAGCCGTGGGTTGCACCTCTAGCCCGCTGCGGTTTTTCTTCTTTCTCGGCAAAGTCCGCATCTAGGTCGTGGCAACTCTCCTTGCCGATGGTGGACTCACCATGACCGTGCGGACTTTCTCTCTCTCCTCTTCTCCGACTAGTCGCTGCGACCTATCTTGTCATTAGCGGTCTCTCCCCTTCCCTTAGCCGCATCCTGGTCGCGACTTTCCTTGTCGCTGGTGTGTCCGCCGAGACCGTGCGACTACTTCCTCTGCTGACCTCTCTCTCTCTGCGGCCTTCTTCTCTGCCCAATTCTCGCTTCTTTACTCCCTGCTCGTCGCGACTTCACCTAGTCGCCGCGACTTCTCTTCGTCGTCGCGGCTTCACTTCGCTTCTCTTCTCGCCGTGAATTATTCTTTAACCTCAGCGATCTCCGCATCTGGGTCGTGGCATATTCTCTTGCCGCTGGTGTGATCACCGTGACCGTGCGGTCTTCTCGCGCGGCCTCTTCTCTGGCTAGTCGCTGCGACTAGTCTCATCGCGTGCGGCTTCTCCTCTTCTCCGCTCCGCCTTCTTCAGGTTGCTGTTTGTTCTCTTCCCAAGCGGCATGTTCTCGCCGCTGTCTCTTTTCTCGCGGCTGCCTCTTCTCGCACGATTTGTTCTCGCCGCTGCGGTCTGTTCTCGCTGTTCTGAGTGCTTCCTCCGTTCTAGTCGTTGGATCTGTCCGGCTAGCCGCGTGCCTTCTTGCCGCCTGGTTGTCATGCCTTTCCGCAGATCAGGATTATGGCCTCCGACTCGATCACTGCCGGTAGGGTTGTTGTGTTGCGTCCTCAACTACATCAACTTGAAGGGGTGATTAGTCGCTCTTCTGACTCCGTAGCCTCGATCTTCAAGGAAGGTATATCGTGCCTCTCACACAGCTCTCACTGGATTGTGGACTCGGGTGCTACACATCATCTCTCTCCGCAGCAGCCGCCCAAATACTTAGATACTACTTACCCCAAACACATCACTGTGGCCAATGGTGACACGCTCCCGGTTTCTGGCACTGCTAATCTGTCTCTTACTCCTTCCCTTTCCTTATCCTCGGTTCTTCATGTTCCGGGCTCTCCTTTTAACCTTCTTTCTGTTAGCCGTCTTACGCAAGACCTTGATTGATGTGTTACTTTCTCACGCTCTTCCTTTGTGGTGCAGGATCGGCTGACGCAGACTATACTTGGTAGAGGGCAACTGACTAATGGACTATATCTTCTCGACATTCCTCCCACTGCTCTCACCTCTGTCTCCACCACTAATTGGCATCGTCGTCTTGGGCATGCCCCTCTCCCAATTCTCAAGAAACCTCTTCCTACTGTCTCTCTCTAAGAGTTGTTTTGTGAATCCTGTATTTTCGGTAAACAACACCGTGTCTCCTTTTCCCCTTCATGTACTCGGAGCGATTCTCCTTTATCCCTAGTACATTCTGATATCTGGGGACCCTATAAGGTCCCTAGTGTCGTGAAGTATTGGTACTTTGTTACCTTTATCGATGATTACTCGCGAGTTACCTGGTTGTATTTACTTCGTGATCGTGCCGAACTCACGACTACGTTCCGTGCGTTTCTTACGGAAACGCGCAATCAATTTTCTACCTGTGTCAAAACTCTTCGTACGGACAATGCTCGGGAATATACTGGTCGCACCTTCTCCAATCTGTGCGCTGAGTTCGGTATTATACATCAGAATTCTTGTGCTTATACGCCTCAACAGAATGGCATAGCGGAATGCAAAAATCATCACCTCCTTGATGTGGCTCGATCTCTCATGATCCAAATGCGGGTTCCTCCCCTCTACTGGAACTATGTTGTCTCTACTGCTTGTCACCTAATCAATCGCATGTCTTCGTCTATCCTCAACTTTGTGGCACTCATTACTCTCCTTTACCCATCCACAACTCTCTTCTCTCTCACACCTCGTGTATTTGGGTGTACCTGTTATGTCCACCACCTTAGTCCTTCCAATGACAAGCTCGCCCCTCGTGCTACCAAAGCTATGTTTGTTTGGTACTCCCGCACTCAGAAGGGGTATGTTGGGTATTGCATCCACAATTACCCGGATTTGAAGAAGACTTCAGTCAAGCTAAGATGGATTCACAAGGTATTTGACGTTCTTATGTCAAGTTGTGCTTGCAGCTATTCCATGCTAAGTGCACACCAATGTCAGGGTGCAGTGAGTCAATATACACGGGTCTGCGCAACGTAATCCCTCGTTGTGTAGATCAGTGTGTTGATCCACGTGTGCTCTCTCTATTGGAGTGTACTTATTTTCAAGTACAGGGTCAAGGTAGATCAAGAGCAGAAGAAGGAGCAAGGATGGGTCAAAGACCAAGCTATCAAAACAAGGAAGGAGGAAAATTCTTCCAAGTAAGAATCGACGGGAGTCGTTAGTGATTCCCGCCGACTTCGACGGGAATCACTAAGTGACTCCCGCCGACTACTTCCGGCCGGCAAAGTCAGAAATTCTGCCAAGGTAGAATCGACGGGAGTCGGGAGTGATTCCCGCCGACATCGACGGGAATCACCAACGACTCCCGCCGATTTTGCCTTAGGCAGATTCTCGTCGCTCGCTGGACCGAACCGAGCCGCCGTGCGCTGTTTCGGCCGAGGCTAGGGCATTTCCTCGTGGGCTCTACAACGGATCTTAGGGTTGGCTCCTGGTATAAATACATGCGTATTTTGAAACTCAATACACACCGGAATACAAAAAAAAAAAGAAGTCGTCCATGACCTAGCCGATCGCAGAATCCGTCGATCGCACGTCGCCGATCGCAAGGTTGTCGCCGCCGCTGATCTCAGCTTGTCTCTGATCGCTCGACGACCGCACCGAGGCAAGCAGCCGGTCTCATGTGTCTCTCTCGAGATCTCTTTTCTTCCGATTCGTTGAACAAGACTTGTTCTCCCTTCCGAATCGGTTGAGACGGTTGATCCGACTGAGATCGTTCGAACACCTAGCTTGCTTCGTCAAGAAGTTTGGATTTAAAAAACATCGCCGCCGCACTTGCTTGCCGCCGCCGATCTTAACAAGATCCATTCCAAGTGAGAAATCCGGTTGTGGACTCTTCGTCCTTTTCGTGCAAGCTTCAACGAACGAAGAAGGACATCGGAATCTCCATAAAGCATTGTTTGTATTTTTATTTACATTCAATTTTGTTGTAAAGGAATTTTCATTCCTATTTGTAAGGGTTGGGTGCAACCCGTTTTGGTGGAGTTGTGACTCCGTTGTTGGAAGGGTTCCTTCCGTGGTTAGGGGAGTGTTGCGCCTAGTGTGAGGATTGGATTTCAATCCGTTTGGAGAAGTGACTGAGTCGTCCCTTGGTGGGAGATAGGTCGAAGGGGGAAAGTGGACGTACCCAAATCGGGGAACCACTATAATTCTTTGTGTGTTTTCTGTGTTTTGTTTACTTACTTGTGCAGGTTATTTTAATTCCGCAAAAGACTGCACGACACATATTTCCCCCCCCCCCCCTTATAGGTGGATTAGGTTGACACTAGATACTTTCAAGTGGTATCAAAGCGAGATTACTCATCAATAAGGTTAACACCTTGAGTAAGATCATGTGTCTAGTGTCGAGAAGAAAACAAGATTCAAGCATGGAGCTATACACAAATGTCTCTCCCTTGAGACTGCCTGCATGCACAAAAGAATATTTTCTCATCTGGAAAATGAGAGTTCAGTTTCATCTGGAAGCCATTGACCTCCGTGCTTTATACATTGTGGAAGAGGGTCCCTTCATTCCCATGAAGGCTTCTGACTCTGGAGAAGATCTCCAAATCTCAAAGAGTCCCGCAGAGATGTCTGAAACTAAGTTCTCACTATTCAACTTGGACAAGCTGGTTCGACAGATCATTTCTGATATTTGATCAGGATCATCTCTTACAAGGTTGGATAAGTGTAAGACTGCAAAGTCCATGTGGGAAACAATCTCTGACCTCATGGAGGGAAAGAAGACTGTCTGGACTGAATGCCAGCAAGAAGATGAAGAATACATGGGGGTCCTCATCTCTGAAAATGAAAATCAAGAACAACCTTTCAAAATCAGGGCTCCCATCTCTCTATCAGAGACTGAAGAAGAGATTGAGGAATGCAGTTGTGATGAAGAGGAAACATCAGCTTCTGCAGACCATAACTCTAACCCTGATCAGCCCAATCAGGACCAGGTATCTTCCTCCTCTTGCTCTTTCCCACATGTATCTCCTAAAGACAGGAGAAGTTCGGAGGATTGTCCATCAGTTGATGCCAGGGAAATTGACTGCTTCGATCAACAGATTGAAACTCTAGATTCCCTTCGAAGAGCCCTTCAGGAGAGCAACTTGCTTGTTGAGAAACAAGCTAAGGAAATTGCTCAGTTGAGGACCATGATGAACCTCCAATTGGAATCCATCAAGGTGAAGGACTCAAAGATCTCGGATCTAGAGTTTTATCTAGAGACCGAGAAGAGAATAGTATCTAATTTTTCCAAGGTAGATGCTATTAAGAGAAAGGAAGAAAACGGGTGGATCTCGCGAATTATAAATTCGTGGAGAAATGGGGAAACTGTTTACAGACCCCCCCCCCCCCCCCACCGAGTAGGAAGGGCACACATCATTCCTTCAGGTATGACCATAAGAACAACTATGGTCACTGCAAGAATAGTCGGCCCTCATGTGGAAACACCCATAGTGCAAGTGCTGTTATGGCTACCCGTGAGAAAATACACACGGCTCATCTTGAACCGTTTGTATTTACGGCCTCAGCCCCCACACTTCATGATATTGCAGGAACCAGCTCTCACAGGATATCTTCCCACCATAGGACAAAGGGAAAGGGAGTTGGCAAACATGTAGCAAGCATCACTGGGACCCCGGATGTGTGCTGGCTGAAAAGAAAGCACCACCTCCCAGGCCTCATGATACTCCACACATGTTCACCATCAGACCCACCTCGAGTCTCGGTGGAAAGGGAAAATCTGAGAGCAGAACCAGCTCTGCCCCTTACAGACCTAGGATCGTGACTAACTCCGTTAGTAGATCCGGTCAGAAAAGGAGGTACAATATCCATGAGTGTTGGTGCTGTGGCAGAGTGGGTCACTTTGCCATAGACTGTTGGCACAATCCTTCTGTGCCAAGGGCAAGTGTATGTCCACATCCTCCGGCAAGAGACAGCCTTCCTGTCAGAGATCCTTTCGGAAGGCATGCTGTATTTTATACTGACAAGAACCTAGGACCCAATACCTATTGGGTTCCTAAGGTAAGGTAATTTTATTTTGCAGGATAGTCTAAGTACCCATGAACATGATGGGACTTGGACAAGAGATGTTCCAGGCTTGTTCTGGAACAAGGAACATGGGAAAAGATATAATGCTAACTACAGTGTCCTTCATGTACATGACACTCTTCGTGCTCCAAATAGTGGATCCGAATGATCATCCTGGTAATCACAGGTACGCTCATTCAAATTAGATAATTGAATCGCATTGCGTAGATATATATACAGATATATATATAGATACACACCTTGAACGGAAGGACACGCAAGCAAATAACCATATGATCCTCATCTTGGAAACTGAAAAACTTTAAAAACTTTGATAATCTGTGAAAGTGAGTGTCACATGGTCCGGCAAATCTCAAGGGACTTGTACCAGAAGTTGCAATTATAGTTATTACATTTTGAACTCTCTGAGAAAAAGTCAGTGGTTAATTCTAATGTTAAACATCCATCTAACTCGACTTAGAGATTATAACATGAAAATTATAATGCATCATTTAGAAGAAAAAGGAAATCAACTATACCCTTCGATGTTAAGTTTTCAAAAGTGCAAAAGCAGACCCTAGGTTTCAAATTCTGAAAATCGGCCCCGTCGTTATAAATTGGCGGAAGACCAAATCAAACCTTGAACGTAAGGACACGCAAGCAACTCCCGCCGACTTCGGACTCTCTATATCCCGACCCTTCGGCTTCCCGGCGACTCACTATCCCTCTTCTGAAGCTCATCAGCTGCATTCAACTCCCGTCGACTCTAGCCTCCCGCACTCGTCGACACAAGCTCAGCACCCGTCGACGTCAGCTCGCCAGCTCTCCAGCCCCGACGCAAGCGTCTCGTCGTCATCAGGCTCAGTCGATGCCAACCCTAGGGCTACAACTACTCACCGCCTTCTACCCTTCTGTGTCCTTACACCCTCCTAGAGAAAAAGGTAACCATCGAAGTTGATTCCTTGAAGTTTTCGAACTATAACTTTTCTCATAAGCTCGACTATTCATCAGTGAAGCTCTCCATCATCGCTCCCAACTAGGATTGAACCTCCATTCCCTCGACAACTCTCAAGCAAGGTTGTTGTCGATTTGTTATCTCTCAAAGCCTCCTCACCTGTGCATCTGCAAGGGTGGCCTCCTCGTTGATCTCTAAGCTAAGAACTAAATTTGTAAGTTCTACTTACACATGGATCATCCCTCTAGCTAGTTCAATTCTTTCTAATTCTGAATTTAGAAAGAGTTAACCCCTTGGGTTTAACTCGCTTAGGTTCAAAATGGCTCCTCGAACAACGATCGGGCTACTCACTGAAAGTGAATTAGTGAGGACAGGCTTTGCTCATGCCTCAGACGAATTCAGAAATATCATTCTGATGCTGGATCAAGTCGGACTCTCTTTCATTCTCGAGCACCTGTGCAAGATCCTCGACAAGGAAGTACTAGAGTTTTTCGCCAACTCCAAGTTGCGTCACGAGGACACAACGATAAAGAGTAAGATAGCAGGCCTCAGGATAAAAATGACGGCTGCAACACTGTCCCATCATCTCCAGCTCTCTAGCTCCGAGCAAGAGGACTATCAAGACGAAGATGATCGTACAAGGACCTTGCTATTCTGTGGATTGACTCGAGGGACTAGGGCCATTAAACGCAAGAATATGAATGACAAAGGAAAGCTTCTGTCAGATATCATAGGGAAAGTACTGATCTGCAAGTCAGGCTCCCATGATCACATCTCAGGTGACATGTTCAAGAGCCTGATAGTCATTGTGTGCAGAAAGAAGATGAACTGGGGGGCCATGCTGTTTGAAAAAATAAAAGATACTCTACGCACCCAAAACTTCGGACGAATCATCAGTCTCTATCTAAACCAGATGGATGGAGATAAGTTTGATATGACTATGGGAGTTCCCCTTCACTATCTGAAGAAGATGGACTCCAACGTCTTCAACAGGTGGGAAAGAAGAATCCTTGTCCCAGGGGGAGATCCTGCACCACGTGTTGATGAGGATGACAGAGCTTCTGAGTTCACAAATCTTCCGGTTGAGCCCAATGAAGTTCCTGATCTGCCGAATACAGGAACTGAGGGGGAGTCACTACCCAATCCTTCTGCTGCCCTCATTACAGAAGCCTCAGTCCCAGAACAAGTAAATTCTATAACTGGTATTTCCCTCATCGCTAAGGATGCGGTGGAAACCCTTGCTACTGATGAGACTGAAGAGGAGGAAGAAGAGGATGATGTTGCAGATGTTGCTGATGGTGAAAATGATGTGAATTCCCCTGAAAAGCATGTTGATGAGGATCTTGAGGATGAGCAGGCTGATAATGATGTGGCTGTGCTGAAGGTTGATTCTGAACTCCTTTCTGAGGAACAGATTCAGATAAAGGTTCCTGACATGACTGGTGCTACGGTTGAGGGGGAGACCTCAAGGCCTCAGGTGACAATTGATACTCTGCTGGATGGGGAGATGAGAAAATATGGCAACATGTTAAACTCCATGGCAGATGCAGCTTCAATCCCTTCAAAGGAGAATGTAAGTTTATTGAGCTCCACAGGTGAATCTGAAGAGGAAAGTCATGACTCTCAGAACTCTTTCACTCCAGGACCTGACCAGGCTATACATCAAGAACATCAGTTAGGAACAAGCCTAGCCAATCACACTGTAAACGTCATTCAAGGTATAGTAGACGAGCTGAAGATATCTTTTGAACATTCTCACAACAAAGTACTCAAACGAATAAAGCAATCAGAAGATCTGATGCTACAGAACATAGTGGAGATAAATCACAAGATGGATAAGATGGAAGAAAGATTTGAAGCCAAGTATACTGAGGCTGACAATGCCGTCACCCTTCTAATGCAAGGGCTAAAGAAGACCACAGATGACCTGGCGGTGGTCAATCAAAATGCTCATGTCGTGGCCAAAAACATCAAACTATTTGATGCCAACATGGTCGCCCTCAACACGAATCAACAAACCTTGCTGGACGATTTCGCTAAGAATGTGAAGCATACAGATGAGTCACTGCACTCTTATGCAAACTCAATAGCACTAGAAGCCAAAAAGGGGGAGAAGGAGTATGTAGCTAAGATGGCAGGGCTCGAGAAAATCATAGTCGACAACTTCAAACAATCAAACAAATATGTATTTAAAAGTTGTCATTGGCTCGTTCAACAAGCGTTAGGCATTCCTGTTCCTCAACCAGATATGGCTGCTGTTGATCCTGAGGTAACCACAGCCACTGATGATGTTACTGCTGATGCTCCTGATGTTGCTCCTGCTGCTATTGTTGCTATTGTTGAGGATGTTCCCTTAAGTGAAGCTAATACCAAAAAGGCTGCTAAAGCTGCTGCCAAAGCTGCTAACATTGCATTCTTTGAGCAAGACGCGATTGCGAAAGGAAAAGAAAGCTTCAAGAAGGAACCTCTAAAGACAATCCAGCAGAGATGAAACTAAGAAGAAAGGAAAGCGAAGTCAAAAACGAACGATGGAGTCCCGTCTCTAGGAGCATCATACTTGATACGTTCACGCTACAAGATCGGGGAGAGCTTAACAGGAATGAAGTCTATAGTCAGTACGAATGGGAAATGCACAGAGAATTTGAGGCAAAAAGAAATGTATTCTTCAAGACAAATACAATTGAAAACAAAGCTCCTCCCCCCAGGTACTACCCAAAGCCAAAGGAATATTTTGAAAGGCAAAGCAAGAAGTTCCTGGCAAAACAGCAAAGAGAAGTTGAGGCAAAGGAGAGTAAAAACAAGAAACCCAAATGATTAATTTTCATTATGCGTGTACTTCTGTTCTTAAATTTGAAAAACACTTTGGATATATATATATATATATATGATTATATGCTGATTCAATTTCTGTTTTGAATGCGTGAAACTTTATTATTATGATTTCTTGTCTCGCATACACTTATATATATCTTTGTGTTTAGTGTAATTCATCTTAGCTAGTAGGATTTTGGCTTCTTCAAATAGGGGGAGATTGTTGGGTATTGCATCCACAATTACCCGGATTTGAAGAAGACTCCAGTCAAGCTAAGATGGATTCACAAGGTATTTGACGTTCTTATGTCAAGTTGTGCTTGCAGCTATTTCATGCTAAGTACACACCAATGTCAGGGTGCAGTGGGTCAATATACACGGGTCTGCGCAACGTAATCCCTCGTTGTGTAGATCAGTGTGTTGATCCACGTGTGCTCTCTCTATTGGAGTGTACTTATTTTCATGTACAGGGTCAAGGTAGATCAAGAGCAGAAGAAGGAGCAAGGATGGGTCAAAGACCAAGCTATCAAAAGAAGGAAGGAGGAAAATTCTTCCAAGTAAGAATCGACGGGAGTCGTTAGTGATTCCCGCCGACTTCGACGGGAATCACTAAGTGACTCCCGCCGACTACTTTCGGCCAGCAAAGTCAGAAATTCTGCCAAGGCAGAATCGACGGGAGTCGGGAGTGATTCCCGCCGACATCGACGGGAATCACCAACGACTCCCGTCGATTTTGCCTTAGGCAGATTCTCGCCGCTCGCTGGACCGAATTGAGCCGCCGTGCGCTGTTTCGGCCGAGGCTAGGGTTTTTCCTCGTGGGCTCTACAACGGCTCTTAGGGTTAGCTCCTAGTATAAATACATGCGTATTTTGAAACTCAATACACACCGGAATACGAAAAACAAAGAAGTCGGTCGTGACCTAGCCGATCGCGGAATCTGTCGATCGCACGTCGCCGATCGCAAGGTTGTCGTCGCCGCTGATCTCAGATTTTCTCTGATCGCTCGACGACAACACCGAGGAAAGCAGTCGGTCTCACGTGTCTCTCTCAAGATCTCTTGTCTTCCGATTCGTTGAACGAGACTTGTTCTCCCTTCCGAATCGATTGAGACGGTTGATCCTACTGAGATAGTTCGAAGACCTAGCTTGCTTCGTCAAGAAGTTTGGATTTACAAAGCATCACCGCCGCACCTGCTTGCCGCCGCAGATCTTGACAAGATCCATTCCAAGTGAGAAATTCGGTTGTGGACTCTTTGTCCTTTTCGTGCAAGCTTCAACGAACGAAGAAGGACATCGGAATCTCCATAAAGCATTGTTTGTATTTTTATTTACATTCAATTTTGTTGTAAAGGACTTTTCATTCCTATTTATAAGGGTTGGGTGCAACCCGTTGTGGTGGAGTTGTGACTCCGTTGTTGGAAGGGTTCCTTCCGTGGTTAGGGAAGCGTTGCTCCCAGTGTGAGGATTGGATTTCAATCCGTTTGGAGAAGTGGCCGAGTCGTCCCTTGGTGGGAGATAGGTCGAAGGGGGAAAGTGGACGTACCCAAATCGGGGAACCACTATAATTCTTTGTGTGTTTTCTGTGTTTTGTTTGCTTACTTATGAGGTTAGTTTAATTCCGCAAAAGACTGCACGACACCTATTCCCCCCCCCCCCCTTATAGGTGGATTAGGTTGACACTAGATACTTTCAGGGTATGTTTGTTTTTATCCCACCACTGGTAAGGTAGTTGTGTCTGCTGATGTCTCCTTTCATGAAGACCAACCATATCACACAAGTCCTTCTGATCCCCTTCTACCTCCTCCACTACCTCGTCCCATCATACCCGTGACGTCTCAACTTCCACCACTTCTCCCGACTCCTCCTCTGCTTCGGATTCCCACACCACCACCAGTTCGGATTCTCACCCCACCGTGGTTTCTAACAAAAGATGGTCATCTTTTTCCTGCAGACGACACGACTCTTTCTCCTGCAGATTTGCTGCTCCTGTCTTCTGGCCGAGTCCAGTTGGCCGTCCTCTGTTGATCCCGTTGGGTTGCTGCTACTCTTAGCTTCCGGTTCTACTGTAGTTTTTATATTTTGAGTTTATTGTTATTGTTAGGTTGTTGTGTTTGTCTTAGTGTGCGTCTCTTTACGATTTCGGCCTTCTTCCGCGTGATCTGTGTTCATATACCCGAAGAGGGTCCCACACGTGCACGTGGTCTACGTGAGGGGGAGTGTACGCCACGGCCTCCAGGCATAGTCTATGCCTTCATGCACGTATTCCACGTGAGGGGGAGTGTTTGTGATAACGGCGACTTGGATGCCTCTTTCCCGACTCCTGCCTTAGTCACACATGGCCCCCAGGTCGATTTCGTCTGTTATTTGTGTATCCTCGTCGTTTTCTCTGGGTTTGGTATGGTTGGTGTGGTCTTTCGTGGTTGACCTAGTCTCCGCTCCGAGTGTATCCAGGGTGGTCATGGTCGGTTTTGTTGACCAACGTCGTGTGGCTCTTGCCCGGTTGAAGTATCCCCGGTGAAACGCGGTTGGTCCTCGGTGGCTGTTATTTTATCCCACGTTGCCAACCTTCTTTTACCTTCCGTTTTATGTTGTGTTCAAGCTGTAGAGTCCCCCTTCAGCTTGAGAGGGAGTGTTAGAGTTATTATTATGCAATAGTTTAATATTGTTGAATTTAGTCTCACACCGCCTATCGGTGTTGGGTGTCTTAATGTAAGTCCTATATATTGCCCCTATGTGGATGAATAAAATCACACCTTCTATTCCTTTCTACAATTATGAACACAAAAATCACCTACACTCCATTGAATTGCATTCATCATGTTTGCGTAGAAGTGAAAGTGCAAATATCTGTGGATAGAGTTTGATTATTTCGATGCTCTTGCTCATATCATAAAAAAATTTGGAATAAAGACTAATGACAAAGATAACACCCAAGTAATACTTCTCCTAACATGTCTTCATAAGCATTGTAAGGTTGAGTACCTTAGATTGAATTGTATTGATTTTGTGGCATGCAAAATTTAATATCACATTTGAAAGTGAGATAAAGATCTATCTAAACTCTAGAGGGGGGGTGAATAGAGTATTTTTAAAATAGCTTTACAATTTAAACAAATAAAACAATTAAGATTTAATTTATGTATAGGTGTAAGGTGTCTTACTAGATAAATCAGAACTAAGACAGCAAAAAGAAGAATCACAGCACACAATAAAGAAAATACTCAAGCAACCAGAAGACACAAGGAACTATAGTGGTTCCCCAAAAACCTGGGTACATCCACTCTTCTACCACCCTTGGTAGGAATCCACTCAGGATGAGTTGATCAGGTGTCCTGACACCAATGAGCTTTTGATAAGGTGCTCAAAAACCAAACTAGATTTTTTGATCAGGTGTCTTGCCACCACTGAGTTTTGACAAGGCTCTCAGAACCAAACTCAGAACTTTTGAAGGGAGTTTTGATAACCCTTTTACAGCAGGAAAAGAAAAAGTAAAGAGGTGTGGTTGTCTTCTCTGTTCTCAAATCAAATGAGAGAAGACTAGTGGATTGTTGATGATGTCAAAGCTCCCCCTGAGATGTAGAATGGTTCGGGAGTGAGAGCTTTGCTTCAGGGTGATAGGTCTTCAGAAGCTTCAGATCTCCAGCAGAGGATGATTCCAGCAGATGCTGAAATATTTGGTGTCTGGAGTTCTTGATGTTGAAGCTATGATCACTTTTCAGTAAGCCAAAAGAATTGTTCTACTAGTTCTTCAGAAAAATGATCACTTGTTGTCTGTCACTGTTAATTTTTTGTTGTTGTGCTGTTTTTTCTATCTTGTTGACTGAAGACAAAAAGGAGGATCTTATTCTTTGAAAAATTCCTTGTCAAAGATAATCATTGGCAGTCATAAATGTCTTCTATAAAAGTCTTGTCTTCTAGAGGAAAGTCCTATATAACATTCCAAAAAGAATTCCTTGAAACTTGCTCCAGAATAAAGAAAAACGACTGGCAGATCTCTTGAAATAAAAGCTGAGAGAATTTGAAAATCATTCCAAAAGCTGACTAAATTTGAATCCTCAAAGTCGTCAATCTCTCAGGAAAAACGTCGACCTGAGCTCGAAGATCGTCGACCAGAGCTCAGCGATCTGAAGAATAAACTGAGGAGAGATCGTCGACCTGAGCTCGAAGAACGTCGACCAGAGCTCAGCGATCTGAAGAATAAACTGAGGAGAGATCGTCGACCTGAGCTCGAAGAACGTCGACCAGAGCTCAGCGATCTGAAGAATAAACTGAGGAGAGATCGTCGACCTGAGCTCGAAGAACATCGACCAAAGCTCGACGATTTGAGCAAAGTTGAGCTCAGAGAGCGTCGAACGGAGTTCGACGTTCCGTCGACCTAAGCTCGACGATAATTGTCTTTGCCTCAGCTTGAAGTCTGATTCCTTGAATGATCCTGGGGGCAGCTCAAACCTAAATTCTAAGCCCTAGATACATTCTAATGTTGACCTTTAAAACTATACAACTAGATCAAACTGGTTTCCTAAGACAAACATAGTGATCCTTACCCAAATTAGTAATAGGGTGTTCCAACAATCTCCCCCTATTTGGGTTAGGATTACTATTTACAGACAAAAATAGGAAATAAATAAGCATACAGACAAAACAAAGGCTAAACCAATCAATGCAAGAAAATGACATAGCAGCATTGCAGATCACAGATAAAATATCAGCAAATATTCAGAGGTGGATGTTTGTTCAGCTTACACAAATCACTTCTTCTCAGTTCCCCTTTTAAACAAAATTTCCCTGTTAGGATTGAGGGCTTCTTTCTTTGATCTTCTGTCATCTTCTGCACCTAAGGAAGTTTGAGATCTAGGCCTTGGAACTATAGCCTCAGGATGCAGCTTCATATAATCTTCTGGATTAAAGAATTTCCTTGAAGCATATCTCTCTAGTTCTTTCTTTCTTTGATCTGATAGGGTTGTAATGTTGGAAATGTCTTTGCCTTGCTCTCTGGCCTTTTTCATTTGATCTAGAGCAACAAGCTCTTTCATTCTGGCAGTCCATGACAAAGGGTTGTTCTCAGGATCCTCAAATGGAACAGGAGGTTCATATCTGTTGATAGACTCAGAATCAGTGTGAGGAGTCCTGGAGATAACTGTATCTTTTAGCCTATAAGGGAAAGGACCTGAAGTAGATTCAATATGACCTTGTCCTTCCCTTTGATGTCTAGAATATGTTCTGTAATCTCTTTGCCTTCCTCTAGACTGATATCTCTTAGATTGATATCCTCTTTGAAATTGTTCTCTTGGTTGATGATCCTGAGAAGGTTGGGAAGAGCTTTGCTTTGAAGCAGAGGATGGAAGAGCTGAGCCTCCACCAGATCCTGAGTCTGGAGGAGGAGGAGGAGGAGGAGGTTGAAATTTAGAAGATCCTTTTTCATATCTAGCCAATTTTCTTCTTCTCTTCATAGCTTTCAATTAATTTTTAGAGAATTGCATCCATGGCTCAGAGATTGGGCAATCATGCAAAATATAATATGGAATATCATTTGCATCTTTGGCTTGAGCAGGAGGAACTTTCATCATGGCCTTGCTTCTGGCCTTCCTTTTCTTGGCAATGGTACCAGAAGAGTCATCAGAATCAGTGTGAAACTGATCACTTTCTGAGCTTTGGGGTCTATCATATAAATCATCAATGCTCTTAATATATTTCTCTTGTAATTTCAACTGATCTGGAGTCAGGGTAGGAGCAGCAACATCAGAAATTTGAGCAGAAGCAGCATCAGGAGTTGGAGCAGAAACAGCAGCAGGTTCTTCCAGATAAGTAGCAAGTTCTTGAGCAGCAGTAACCTCAATAACAGAAATCATGTCAATATCTTCCGATACACTTGTAGAAACAGCAGTAGCAGCAGAGATGGAAGCAGCAACATTCACAGCTTTGAAAGAATTTACATATGAGGCAATTAGGCTGGGATCACAAACAGAGATAGGCACAATGGCTTTAGTCAAATCTTCAACTTGTTCAACTGGCAGAGAACTGAAGAAAGCAAGATCAAAAACTGAAAGCAATTTCTGGAGATCCACTGCAAATGTTGGAGCAGGAACTGCTTCATAAGGCATCTCCCCCTGCCTGGATTCAGTGGCAGCTGGATCAAGGCACCCAAAAGAAGTAATTGCCTGAGAGGAGATGAAGGAGGAGAGCTTGGTAGACAGCTCCTGAACATGTGTCAGGAGTAGAGCCAGGGTGGTCTCCAGTAATGAGGTTAGCTTGGGAGCTAGCAGCTCATATAACCTGTCTGCCAGGGCTGAGAGATCTACATGCTCAAGAGGGGCTTGAGTAGAGGTAGGAGAGAAAGTTGTTGGAATTATGTTGACTGGAGCTGATGGAATGGAGAATGTGGATGTAGGAGGTGAAGGAATTGATGGTCTAGGGGTAGGAAGTGTTGAGATTGATGTAATTTGGTTGGGGAAGGATGAGATGGTAGGGGAAAGAGATGGTTGAGAGAGGATGTCTTGAAGCATTTGTTGGAATGAGGAAGTAGAGGGAAGCTCAGGAGGAGTTGAAGGAGGATCATCCATGAAGGAGTCATCTAAGAGAGAATATGATGAAGAGGTGGCAGGAGGATAGTAGTATAAGGGATGGAATTGCTCTGAGGTAGATGCTAGAGAATGTGAGATTGGTGATGAGATTGTAATGGGTAATGAGATGGCTATGGTGGTTATTGGTGGTGAGGATGAGATGGCTGGGGTAGAGACAGCTGGAGGAGGAGAAGAAGCAGGCAAAACTTCTGCAGGGGCAGAGACCTGAGGAGGAGTGACTAAGGCAATCCTTGTGCCTGAAGCAGGAGTTGATACAGTAGCCCTGTTGGGGTTAATAATCTGTCTGTCCCACCTGCTGAAGAGGGCACAGGTAAGTCTCTTGGATGCATTGATGTGCATCCCACTTGAGGTCAGCAGCTCAGGGCACCTGGAGTGCATGAAAACCCCCAAGATCCTCCCAAAGCTTACACAGCTTTTGCTCAGCTTCTTTTTGATCAAATTGAAGAAGATGGACCCCCAGTCCAGATGTTTCTTGTCAACCACAGCTCCCATTAGACAGAACTGATGTCTGGAAATGGTGTCATGGGCTGAGTACTTTGCCAGAAGCACCTTTCCCACAACATCAGCCAGAAATTGATATTCAATCGACAAATTCTTTTTCAGCAATTTTTTAGGGTTCTCAGCAGAGTGACCCATTCTATCTAGCATTGCATCAGACTCTTCTTCAGATAATTCAATAGAGTCATTTCCAGTGCTGAGGTTGAACACTTCTGTTAGTAGGGCGGGGGACAATGGTACCTGAGTCCCTTTGATAGAGCCGACTACAGAATTCTCATTCTCAGTTGAGGCAGAAAAACACCATTCCTTTATCTCGTCTGCGGCGATCTTCATCCTGATGGACATTATCTGAACTAACTGTTGTTCTCGAAGCAGATTTAAAATGTCCTTAAATCTCTGGTCGCTTCCATCGAAAGAGTTCATGTCGATGTCGAATCCTGTGTCAAATTTCATTTTTGAAAGGGCAGCAACAATCAGAGCCATCTGTACCTGCAAAGATTGAACAAACACGACCAAGTGTAGAAGGTTTGGAGGGAAAAAAAATTGCAGAGAGTATGAAGGCGTAAACGACGAGCGGCGGCCGAATAATGATTTTATATTAGGGTTCGACGCGAAAAAGGAAGGATCGTCGACCTCAGATCGACGATCAGGACTCCTGAGGGAAGCTGAAAGGTCTTCAACATCGTAGATCTCAGTTCGACGATCTAGAGAGCGTCGAGCTCAGATCGACGATCAAAGACCTGAAAGAGATAGTATACAACTATCTGGCAAGCTCTGAACTTAGGTCGACGTTCAGTAAAAACGTCGAACTCCGTTCGACGATTTCTGGGAAAAACGTCGAGCTCAGTTCAGAGACAGAAACTATCCTACAGACACAAAAGGAGATGATTTTTTAGCCTAATCTTGGTTTGTTTTTAGCTTTTCAAAATCTTGTAATTTAGTTTAGGCTTCCTCCATCTAACATGCCTAACTGATTTAGGAAGAAATTGTGTTTCTTTTCATCCAGAGGCTTGGTGAAAATATCTCTCCTTTGCAAATCAGTAGGGATATTGAAGTTCAATTTTGTTCTTCTCTACATTATCCCTTAGAAAATGATGCCTAATCTCTATGTGTTTTGTCCTACTATGGAGGACTGGATTTTGTGCAATGAAAATAGCACTGGTGTTGTCACAAAATATTTTTGACTTCTCTAAGTTGTAACCATAGTCTAGGAGTTGGTTTTGTATCCACAATATTTGTGAATAACAACTGCCTGCAGCCATATATTCAGCTTCAGCAGTTGAGGTTGACACAGATGTTTGTTTCTTACAATACCAAGAGACAAGTCTATCACCAAGGAACTGACAAGTTCCACTGGTGCTTTTTCTGTCTATTCTGCATCCAGCATAATCAGCATCTGAGAATCCAGTTAAGTCAAATGCTGAGTCTTTTGGATACCAGAGTCCTAGATTTGGACAGCTTTTAACATACCTAAGAATCCTCTTAACTAAGATTAAGTGTGACTCTCTAGGGCTAACTTGAAATCTAGCACATATACATGTAGCAAACATTATGTCAGGCCTACTAGCTGTAAGGTACAATAGAGAGCCAATCATTGCTCTATATGTTGTCTGATCAACTGGTTTCCCGTGTTCATCAGCATCCAGTACAGCATTGGTAGACATGGGTGTTTTCATACATGATGCATCAGACATACCAAATTTCTTAACCAGCTTTTTTGCATACTTGGTTTGAGAAATAAATATGCCTTCAGCATGTTGTTTGACTTGCAATCCTAAGAAGAAGGATAGCTCACCCATGCTACTCATTTCAAATTTAGAGTGCATAAGCTTGGAAAACTTTTTGCACAAGTTTGAATCAGTAGAACCAAATATAATATCATCTACATAGATTTGTACTAGTAGGGTATGGGACTTATGGGTTCTAATAAAAAGAGTTTGGTCTACTCTCCCCCTAACAAAATCATTTTTCAGCAGAAAACATGCTAGGGTCTCATACCATGCTCTAGGAGCTTGCTTGAGACCATATAATGCTTTGTGAAGTTTAAAAACATAATCAGGATGGGTTAGAGAGATAAAACCTGGAGGTTGTCTGTCATAGACTTCTTCTTTGATCTCCCCATTGAAAAAAGTACTTTTGACATCCATTTGATTGACTTTAAATCCCTTGTGAGCAGCATAAGCCAGAAAGATTCTTATGGCTTCTAATCTTGCAACAGGTGCAATGGTCTGGTCATAGTCTATCCCTTCTTCCTGAGAGTACCCTTGAGCAACTAGCCTTGCTTTATTCATTACAATGATTCCTTGATCATCCAGCTTATTTCTGAACACTCATTTGGTTCCAACAATGGGATGATCTTTTGCCTTGGGCACTAGTTCCCAAACTTTATTTCTTTCAAATTGATGCAACTCCTCTTGCATTGCAATAATCCAGTGTGGATCTTGTTCTGCATCTTGAATGGTTTGAGGTTCAATTTGAGAGAGGAAGCAAGTGTGCATCAGGTTCTGGTTGACCTGATTTCTAGTTTGCACACCAGATGAGATGTCTCCAATTACTTGAGAAATTGGATGATCTCTTGTTGTTACTAGATCAACAGGGGGTGTTGATGGTTCACCAACCTGTGTTGTTGTATCCTCTTGTGGAACAACAACTGGTTCTTCAAGAAGATTTTCTTCCTGATGGTGAGCAGCTTCTTCATCTTCACTACTGTCATCCTTTTGTGTAACTTGTAATCTGTTCATGTCTTCAGCTAGAGAGTGCACATGCAAATGTTCTATGGTAGAAGCATTCTTCTCCTTGAAAGACATGTTAGCTTCATCAAAAGTAATATGGACAGATTCTTCTATTTTTTGAGTAGTTTTATTATAAACCCTATAAGCTTTACTGATCATGGAGTATCCCAGAAACACTCCTTCATCAGCTTTAACTTGAAATTTTGCTAGATATTTCTTGTCATTATTATGGATAAAACAAGTGCAACCAACAACTTTAAAATAACCTATTTTAGGTTTCTTCCCTTTGAGCAATTCATAGGGAGTCTTGCCCTTTAGTTTATGTATCAGACTTCTATTCAACACATAGTTGGAGGTGTTCACTGCCTCAGCCCAAAAGGATAGAGGTAGGTGAGCATCTGCCAATAATGTAGTTGCAGATTCAATGAGTGTTCTATTTTTCCTTTCAGCTACCCCATTTTGTTGAGGAGTTCTAGGAGCTGAGAAAGTATGACTGATCCCTTCACTTTGACAGAACTCTTGCATGAGAAGAGAATCAAACTCTGTCCCATGATCACTTCTGATCAGGGCAATGTGAGTGTTGAACTCAATCTGAATGCATTTGAGAAAATCTGTCAAACATTTAAAGTTATCAGACTTCTTCCTCAGAAAGAATACTCATGTGAATCTTGAGAAGTCATCTACAACTACTAAAGTATAGGACTTCCCTCCTAAGCTTTGTACTGTAATGGGTCCAAAAAGATCCATGTGTAACAGATACAAAATCCTAGGTGAATCACTCTTATTAATTGATTTAAAACTACTTTTAGTTTGCTTGCCTAATTGACAAGCCTTGCAGAGTCCTTCCTTCTTGTAGGGGTCAGAAGGCAGTCCTCTGACAAGGTTGTCCTTGGATAGCCTAGCAATGGTTCTAAGGTTAACATGTCTTAGTCTCTTATGCCATAGAATATTAGGTCTAGATATGGAATTAAACAGGCAAATATCTACCTTAGATGAATGAAAGTCTACTAAGTAAATATTACCTTTCCTGTTACCTGTCAACACAGTTGTGTTGTCTTCTGACTTGACCTTGCATATTTCTTTGTTGAAAGTCACTTGATATCCTTCATCACATAGCTGACTAATGCTTATCAGGTTGTGATTTAGTTCTTCAACATAGGCTACCTTCTTGAAGGTGACTGTCCCAATTTGGACTGCACCATATCCTTTTGTAGTTCCAAAGTTTGAATCACCAAAAATTACTTTGGCTCCAAGCTTGGCTTTAAAGGATGTGAAGTTGTCCTTATTCCCTGTCATGTGCTTTGAGCACCCACTATCCAGATACCATAGCTGGTTTGATGTTGGATAGGTCTTCACCTGCACAAAATCAACTTATATGTTTTTGACCCAGTTAACCTTGGGCCTAGGTTGATAACCCTTAAATTCAGAAATAAAAGACATCCCAGGTTGATCCTTATAACCTTCAGGATGGTATCTCCTAGGAGGTACTATCCATTCAGTATAGGGATTAAAGCATTGGGATGAAGCACTTCTAGGATTGAATTGAGATTTGCCTCTGAAAGAAGGTTCAAAGCTCTGAACTTCGTTCGACGATCGTCGAGCTGGGTTCGACGATCTTGGGTAAAATCGTCGAGCTCCGTTCGAAGATCGACTATGAGGGAGTTCAGAGTTCAGGAAACGTTGAGCTGAGTTCGACGTTTCAGCCTGAGATCGTCGACCTCTGTTCGACGATCGTCGACCTCTGCTCGACGTTTTCTGTTGAGCTTTCTTTTTATTAGGTAGATCTGAATTTTTCCTAGCAACCTCTACAACACCCTTTTCTTTATCAGAAATAAATTTGATTGGGGTTGTTAATACTATGGGTTGGCTAGATGAAACACCCAAGCCCAGTGTACTATTTAATCTTGAGTTCACTGTGTTTGTGATGTCCATTAATTTGATACTTCTCCCATTAAGGGATTTTTCAAATTGCTTGGCCTTGGATAGTTCACTTTTTAGTGAAGCTATCTCATCTTTATAGCATTCTAACTCTTCAGAGAGTTTGAGGTTTTCTGATTTTATGGTGCTATACTCAGATAGTTGTTTTCTGAGGGAAGTGATTTCCTTCTCAGATTCCAACAGATCTAGGTATAGTACTTTAAACTCATCTTTAAAATCCTCAGAACTGAAATCAAATGAATTGATTACCTGATCTTCTTCTAGTTGAGCTTCTGAATCTGATTCTGACTCTTCTGCTTCTAAGTCTGTTTGAGAGGCATTGATAGCCATCATGCAGAATTCCTTTTCATCAGCATCATCCTCATCATCACTGGAGCTGGATAAGGCTTCAGAGTTCTCTTCAGTTTCACTTCATGTCTCAGCAACAAATCCCTTCCTTGTATGTTTGTTCTTGCTGAAGGAGGGTTTGTCTGAGCTGTTCTTTCTGAAGTCTTTTTCTTTTCTTCTTTCTCTTCTATCTTTCTTGTCCTTGTTCTTATTTTCTGGACAGTCAGGCACAATATGGCCTGGTTTCCTGCAACCAAAACATATAATTTTTTTATTGTTATTTGATTTATCATACCTTGGTTTATCATGACCCTTGTATGATCTCTTTCTGAAGTCTTTTCTGGCCATCTTGTAGAATCTTTTGGCCAGTAGACTTAGGAGCTCATCATTTCCTGTAGCTTTATCTTCAGGCTCCTCTTCTGCAGCTTTGAAGGCTATGGTCTTTTCTTTCCTTGTGACTGGAGAAGTAGACTTTTTTTCTTCTTCTCTATTTTTAATGAGCAGCTCATAGGATTTGAGCTTGCCCAGGAGAGCTTCAGTGGTAATCTCATTTAGACTTCTAGCATCTTTGATTGGCCAGATTCTTGAATCTCAAGTGCTGGGGAAGCACATTAAGATTTTGTCATTCAGCTCAGTCAATGAGATTTCTTTATCCAAAGTTTTTAACTCATTGACAATCAGACTTAGTCTATTGTACATGTCAGCCACTGATTCAGCTTCTCCCTTTTTGAAGTTCTCATATTGCCTTATCAGATGGGATCTCCTGTCTTTCCTTTCATTAGCAGATCCTGAGACAATTTCAGAGAGCTTGTCCCAAATTCCTTTGGCTGAGTTGCAGTCAGCTACCTTCTGAAATATCTCATCAGACATTGTCTGAGCTAAGATGTTCATGGCCTTTGCATCTGCAGTTTTCCATTTCTTTATGTCTGCATCTGTTCCTGAGGGAGGTGGAACAGTACTTGTACTTGTGGTCTCTGGAGGTGTTGGGCACACTGTCAAAACAGAATTAAATATATCCTCATTAATAGAATTCATATAAAGTTTAATCTTTGCCTTCCAGAGTGCAAACTTGGAGAGATTGCACACTGGAGGTCTGGTGCTTGCATAATCTTTGTTTTGTGCCATGTTTATATAAATAGATAGATATAGTGAAAATAACCCTCTTAAGAGATTGATCTTATCAAGGATCTTTTGGTTCAGGTGTTAGCCTGTATGAGCAACCAACCTCCCTCTGATACCAATTGAAAGTGAGATAAAGATCTATCTAAACTCTAGAGGGGGGGTGAATAGAGTATTTTTAAAATAGCTTTACAATTTAAACAAATAAAACAATTAAGATTTAATTTATGTATAGGTGTAAGGTGTCTTACTAGATAAATCAGAACTAAGACAGCAAAAAGAAGAATCACAGCACACAATAAAGAAAATACTCAAGCAACCAGAAGAGGCTGAGGAAGAATTCATTCTTCTTTTGATTAAGGAAGAGAGAAAGAGAGAGGAGGAAGAAGAAGGAGGAGGAGATCAAGCCACTGGCGGAGTTCCCGTGGTCCGATTCGTGATCCGAAGCTGGCGTTGTGAAGGCAAAGCTGCTGCGGTTCTTTCTCACCGGCTAGTTTGCGATGGCTCCCAAGAGATTGACAAGGGTAACGATCTCCCTTCTTGGACATGTGAAGTCCTTCTTTTCTGCATTGCATAGGGAAAACCCTTCCCCGCGAGTGTGCGGTGGGTTGTGGTGTCCCTTGGGGTAGATATGTGAAGTCCCCCTTGTTAGAGGCCGGAATTGGAGTACGGCTCTAGGCATGCTGTGTGAAGGCCATCTGGACATGGTCTGGATTGGTGATGCTTGTTTGCATATCGGAGAAGGCTCCGTGATTATGGCTTGTGTTGCCTTGTGCCTACCTATTGCTTGGTGCAGCAGGAAGTACTGGATGATGTCCAGGAAATGAAGAGGGTTGGATGCAACTCTTGTGGCCGTGCGTTGCCACTTTATGAGCGGTTGAGCCATTGGGCTGCAACTCGATGAAAAGGCAGATTGCCGAACAGGAAAGGTGAAACCGACCCGCGCCTATAAATAGCCATGGATACTTCAGTATTCGAGGTGGCACGGCGACTTGAGCAACGGGGGGTGGCTGATCCGTACCTGCGTTAGGTCTGTCCGACTTGGAAGCCTGGTTATAGGTTTTGTTGGAGCGCCTAATGAGAGTCTTAGGCCCGCGCGCCGGAAAGACTAGAATGCTCAAATACCGCGTAGACAGTGGTGTTAACCCTGGTATTCCGGTACACCAAGAATGTGCCCTGAGTGCACGGACTATCGGGCCGTGTGGCCGATAGTTGTGATGGCTTGAATGTGCCTGCGCGCACATAGTTGCTATATGATGATGCCATGCTATGCAGGGAAAGAATGCTAATGCCCCGAGAAAGGGGTAGGATTGTTATAATTGGGTCAGCTGAATGCTGACCGTTGCATTGTTTGCCACCGGTTGGGTGGATTGTCCCTATGCAGGTGCTGGAGAGCCAAGTGGTAAATGAAGGGCTGAAGCCCTACTGCTGTTGCTGCTGCTGCTGCTGCGGCTAGCCCTTGAAGGCTAAGCGAATGTTTTTGCTTGTTTTCTTTTACTCATGTATGGCCGGCCTGCGCGCCGAGGTTTGTAAACCATACGGTGTGGAAAGAGGAACTGTAAGGCCTTAAGGCCAAACTCTATGTATTTGTTGTACATTCCGTGGCTATATATGTTAACCCCAGAATCCGCAACATTTCCAGCTAGGCATCTTGCACAAATTAACAAACAAACACAACACAAAAAATACACAGAATTATAGTGCTTCCCCGATTTGGGTACGTCCACTTCCCCCTTCGACCTATCTCTCACTAAGGGACGACTCGGTCACTTCTCCAAACGGATTGAAATCCAATCCTCACACTACGGAAGGAACCCTTCCAACAAAGGAGTCACAACTCCACCACCACGGGTTGCACCCAACCCTTACAACTAGGAATAAAAATTCTTTTACAACAAATCAAAATTGAATGTAAAAGAAAATACAAACAGAGCTTTTGGAGATTCCGATGTCCTTCTTCGTTCGTTGAAGCTTTCTTGAAAGTTACGAAGAGTCCACAACCGGATTTCTCTCTTGGAGAGGAGCTTGTCAAGATCGGCGGCGGCAAGTAAATGCGGCGGCGATGCTTTGTAGATCCAAACTTCTTGACGAAGCAAGCTAGGTATACCAACGATCTCAGTCGGATCAATCGTCTCCACCGATTCAGAATGGAGAACAAGTCTCGTTCTACGAATCGGAAGACAAGAGATCCCAAGAGAGATACGTGAGACGCTCTGCTTGCCTCAGTACTGTCGTCGGAAGATCAAAGATGATCGGAGATTATCGGCGACGACTTCCTGGCGAGCGGCGACAAGCGATCGGCGGTTTCCGCGATCGGCTAGGTCACGCTCGGCCTCCTTTTTTATTTCCGAGAATGGATTACTGTAGAAGTTCAAAATACACGATTATATATACCAGAGGCCAACTCTAAAGACCGTTGTGGGACCCACAAGGAGAAGCCCTAGCCCCGGCCGAAACAGCGCAAGGCATCTTGGTTCGGTTCAGCGAATGAAGAAAATTGCCTAAGGCAAAATCGGCGGGAATCGTTGGTGATTCCCGTCGATGTCGGCGGGAATCACTCACGATTCCCGTCGATTCTGCCTTGGCAGAATTCCTGTTGGAAAACTGTCAGCCAGAGGAAGTCGGCGGGAATGCAGACTGATTATTGTCGAATCGGCGGGAATCACTAACGATTCCCGTCGAAGTCGGCGAGAATCACTTAGTGATTCCCGTCGATTTTGACTTAGATGAATTTCCTCTTCCTTCCTTTGATGACTTGGTCTTTGACCCATCTTTGCTCCTTCTTCTGCTCTTGATCTGCCTTAACCATGTGCTTGAAAATAAGTACACTCCAATAGAGAGAGCACACGTGAGTCAACACACTGATCTACTCAACGAGGGATTACGTTGCGCAGACCTGTGTATATTGACCCACTGCACCCTGACATTGGCGTGCAAACACTGGAGGGTTGAAACTCATCACATGCTTTAGTTGTTTCTCCGTAACTCGTCTTGCTACTAAGGGCTCTACAGCCACATGCTCTGCCATCACGGGCTCAACAGCGCCAACCGGCATCTGACCCACTACAGGGGCACGAGGCTGCATTTGCCTTCCTGGTTGGGCATTGATAATGGCAAACACAGCTTCAGCTACCAACCTTATCGTTACAGTAGGAGGGCTTGCAGGCACATCATTATGTGCACTACTCTCCAAAGAGTGTTGATGTTGAGACTGCCCTGCACCACTTCTAGTCACATATAATTGCGCAACACGCAATTTAGTGACTGCAAAACATAATAAACAACAATCAAAGGAATGCTCAGGTTCCACAGAAAATGTTTTTAGGATGTTTCATGTGTGTTTTTTATTCCTAAGTGGACATTCACAGGTTAATTTTACGTTTTTAAGGTGATGCACACACGTGCACTCCACCCTTAAAAAGAATTCAGCCATGAAATCAGCAAATAACGGACTGAAACCTATGCTCTGATATCAAATTATAACACCCCTGCTCGTTTCAAGGAATATAACAACGGGTCGGGCCGGGATCCCACGCCATATTGAATAAACAAACGAAAAAATTACTTAATGAATATCAATTTATAACACTAAACAACAACGCATAACAGAATTATACGTTAACAGAAGTATTTATATAATCTTGAACCTGAATGTCCACATCAGTAAAGAAATGATTAAATAACAATTACATTGTCTTGCTTTGGCATTAAGGTCATATACACGAGCAAATGTTTAACTACTACATGGTTTTCATACATCGGCACGCAGGTCGGCAAAGCGTGAATAGCTAAAACAAAATTTGTGCCTTCGAGGATCTGCACAGCTTGGGCTCCCGCCCGCAATTTCTCGCTTGTCTCTCGAACACTTGTACCTGTACGAACCACAAAGATGTGGTAACAAAAGAAGGTAACGAGACAGTTTTTGCTGACCACTATCCACAAACACGCGGTATAACGACCTCAACCCATTTCCGGGGCGATGGTATTGATTCCCTACATATAAGTCAACAGCAATAGCGTATATATAAATAAGCAAGAAAGTGCAACGACAAATAAGTCAAGCACTAACGTTATACGCATAATAATCACAAACATTGGAACACACGTTCATACACTTCGTGCACTCATGGCACACTTTTGGTGAACTCCTTGAGTCCCACCACCATCCCTTGTCCCAGACATGGATGATCCCACCTTGAGCATTCTTCTTGTCCAACCTAAAGTCAAGGACTCTCCTATGTCAACGACGAAAGCTAAGTACGTTAGTCACTCTAGTCGGACGACATAGTGCGGGTACAGTTCAGCTATTTCTCGTTGTTCAACTCGACGTGTCAATCAACGACAACGACACGGGTCAGCCTCCCCTTTCCCGTAAACGACATAACTCACATTATGTCCCACGGTTGGCGCTCACGGCCACACCATGCTAAGCACAGCAGGTTCCACAGCTTCACAAACTAGCCAACTTATCCAGTGGACATAGGCCTCAAACAGCTCCCAGGGAGCTACCGTCAGTGGTAACACTACCGTCGGGCATTTCTTGGAGTTATCCTCCAAGACTCCCTGTCGCATTCTACAGCACTCAAAACCCGAAAATGACATACAATACGGAGTCTTCTCTGTCGCGCAAATATCAATGTAAACATCACCAATCCACACCAACTTGTCAAGATGGGTTTCACACAGCATGCCTATATCCAAAGTCGAAATGAACATCTATATGCAATATATGTCAGGGACAGACTCAATCGACCCGGAGAAAGCCTAGTCGTACACTAATTAGCGAAAGAGGCACTTTCATATGCAAATATATAAACAGAAGAGGACACGCACGTCCTAACGAGATGAGGAAGATCGTTACCATTAAAGTTCTCTTTGGCGCAATAAATCAAAAATTCAATCGGATAGAAAGAACCGCACCGGGCCGCCCGGGCCAGTCCTCATTGATCTGGACTCAGCTCGCGATTCGGAGCTCCGAAGCTCCGTCAATGGCGGAAATACTTCTCCTTCATCTTCCTTTGTTATCCCATCTTTCTAACTTTTAGAAAGAGAAAACCCTAGAAACATTGAGGTAAAAGCCCTTATCTCCTGGCATTATACCAGCAAGGTTAACTCCCTACCGTCGGATCCTACTTGAAATCGATGAGTGGCCACGATTTAAATTAAACTTCCTGTTTTGAGCGCTACCGCCGCGCAGTAACAAGCTACCGTCGAGCGGTAGTTCGGTCGGTGGCTTCTTCAGCAAGCCCAAAGCTTAAACACCTCCACACAATCGCCGACACGTGGCTATCAGTACCTGACACACTACCGACGCGCAGTATCAAACTACCGCTGAGCGGTAGCTCGGTCGGTGGCTTCTTCAGCAAGCCCATCGCTTAAACACGCCACTCGAACGCTGACACGTGCCTGTCAGTACCTGGCACACTGCTGCCGCGCGGTATTATTATACTGTCAGGCGCTAGTCCTTAAGTCGGTTCGGCAACCAGCACTGGTCAAACGGTCAGCTCAACATACTACCGTCAGCGATAGCATTATCGTCGGGTTATAACTCACGGAGATCTACGATAATTAAATCTGCAACGCTACCGCCGGCGCTAGCACTACCGCCGGGCGGTAGCATTCTGTGAGTTATTTCAGTGTAAACTCTGGGGCGTTACAGCTTGAATCTGTGCGGTACGGGGTGCGCCATAACTTGAGGGGTGAGCGGGGGCCCGTGGTGGAAGGGGTGTCGTGCGTTCATGGGGTGGGGCCGCTCCTGGGCATATCCTTCCTCGATCACGCCCCTAACCTCTTGGCGTGTGAGTCTACAGTCGCCTTATTGGGAGTCCACTTCCATTGGTCGGGGGTCAGGCTGAGCGTCGTCCTGGGGCTCCGTCCTTTGGACAGAATGTATTGAGCTTGCTTTGGCGGAGGGATCTTTTGGGTGAGTCACGCCCAGACGAGGGACGTGCTATGGCGTTGTTACCGGTCGTTCCTCGCGGGCATTGTCTGGGCAGGGAGGGTCGGACACTCCCATCTTCAGCAGGAGGGTGAGCATTTCAGTCTGGCGCTCCTCTATCAGTCGAACGCTCTCTTCTACAGCATCGGTGGGAACGACAGCGGTGGTTGTTCCGTTGGGCAGTTGTGTGTTGCCCGCGAGTGAGTTGGTTGTGGCCGTTTTGGGGCGCTCTTCCGGGGTCATGTTCTTTGTAGTGCGTGCACTCCTTCTTGTCATTGTCGTCGGTCGGGGAATGTTGAGACTTGTCTGAGCTTCTGGGAACATATTCCCACATATGACGTCAAACTGTTGCGGGTCAACCGGTCTTTCCCCGGTCAGAATAAATCGGACCGCCTTATCTCGGAATTGGACCGGGCCCGCAAACAGTCAAAATGAACTGCAGCAAATGACAAGAGTCGTTTTTTACGTGGAAAACCAGGAAAGAGTGAAAAATCGCGTGGTTGGAACTGTGTCAAGCCAAAATCCATTATCTTCTCGAAGCTTTACAAAGTTTGGTTTCATCTCGGAGGCGACAGGCCGCTACTCCGTTACAGGTGTAGAAAATGAGGAAAAACGATTAATTCCTCGGAGCCTCGATGGGAGCGCTCTGGCCTTGGAATGTTGTTGTGCTCGCGGAACCAAGGTGGGAGCGTTCTGGCTGGAAAATTCTCCAAGTCCACAGAGCTTCTGTAATGAGCACTCTCGTTGATGTGGAGCCTTGATAAGAGCACTCTCGCGGAGGCGGTTGACGTAACTTGGAGCGTGTTGAAGCCTTAGTGCAAGGAGGAGAACGGAGAGAATTCCTGTGCGGAGAATCGGCCTAAGTCCACGATCTCGACGAAAAACCTCAGGCTCTCTCTTGCCTCTGGAGTTGCTTTTCCTAAAATGAAGGTCTGAGGGCATATTTACAGTTTTTTGGAGGGTCTGGCTGGTAATTGCGTCGGGGAGTGATTTGTGCTAACGAATGACGTTACTCTGTTTCAATCACCTGGATCACCATTTTTGTCAAAATGACGAGAGTGCCCTCCAGAAAGTTTGGGTGGCCCGGCAAGGTGCCTAGAGACGGCGGCGGCTGGAGGCAGCCGGGGAAAGCGAGGGTGATAGATTTAACTTCAAGACAACCTAAACACCTAGAGGGGGGTAAATAGGTTCTTTTCCTTGTTTTAAACTAAGGCAGAATATAGCTTCAGTTCTTTAAGATAAATCTCAAATCCCTACGGCTAACACAGCATATGCAATCACAGAATCTAAAATAACACAAGCATCACAGATTGCACATAGATTTATAGTGGTTCCCCAAAGTCTGGGTACATCCACTTTCCCCCTTCACCTATCTAGCAGTGTGCTAGATTCGGCCTAACTTCTTCCTTTTTCTCAGATCCACACATCTTACAGCTCAGAACTTTGAAAGGTTCCTACAACTCAGAACCCTATAAGAATCCTACAACTCAGACTAACAGCCCTACCTCAGCCTTGCCACAAGGCCTACAACTCAGAGAACAAATTCTCCTACACTCAGGCTCAATCAGCCTTACCACTCAGAGATCAAAATCTCCTACACTCAGCCTTTATAACACAGGCTTACAACTCAGATCTTTGAAAAGATCCTATAGAATTTGATAAGTAATTTGATGGTCTCTTACCCTTGTTGAGAGAGAAAAGATAAGAGGATTCTTGATCAGCTTCTTGATGAGACTGATGACTGAAATCAACCTGTTCTTAGCTTTCTTCAAAGCTTCTTGAATCTGAACTTAGTAGGGTTGATCTCCTTTGAAGTTAACTGACTGCCAGCTTTCTTCTTGGATTCCAGATATGGATCTGGATCTTCTTAGTAGATTAGTTCAGGATCTACTTCTTAAGAGACTTGTGATTGTCTCCTTCTTGACCTAAAAATAGCTAGAACTCTCTCTCCCCAATTCCTCTGAAGTTCCTTCTGAATTCTGAATGAATTCACCTTAGACAAAATCTGAGTGGATAATCTCTTCAGTATGTCTTCTTAGATCTTCTCACGAATATCTTCTTCTGTGTGCCTTGCACTTTCTTGATGAACGATCAATCTCTCAATAATTGTGTTAGTTGTGTATATCATCAATCATCTTTTTCATCTTCTGAATCCATCTATATTTATAGACTTCATCTATGGTAACCGGCTGATCCGGTTTATAACTAACTTCTGACAAGTCTGATACCTTCATTAAAGTTGTTGGAATGCACAACTGTCAAGTCTCCAGTCAATTCTTGAACCTTTGCCTCTGTCAGCAAAGCGTCGAGATTGACTGTCATTATGTGTCGAGACAAACTGGCAATATGTGTCGACATGTGTAACTTAAGTGTCGACACAGACTTTGGTGGTGTTGACATAGCTGTCTTGATGTTGACACAGCTTCTTGACTGTATCTTGAGAATGTGTCGACACTGCCTCTTTGTGTCGACATAATTACTTCTACATTCCACAGCAATCAACTATGTTAAAACTCTGCTGTGTGTCGACACAAGTCATGTATGTCAACACAGTTGATGTAGACTAAGAATTCTGTGTGTCGACACTGCCTCCAGGTGTCGACACAGTTGATGTCGACTCTGCTTCTGTGTGTCGACACAGTCTCCCGGTGTCGACACAGTTGATGTCGACTATCTATTCTGTGTGTCGACACTGCCTCCCGGTGTCGACACAGTTGATGTCGACAATCTATTCTGTATGTCGACACTGCCTCCCGGTGTCGACACAGTTGATGTCGACTAACATATTCTGTGTGTTGACACAGTTGCTTCAGGTGTCGACACATGGACTTAGAAACTTTTTCTGCATTTTAGCCAATACTTAACCTGCACATATAAACTCAAATTAACATCAAATACACCTTGATGTATATCATTGAGCTAAGTGAGGCTTCTCCAAATCAGGTACACATTTTCCAATGTACCCAACAATCTCTCCCTATTTGGAGAAGTCATAACTTTTTTGTCAATGATATACACCACTTATGATAAATAAGCATGATGATGTATAAGCATTATTTAACAGGGAAATCTATAAACAAAACAAATAATAAACTGACATCACAGAATAAGGATGCAAATTATTGTTTTGTTTATTATATCAAAAAGTTTTTTAACACTGTTTACATAGACTTCTTTAAAAAAAACTAAGAAATACATAGTTCTTGGAAAAAGCTAGTAAAACTAGACTAACGCTGGACTGGCTCCTTGATGACTATTCCTTTTCCTGATTTAATTTGAGCCTGCACAGAAGGTTCTGTATCTTCAATGGGCTTCTTGCCTTTCAACTCAGCCTTCTTTTGTGCTTCAGCCATCCTTTGCCTTTCAAAATAATGAAAAGGCTTAGGGAAATACTTGCTAGGCTCCTGAGCATCAGGAGGTAGTTTCTCACTCTTAGCCTTTCTTCTATGCTGAACTATGGTTTCCTGCCTAGCCTCATACTTCTGTCACTCCTGCTCATTATACCATTTACCCCTTTCATGAACTTGGTCTTTTATAGCTTTCCAGGCAGTTAATATGATATTTCTAGAAGTGGGGCTCCATTGCTCAAAATCATGTTTTAACTCTGCCTGCTCTCTAAATCTCTTCTTTGATAATTGAGCATCTTGCTGAGCTTTCACACCAGCTTCTGGCATATCTACCTTTTCAATAATAACATTAGTAACTTGTTGTGGAGGGTTGTACATACACTGAACTTGTTGATGTATCATTTCAAGATTTGCAGGGGGGTAAATGACTTGGGCAACCTCTGGTTGATCACCTTCAAGTAGAGCTGGTTGCACATCTGACTCAGCCACATTAGCATCTTCACATAAGGGTGGATATCCCAGAGTGGCTCTAATACTGTTGGTTATCCATTTGGCATGATCAGAGCCTGCATATACTAACACCCTCTCCCCCTTTATGACTTCTCGGGCTACATGATCTCTCAAATCATCTTTTTGAAATCTGATTTGCCCATCCAAGTAATTGATACCATCTTTAAAGAATGGCTTTAACTTTTGAAGCTGGGCAGTAATTAAAGTTTCAGATGAAGTGATGGCAGTTTTAACTGAATCCAGGGCAGCTTGTAGCTTCTTATCAAATTCCTCTTTCTCCTTATCTCTTGCCTCAGTTATTGCAGTAACTGTTTTCCTTACTTCAGTGAATATCTCATTGTGAGATTCAGTCAGATTATCATTCATTCTAATTTGATTTTCAAGGACATAGCCTAGTTTTACAGCAATATCATCCACTTATTTCTTGATGTCTTCTTGTTGGGTAGCCAGAAAAACTACAGCATTGCCCCCCTTGTGGAAGCAATCTATCATCTCTTTCTTATTCTGATTGACCTCAAATCTGATTGACTTTATATCTTGGGCTAGATCAAATTGAAGGGCCTTCTGTCTTTCATCCACATATTTTTCAAGAGCCAATCTCTGCTCATCAAATTTCACTTATATATCAACCAAAAATTTATTGTAATCAGTCTCAGGAGCATGTTGTGGAGGAGTAGTGTGTAGTGCCCTTTTATAACTCTGGCTCCTTCTCTTAAAGACCTGAAGTTTTCTCTTCTTGGCAGTCCTTTGATCTTCATTCTCTGAATCAGAAGTACTAGCTATCTCAACCTTGTCTGGTGGAGTAGAGGGTGTATCTTTTTCAGTGTCAGGCTGCTCCCCCTCAAGATTAGCCTTCTCCCCCTCAACCTTATCCTGTTCCTCCTCAACCCTGAGATGCTCCTCCTTTTCTGTTGCTCCCTCAATCTCAGGAAATAACTCTTCCAGAGTGAATTCCTGTTGAGTGTAAGCAGATGATAGGTCTTTCTCAGCAACATCAGCAACTCTAGAATTATCAAGATCAGGTTGTGAATCGATTTCTTCCGATAAATTAATTCTGTCTTCTTCCTACACCTGTGCAGAATGTGGCTTCCCCTGCATCTGTGAAGTAACTGTCTCCTCATGGACTTGGGCAGTTTCAGTCAAGTCCTGGACCTATTCCCTAACTTGCTCCCCCTGCACTTGTGCATTTATGGTGTCCTCCTGCACAGGATCATGCTCAGTAATGTCATGGATTGGTGATTTTGCTGCAGTCTCTTGAGTATCCAAATCAGGTATGTCCTTTGAGATGACCCTATCCCATCTGGATATTATTCTGATGTTCATCCTTCTCATGTGATTTATTTTAGACCCTGGAAGCTGATTCATTATCTCTGGAATTGTTCCAGCCAGGTAGAGACTTATTAATCTAGCCAAATTGGGCTTTTTGATTCCTTCCTTTATCTTTTCAAACAAAACCGCAGACCAATCGGTGTTAATCTTATAGATGATCATGGTCATCAGATTGAACATAAAGGCAGAGATCCTATCATGGCCTCCTGGTTTACACAAAATCACATTCCCGACCACTTCTGATAGAAATTTGCCTTGTTGATTCATTCATTTTCGGTTTATGGTTGCTCCAATCTTGATGGTTGGATCCAATCCACACCACTGGAGAGCCTCCCTTGTCATTGAGGTTGGAACCTCTTCTTCATTCTGAATTCTTGGAAGGTGAAGAATCTTTCTTAAACTTTTCAGAGTAAGTTTAACTCTATTCCCATGAACGGTTGATTTAATCTTCAGTCCAGTAGAATCCACTGTTGCAGCAGCATAGAACTCAAATACTTCTTTCTTTCATATCTTGGTAGGTTCAGAAACAAGAAACTCCAATCCGTTATAAGTAATAAGGGTGATTACCCCTTTAATTTCCGTCGCCGCATCAGCAAAAGCATTGCGCACCAGCTCGTAGCCTTCGTTGATGTTGTCTTCAACCTTTGGCGCCATTGGGAAGAAGAGAAAGCTTGAATAGAGAGAAGAGAGTTTGTCGACACAAGGTTTTAGTCTCGAAAAACCTTGTGAGCGTGTTGACAGAATTTGTTCTGGGCCTATTTATACCCTTTCAAACAAAGAAGGTCAACAGGCGGGCAAAAACTGTCGACAATAATGTGTCGACAATAATGCTGACCTCTATGTGTCGACACAAATTGATAATGTGTCGACACTTGACTTAAGAAGTTGTTGAACAGAAAGTCTATGTCGACACTTATTCGAAGTATCGACACAAATTCTGAATGTGTAGACATCACTCCACTGGATATGTCAACACTACTTTCCTGGAAGTGTCGACACTTTGACCCTTAGGTGTCGACACTACGACACTGTGTCGACACAATTTCCCTGAATTGTCGACACAACTCCTCTGTGTCGACACTTTATTACTGAATGAGTCGACACAATTTTACTTAGCCATTTTTGTTAATCTAACATATGGTCAACATTCCTAATTCAATTTTAAATCTATTGAATTTAGTTTCATATAGAGGCTTAGTAAATACATCTGCAATTTGATAATCTGTCTTAACAAATTCTAGTGAGATGTCTTCTTTCTCTACATGGTCTCTAAGAAAATGGTATCTTATTTTTATATGCTTAGTCCTACTATGTGAAACAGGATTATTAGCAATAGATATAGCCAGTGTTGTAGATATCCTCCGACATGTCCGACATGTCGGCCGATATAAAGGTTTTATGGACAAAACGACACGTTTCCGATATTATTTTGCAAAATATCTTTTTGAAATATATCCTCCGATATGTCTATTATTGACCGATATATTCGCCGATATATCCCGATATTTTATCGATTTGTTTTTTTTAACTTATTTTAATTAGTGTCTATGGTCTAATAGATAATAGACCAAAATTATTTCATTGTTTAGGTTCTTTTTTCCCTTTAGTTTTCTTCCTTGCCCAAGTGTATCATCGATGTCAATTATGCATGGTATTTGAATTATGGACTAAAGATTTCTTATTTTTCATTGTTACGGACAACTTCTCGACATTCTACTTTCTCTTGTTTTATTTCATGTATTATACCGTTATTACTTGTATAACACAAAATGTTTATATTAGTTTAATAAATTTAGAAGTTCAATAAATATCAAATTATTAATATATATAAATGAAAAAAATGATTAAATTTATAAATAATTACACATATAAATAATTAAATATTAAAACCCGATATATGAAATATCCCCGATATATCCCCCGACATAGTAAAACTGACATGAAAAACCTAAACCGACGTGTCCCTGATATCCGATATCTAAAACATTGGATATAGCACTTTTAGAATCACAAAACAAAAGTGTTCTACTTTCCTGAATACCATAGTCTTCTAGCTGGTGCTGAATCCACAACAGCTGTACACAGCAACTTCCTGCTGCCACATATTCAGACTCAGCTGTGGAAATTGTCACACTAGTCTGCTTCTTACTGCTCCAAGACACCAATCTTCCTCCTAGAAATTGACAAGTGTCTGTAGTGTTTATCTTATCTTCTTTACAACCTGCAAAGTCTGCATCTGAATAGTCTGTTAGTAGAAAATCTTCATTCTTAGGGTACCAAAGGCTAGAGCTGTCACTTAAGACCGAAAACCGCAAGTTGAACCGGAACCGAACCGGACCCGCAAAGAACCAGACCGAACCGTTCGTGAATTCTTTGGGTTCCGGTTTGAATTTTGGAACCGAAAACAACAATGGTCCGGGTGTGGTTCCTTCATTTTATTATCCGGATCGGAACCGGAACCGGAACCGCAATAGGCAAGTTTCAAACGGTTTCAAATTTTCTTAACCTGATCCGGACCGAACCGACATAGAACCGAACCGTAACCCGTTAATTATTATTATTTTAATCTAAAAATTTTATTTATCTTAAAAATATAAAAAAATAGTATTTAACTATTTATTAATATATTAAAAATTATAATAAAAATTTAAAATTCATCATTTTGGTTAAATCAAATCAGCAGGCTTTTGTCCTACTGCATACACTTCACATCAGATAAGCACTCAGCACATCTGCAGAGCATCATGACTCATGAGTTGGACTTGGACAACACGGTAATGCACAGTTGCATACTTGCACTTGAGCACTTCCTTCTCTCCCGAAGACTTTCAGGCTTCCAGCTCCGCACTGTTTTTTTTCTCTCCTCTCCCGCTCGCAGGCACTTCCGCTCTGTTTTTTTTTGATCTCATCGCGGGATTTCAGGCTTCCAGCTGGTTTCTTTGAACTCCACCACCGATAACTTCTCAGCATAGCTCGGGCCGCTCGGCTATGAAGGTAAGGTCTTTTTTTTCATTCCTCTGCTTTTTCTAATCAGGCTTCCAGCAGTTCTGTGTCAAGTATGAGTTATTATGTGCTAATTTATGATAAGTTTGTAATGCAAAATATCAATACAAGTCAGTAATCGATCTTCAACACATCTAATGTGCGGGCCGAGAGAGTAGGGAGAATAGAAATGGATTAAGCGCAGGCGCTGCTGCCTTTCCTCTCTTTTTTCTTTTTGAAGGAGACTTTTGTCTCTCACTTATCCAGAATTTTCAAATTAAAAAATTTAGGGTTTACTGATTTGGTTTGCTTGGCGCCCTTCGGCCCCGGTGACAAAAACAAAAGGACAGGAAGAAAAAGCTGGGAATTCCAAGTGTATATAACTGATCGAATGATGATTAAACTTAACCTAAATACTTAATTTTTTAATCACTATCATTTAGCTAATTATATATATTAATTGCAGTAATTATTTGATAAATAATAGTTTATAAATCATTAATTTAATTTAGACAGGAAATATAAAGCTTGGGCTTACTTTTGTGTTTGTGTGGAAATTATTGTTTATGCTTCTTGAGTTTCCATTTTAATGTATTATGAATGTTATTTTTTTCAATAATTATTGTCCCTTATCGAGAAATTATTGTTTATGCTTTAGATGTATTTTTTCGCCTCTTTCATTTGTAATCCAAAAAGTCTCATTTGTATCGTTCCTATCTTACTTTAAATTGAATTTTTTAGCATTTTTTTTACTTGGCAGATGTTGGTTAAGAATTATGATGATGGTTGAAATATGTTATCATTGTTTATTGCAACAAAACAACTTGAGAGGATAAGGTATTATTATTTGACAGTCCTGGATATGTATTATTATTGATAAAGATACTAAAAAAGGGTTTGCGATGAGTGAAATGGAGAACATTGGGACCGCCTCTGATGTAGCACCCAGTCAAGGTATTAATCTTAAGTAATATTCTTTTACTTAATAAAGCCTCATTTCTAGAATTTTAAGTGTGCATATTATAATTTCATCTCTAGGTTCAACTCCATCCAATAGTAAGAAAAGGAAAGGATCAGAAATATGGGAGAAGGATTTTAGCAAAGATTTAGTAAATGCAAAGGCAACTTGTCTTCATTGTCAGAAAGTTTTCGTTCACAGATCAACCAATGGAACTTCTACGCTTAGAAAGCATTTGAATTTCTCATGTCTGCATTACAAAAGAAAACAGATGGCACAAACTCAATTATCAGGTAGTCATGAGTCTTCAAATGAATTAAAAATTTTCAAATTTAATCAAGAGCAAAGCCGAGATGATATCACTCGATGCATAGTAATGTGTGAACTTTCATTTTCTATTGTGGATCACTCGGCTTTTAGAATCATGATTCAAAACCTTCAACTAGAGTTTAATCTAAATCACAAAACAGCAAAGACGAAGGATATCTTACAATTGTATAGAAAAGAAAAGAAAATCTTTCAAGATTTAATTCTTAAATCAAAAGGACGTATTAGTCTTACTACCGATACATGGACTAGTATTCAAACAATGTGTTATATGAGCATCACTGCACATTATATTGATGAAAACTGGAAACTCCAGAAAAAGATAATCAATTTTTTGCATCTTGATGAACGTCATACTGGCATCATATTAAGTTTGACAATTGAGAAGTGCTTAGCTGAATGGAGAATTGAAGATAAATTATGTGCTCTTGTATTAGATAATGTGTCAGCAAATAATATTGTTGCATCTACACTGAAAGGGCGCTATCGATTATCTCTTCCGCTTGCTGGAAAATATTTTCATATTAGATGTTCTGCACACATCTTAAATTTAATCGTCAAGGAAGGCCTCAAGGAGCTAGATGACAATATAGTTCGAATTCGCGATGCGGTTAAATTTGTTCTTTCATCTCCACAGCGTTTAAAAGTATTTACTGAATTGAAGTTGGGTGATCGAGGGCTGCTTTTGGATTGTGTGACGAGATGGAATTCCACATATCATATGTTAAAGAGGGCTTTAGAACATAAAGATGTTTTTTATAGGTTCAATTCGATTGAGAGTTTCAAGCATCCACCTACAGAAAATGATTGGTCAATAACTCAGGAATTATGCAACTTTCTTAAAGTTTTTGATGATTCAACTAATATTTTCTCGGCCATCAAAACTCTAACAGCTAATTTGTATTTTTTTCAAGTCTGCATGATTCAGCTGCATTTAAAAAAGTATTGGAATTCTATACTTATCTCAAAAATGCAAGTGGCTATGTTGGAAAAATTTACACAATATTGGGAGAATTATTCTATGGTGTTAGCCATTGCTGTTGTACTCGATCCGCGGAGAAAATTAGATTTTGTGGCGTTTTGTTATACTAAAGTGTATAATGATTCTAGTCAAATGTATGTAAAAGCAGTGTTCGACGAGCTTTCAAAATTATTTGATTGGTATGAGGAAAAAGTAAATTCTTCTAGACATCATAGTGTTACAAGTGATTTTCGAGATGAGTCATCTTCATTGGTGAGTTCTAATGAAGATTTAAGTATGAATGATTTCTTAAAGTTTAAAGCAGAAACAAGGAAGGAAGAAGAATCAAAAACCGAGCTGGAGATTTATTTACAAGAACCGGTATATAGTTAATTTATGTTCTTGTTTTCTTTTAATAGAGTTTTATTTTAATTGATGTACTTAATGCATTTATATTTTTTTAGTTTTCTCCGGATGATGCAATATTTGATATTCTGAAGTGGTGGGAAGTTAATGAGAGCAAATTTCAAATATTAGCTGCAATGGCACGCGATATTTTGTCGATTCCTGTTTCAACTGTGGCTTCAGAATCTGCATTTAGCACAGGCTCTAGAGTAATTCAAAAGAAACGTACATGTCTAAAACCTTATACCATCCAAGCACTGATTTGCTTATAAGATTGGTTAAGGGAGAAATTTTCAAATCCATCAATGTCAAATGGTAAATTACATAATGTGATTTAAGTTTACCTAGACTGTTATATTAAAATTTTATATTTACTTACTTTCTAGTTTTTTGTATTGTGAAGATATACGTTTTGATGCTTATAATATAGATGAAGGTTGCGATGACAAGCTTGATGAGTCTACTTTAGAGATAATTTATTATTATTGAAAAGATGTGAGCACTCATAAATAACAATCTTATTACTTTTGGAAATTTGTGAGCAGTAATAATCTTCATATGTGTAGTAAATAAAAAGAGAAGACGTTGAACTTTTTGGGAGGAAACACCATGATTTTCTAACAAAAAACTGCATTCAAAGTGTTTGATAAAACTCATATTCGAGGTACTTCAACCACATCTTTTGGTAATATATTATTTTATAGTTAAATTACATAGTTAACTTGTAATCGAATTATCTTTACTTCTGCTTCTTACAAGCTTCATTATTGTCTTTATCTCCTTTTGTTGGGTTTTTTGTCATATGGTCGTGAGTTCAAATTAATGATGTTACTTTTTTTGTATTGCTTTATTTAGTGTTAGTTTTCTTGCACACTAGCTTTTTCTATAATAATAAACTTTATTGGTAGATTTATTTCTGACTAATTTTTTGTTCTTAGTTTGTGGAGGACTTGCTTGGAAGTTAGAATTAGTTTATCTTATATTTGGATCTTGTCCCTCCAGTAATGTGGATACTTTCTTCTTTTTTTGTACCGTTTTGTTATAGATATGGTTCTTTATACACTACTAGATAAGTGAGTATTGGCGGTTTCTTTTTTTCCTGTTTTTAGATATGGACTTCTTCGTTGTAGAGATTGGCAGTCTCTTTTTTTCCTGTTTTTAGATATGGACTTCTTCGTTGTAGGGATTGGCGATTTCTTTTTTTCCATGAATTGTAAAACTTCAAGCTATGATCTGAAGGCTCAATTAATTTGCAGGGACTACCTCAAATAGATGTTAGAATAAAGTGCCCTAATGATCTTTATCTAAATGGGCTTAAAGTGGGAGGCATTCTCTGCACCTCCACGTACACATCTAAGAAGTTCAATATTAGTGCAGGTAAATGGTCTGTTCTTTAAGTCCGTATAAGCTCTTCACTGTTAGTTGTTCTCAACTTTCTGAATTAAATACTTATAAATTAAATCATAATCCTTAACTGTAAAAGCCTATATATGTGTATGAAAGTGGTGGTGTGTCAAAGTAATCATTTTAATTTATGCAGGTGTAGGTTTGAACCTGGATAATAATAAACCAACATCGTCTTTAAATGCTGCACTACAAGAGATGACTTCTGTTTCCCATCAACTTTGAAGGGAAGATATACTTGCAGCATATTTCAATAGTTTTGAAAAGCTTTTTGAAGTTTTCTTACATAAGGTGATGGATTTAATATGGATACATCTAATTGCTCGTTCTTGTTATTCATAGGATCTTAGTCAATGTTTTTCATGTACAAATCTTTCAATCATTTAAGTATACTTTTGATGCTTGGTTGGAAGGCCTATTGAGAAAGTTCACTTAACAAAGTCCAATGTCTATTCTTGTTGATAAAGAACATTATATCCTACTTATTGGATTTTCATACCTCCATCTCTTAAGCTTTTTGAACATAAATCAATGTGAATTAGCATGGACTTCTAATCATTCAATGGTTATTTATTTGTATCTGGATTATTATAATTTGAATTTTGCCCTTTCTTGATAATTACTAGGCATAGTTTGGCCTCTTTTTTGCATAAATATTTAAATGAAAAGTGAGTACTGGAAAATCATAATTTGCATAAATATTATTTGTAAGTATTAGATTATTATAGTTCATTTCCATGCAAAATGAGCTTTACAGTTAAATATGCATCTTTTTTGACAAGTGTGTTGATTGTTAACATAAAATATAGAAATCAGAGCTAGAAATCAGAGCTAGTAATCCTACTACTAATAATAATAATATAAAATTATCATAGAAAACAAGCAAACATTAATCGACAAATATGACTGAACCGGAACCGAACCGGAACCGCAAAGAACCAGACCGAACCGCCAATAAATAATTTGGTTTTGGTTCTTAGTGAACCGGAACCGGAACCTCAGGCTCTATGGTTCTAAAAAAAAATTTGGAACCGGAACCGGAACCAGTCAAACCAAATAAGGTTTTGGTTCTAATTTGAAGAACCGTTACCTTAACGGTTCGGTTCATGGTTTTGGTAGAACTGGAACCGAACTGGAACCGTGACAGCTCTACCAAAGGCCTAGATTAGGTGTGCCCTTTAGATATCTCAAAATTCTCTTTACTGTAGTGTAATGAGATTCTTTAGGGCATGTTTGGTACCTAGCACAGACACATGTTGCATACATAATGTCTGGTCTACTAGCAGTGAGATATAGTAGAGAGTCAATTATACCTCTATACAAAGACTCATCTATAGGTTTACCTGCATCATCTTTGCATATAGGCATACTTGTTACCATAGGAGTTCTCATGGTGGACGATGATTTCATACCATACTTCTTAATTAACTCCTTGGTAAACTTAGACTGGGATATGGACAAGCCATCATCAGTCTGTCTTACTTGGAGTCTCAAGAATAACTTAAGTTCCATTATACTGCTCATTTCAAAATTCTCTTGCATAAGTTTAGCAAACTTTTTGCAAAGGTTGCTTTCTGTAGACCCAAATATTATGTCATCTACATAAATCTGGACTAAGATTATCTTTCCTTTGGACTCCCTTAGGAATAGAGTTTTGTCTATTTTCACTCTTGAGAATTTGTTCTCAATAAGGAAAGTAGACAGGGTTTCATATCAAGCCCTTGGGGCTTGCTTTAACCCATACAAAGCTTTCTTAAGTCTATAAACATAATCAGGTTTGAGAGAATCTACAAAACCTGAAGGCTGCTCTACATAGACTTCTTCTTTTAGATTTCCATTCAGGAATGCTGATTTTACATCCATTTGGAATACTTTGAATCCTTGATATGCTGCATAGGCAAGGAACATTCTGATTGCTTCCAGTCTTGCTACTGGGGCAAATATTTGATCAAAGTCAATACCCTCTTCCTGTCTGTACCCTTTTGCAACAAGTCTTGCTTTGTTCTTCACAATAATTTCACTCTCATCCAATTTGTTCCTAAAGATCCACTTTGTTCCAATGATATTGTGGTATTTTGGTTTAGGAACTAACTCCCAGACCTTATACCTTCTGAACTGATTTAGCTCTTCTTGCATGGCATTAATCCAGTGTGGGTCTAGGATAGCTTCTTCAAACTTCTTTGGCTCTAATTGAGATAGAAAGATTGAATACAGGACTGTGTTCAAATTCCTGCTTCTGGTTTGCACTCCATGTCTTGGATCATCAATTATCTGATTTACTGGATGATCTTTTAAGTGTCTAACTGCTGGAGGTAGTCTCTCTTCAGGCTGAATACCTCATGTTTCTTCAATGTGTTGCACCTCTTGGTTTTCTTCAGCTTCTAGAGAGTCTTGTACTCCACCTGGACAGTAGCCACCATTTTCCATTTGTAGATCTGCAGTTGAATCTTCTGCAATGGAAAGCTTGTCCATTCTCTCATTTATACCTGTTGGACTGCATGAACTATAAGGCAACTCATTGTTGATCAATCTAGTTTCATCAAATACAATATGTACAGATTCTTCTACAACCTGTGTAATCAAGTTGTATACCCTATAAGCATTACTATTGTTGTTGTACCAAACAAATATCCCATCTTGGGATTTGGCAGCAAACTTAGTTAGATAAGACTTGTCATTGTTAAGGATATAGCACTTGCAACCAAAGATCCTAAAATATGATAAATTTGGTTTTCTACCTTTCATAATCTCATAGGGAGTCTTTTTGTGACACTTATTTATAAAAGCCTTGTTGAGCACATGACATACAGTGTTTACTGTCTCAGCCCAGAAATATTCTGGGAGAGAAGTGTCACTCAATAGTGTTCTACCAGCCTCAATCAATGTTCTATTCTTCCTTTCAGCAATATCATTTTGCTGTGGTATTATAGGTAAGGAGAACTCTTTAAAAATCTCAAATTCTTCACACAGTCTTGTCAAACTTTCAGACTGAAATTCAGTGTCATGCTCACTTCTGATTTTGACCACTGTACTGTCAAGTTCATTCTGGATTTGCTTGACAAAATTATGAAAAACACTTGGGGTTTCTGATTTTTGTCTCAGAAAGAACACCAAGGAATATCTAGAAGAGTCATCTACCACCACAAAAGTGTAGACCTTCCTATCTAGACTATGAACTGGCATAGGACCAAAAAGATCCATATGTAAGAGATATAGACACCTCACTAAATCCTTGTTTTCAAGGCTATGAAAGGAGAATTTTGTCTGCTTGCCCTTTTGACAAGCTGAACATATCCCTTCCTTTATACACTTAACTTGAATATCATTCATCACTAACTCTTTGCTAAAGAGTTGGCCAATTATTTTGTAATTAAGATGGGTCAACCTCTTGTGCAATTTGACACAATGAGTGACTTTCTCATCAGCTACAAGACAAATAGGAGAATCTTTGTTCTTACACTCAAAATTAAAACAGTACACATTCCTTTTTCTATATCCTGTCAGAATAACCTTTTGATCACTTGACCTTTTGATATGACATCCATTCTTAACAAATGAAATGTCATATCCTAAATCACTCAGCTGACTTATGCTTATAAGGTTGTGTTTCAAACCCTTCACATAGACCACTTGAGTGATAGTAATCTTATTACTAGAAATGTTACCAAACCCTTTGATGATTCTTTTTTCAGAGCCACCAAAGATTACTTTAGGCTCATTTATAATAGGCAAGTACTCCTTCAGCAATCCCTTTGTTCCAGTCATGTGCCTGGAACATCCACTGTCCAAGTACCATATAGGGGTATGGTGACTTGGACTCACATGCAACAAAGAATTACTTTCTCTTAGAACCCAAGTAAGTCTTGGGTCCTTGGTTCAGGTTAGCTTCATACTTACCAAATCTACCTGCTGCTCTTCTAACAGGTAGACTGATGTTCTTCCTGACACTAGTGTTGTGCCAGCAATCTATGACATAATGACCTGTCTTGCCACAGCACCAGCATTTATAGTTGTTGTATCTATTTTTAGATACATTCTTGATTGTCTGATTGACAGCAAATCTCTTGTATTGTGTTGGTACTGCTGCAGCTACACCCACTGGTTTCTCACAAACATGAGATTTATGAACATGGGCTGCCTTATTGACATAAGCACTTTTGTCATTCAGAACTTCAGTCTTACTATGACCATGAGTATTCTCAAGGTCACACTTGTTAGAAGGCACTTGTACCTTTCTAAAAACTACAGGGACTTTGAAATTCAGTGGCTGGACTGAGGGTTTGCCTTTTCTCTTGAATTGGACAGCCCTAGTTTTACCCTTAAAGCCTATTCCAGACTTACCATTTTGAGTCACAAACTCACCTATTAAGGGTAAAACTGATTTAGGCTTGGAATAATTAGCCACTAAATCTTTTTTCTTTTGAAGTCTGATTTCCAGACTTTTAATTAGATCATTTTTGTATGTGATTGTGCCCATCTGAATAACAGATATATTTTTCAGTTTGGCAATCTCATTTAATTTTTGATCCAACTCCTTCTCTAAACCAAATGCAGCCACCTTAAGATCTGCAATTTCCTTAGCCTGAGTTTTGGCCAGGTTCTTGCTTTTCTTTAGTGTTTGCAACAAGTCCCCATATTCATCTATCAGCTGATGAATATCACCTTCAGACTCAGATCCATCCACATCACTTGATGCAGATGTAGCTGACTCTGTGCCAGTACTATAAACTGAATTACTAGACAAAAATTGTAACTTGCTAGGACCAGGCTGATCCTGGCATTTGTCTTCTTCTGATACAGCCATCAGTCCAATACACTGATGGTCTTCTTGTTCATAGATAGAGTTTAACAATTACATAAACTCTTCTTCTTCATCAGCTGCATAAAGACCAATGTATGTCTAAGCTTCAGATTCAGACTCTGAAGTTGATTGGTCTGACAGGCTCTTCTCCTTCTTTGCAACAAAGGATTTCTCCTTTTTGCCCTTTTGCCGAGTCTTCCATTTATCAGCAGACTTCTTTCTTTTGTCTGGACACTCAACCACAACATGTTCAGGCCTATTAAAGCAATAGCAAACTATCTTTGATGTTGTAGATTTGCTAGGCTTTGACCTGCTCCTGTCCTTCCTAGATGACTTTCTCTTTTAATAATAGTCATCAACTGCCTGTGATGTGGAGGGCCTAGATTTCCACTGTTTATTCTTCAAAAATCTCTGGAACTGCCTTGTAAAGGCAGCAAAAACTGCATCTGAATCACTGCTATCTGAATTTTGGTTGTCTGAATTATCTGAGGTAATTTCAGCAACTTCCCTAGGAGGTGATGGAGACATCCTCCTATTCTTTCTAGTGGCTTCAACCTTGAAGGCCACAGATTTTTCTTTATGCTCCCCTTTAGCATTTCTTTCTTTCTCTTTTCTAGTCATTAATTGCATTTCATAAGACAGCAACTTTCCAAATAAAGTTGGAGGAGAAATATCTGCAAGTTTGGCCACATCCCTAATGGCACAAATCTTGGTGTCCCAATCATTTGTCAAGTATCTTAGGAATTTATCATTCAGTTCATATGTACTGAAGACTCTTCCATAAGACATCAGTTCATTTACAATTCTATAGAACTTCTTATAACACTCAGATATGCTGTCTGACTTCTCTTGTCTGAAGCTTTCATATTCCTGATTTAGCATGGACTTTCTATCTTGTCTAACTTCTTCAGAACCCTCCATGTAGACTATCAAAGTGTCTCACATTTCCTTGGAGGTCTTGCAGTGAATCAAATTCTGAAAAGTTGAATCATCTATGGCACTTACTATGATGTTCTGAGCTCTTTTATCCATAGTTGCCAGGATGATCTCATCCTTAGTCATCTCAGAAAAATCTTTAGGAGTTCTTTGATTTGCATCTAGAACAGACACATTCATTGGAATATAAGGACCTTCTTTTACTGTTATATAGATCCTTGAGTCAGAAGCCTTCATAAACAACCTGACTCTTTCTTTTCATATTCCAAAAATCTCCTTCCTACAGATGGGTAATTTCATAGAACCTAATTCCTTGTGATTTTCTCTAGAACTCATTTTCTTGATTCTGCCTTAGAGATCTAACTCAGACTGTTAAGTCCTTCTTTGAGTAACCTCTCTCTGATACCACTTGATAGATTTAACTTCAAGACAACCTAAATACCTAGAGGGGGGGTGAATAGGTTCTTTTTCTTATTTTAAACTAAGGCAGAATATAGCTTCAGTTCTTTAAGATAAATCTCAAATCCCTACAGGTAACACAGCATATGCAATCACATAATCTAAAATAACACAAGCATCACAGATTGCACATAGATTTATAGTGGTTCCCTAAGGTCTGGGTATATCCACTTTCCCCCTTCACCTATCTAGGAGTGTGCTAGATTCGGCCTAACTTCTTCCTTCTTCTCAGATCCACAGATCTTACAGCTCAGAACCCTGAAAGGTTCCTACAACTCAGAACCCTATAAGGTTCCTATAACTCAGGCTAACAGCCCTACCTCAGCCTTGCCATAAGGCCTACAACTCAGAGAACAAATTCTCCTACACTCAGGCTCAATCAGCCTTACCACTCAGAGATCAAAATCTCCTACACTCAGCCTTTATAGCACAGGCTTATAACTCAGATCTTTGAAAAGATCCTACAGAATTTGATAAGTAATTTGATGGTCTCTTACCATTGTTGAGAGAGAAAGGATAAGAGGATTCTTGATCAGCTTCTTGATGAGACTGATGATTGAAATCAACCTGTTCTTAGCTTTCTTCAAAGGTTCTTGAATCTGAACTTAGTAGGATTGATCTCCTTTGAAGTTGACTGACTGTCAGCTTCCTTCTTGGATTCCAGATATGGATCTGGATCTTCTTAGTAGATTAGTTCAGAATCTACTTCTTAAGAGACTTGTGATTGTCTCCTTCTTGACCTCAAAACAGCTGGAGCTCTCTCTCCCCAATTCCTCTGAAGTTCCTTCTGAATTCTGAATGAATTCACCTTAGACAAAATCTGAGTGGATAATCACTTCAGTATGTTTTCTTAGATATTCTCACGAATATCTTCTTCTGTGTGTCTTACACTTTCTTGATCAACGATCAATCTCTTAATAGTTGTATTAGTTGTGTATATCATCAATCATCTCTTTCATCTTCTGAATCCATCTATATTTATAGACTTCATCCATGGTAACCGGCTGATCCGGTTTATAACTAACTTCTGACAAGTCTGACACCTTCATTAAAGTTGTTGGAATGCACAGCTGTCAAGTCCTCAGTCAGTTCTTGAACCTTTGCCTCTGTCAGCAAAGCGTCGAGATTGACTATCATTATGTGTCGAGACAAACTGGCAATATGTGTCGACATATGTAACTTAAGTGTCGACACAGACTTTGGTGGTGTTGACATAGCTGGCTTAATGTTGACACAGCTTCTTGACACTGTATCTTGAGAATGTGTCGACACTGCCTCTTTGTGTCGACATAATTACTTCTACATTCCACAGCAATCAACTATGTTGAAACTCTGCTGTGTGTCGACACAAGTCCTGTGTGTCGACACAATTGATGTAGACTAAGAATTCTGTGTGTCGACACTGTCTCCAGGTGTCGACACAGTTGATGTCGACTCTGCTTCTGTGTGTCGACACAGTCTCCCGGTGTCAACACAGTTGATGTCGACTATCTATTATGTGTGTCGACACTGCCTCCCGGTGTCGACACAGTCTATGTCGACAATCTATTCTGTGTGTCGACACTGCCTCCCGGTGTCGACACAGTTGATGTCGACTAACATATTCTGTGTGTCGACACAGTTGCATCAGGTATCGACACATGGACTTAGAAACTTTTTCTGCATTTTAGACAATACTTAACCTGCACATATAAACTCAAAATAACATCAAATACACCTTGATGTATATCATTGAGCTAAGTGAGGCTTCTCCAAATCAGGTACACATTTTCCAATGTACCCAACAGAGGTTCGCCGGCTGCGGCGCTGACCGCTGGCAGCAGCAAACTCCAACATTGCGCGGGCGGGGCGCGGCCGCGGGGAATGCAGCTGTGCGGGGGCGCGGCCTTGCGGCTGCACGCGACCGCACGGGGTGCGGCCTTGCGGCCGCGCGGAGTGAGGCCGCGCGCCGGCCACGAGGGGCGGGGCCGCGCGCGCCTGCGCGTAGGCCAACCACGCCAGCGCAGCCCTGTCGTTCGCGTGCACGGGCTCGGCCTCTTCTGTGGGGATTTCTGGGGCTTGCGTCTTTGATGCGCGTAATTGGTTCGGTCAGGCCCATGGGTACTCGGTCTAAGTCATGCTGGTTTGACTTAGAAATTTCAGGGGAAATCTCATCAAAACAAACTTGACACCAAATTAGGGTTCCGTGAAGATAGTTTAATTGAGTCAAATTCCATTACAGTTGAATAGTGAACTGTGAACGCAGGGTGGAAAAGAATGAGTTTATAGAAATATCTGGAAGTGTCAACTGAAGTTAATCAGAGATGTGGATAAATGAGGGAGGCATGTGACTCCGGCTATTTTAGCAGTAATATCAAAAACAACATGTGCTCCACTTGTTGTCAACCAGAACTACAATCCTCTCATCTTTCTCATCAGAAAAGCAAGAAAAATAGTACGAAATGGGGAAAAGAAGTTCCGTAGGCAGAATTACCTCCTCCGATTTCGGCGCCCAGCTTCCCTCAATTTTCTTTTCTTCTCCTCCTGAATATTCTCAAAGAACATTCTCCTCTTGCACTCCGGGATGATACCAGCCTTACTGACCTCCCGCCGGAACCGCCTGATTAGCATCTCCTCGGATTCGTTTTCCTCAACGACGATCTGGACATTGTATCCAGACGTAAAGAATAGCACGTTCGCTTGGCTCAAGGAGGGATTCACGATTGCTTCTACCGGATCGAAAGCGCTGTAGACCACCGGTCTCAGGGATAATGCGGTGGAGAAAGTAGTTAAGTACCGACGGGGTAAATTGGGGAGGACGAAGGGTCGAGAACAAGCTGAAGAGGGGAAACTGGGCTGAATAGTTAAGGGGAGACCAAAGCCACTACATGAAGCAGCCATTGCCAATGCACAGGGAGGACGAAGGCTGGAAGATGGTGCAGGCTTATCCATTGAGAATGAGAAGTTCGTAATTTAAGAAGGAAAACGTGACCCAAATCCAGTTTTTTTTTATTTGTGCGAAAGCTACTAGGAATGAAAATTAATCTTCATTGTTATTAGTAGTCATATTCTTGATATTTAGGATCTGGATTCCAGGAGTTCCTACGTGAACTCGAGAAGGTGGAGTTCCCGTTTTGGGAAAAAATGGAGCGGAATCGGAAAAAATGGTTAACATGAAAGTTGTAGATACCGTCTAGACGAATAACTTTCATGTTGAACATTTTTTGATTTTAAGTCGTTTAGACCCTCGATTTGGCCCCCGAAAAAAAACTGTCCGAAAATAATTAAACTTTTTTTCAGGGGCGAAATCGGGGGTCTAAACGACTTCAAATCAAAAAATGTTCAACATGAAAGTTATTCGTCTCGGCGGTATCTACAACTTTCATGTTAATCATTTTTTCCGATTCCGCTCCATTTTTTCCCAAAACGTGAACTCTACCCCTCGAGTTCCCGGAGGAACTCCAGGGGATCCGGATCCTGATATTTGTAGACTTGTAGTTGATCGAAATTTGTAGTTAAAAACACTTTATTAGTTGTCCAATGTTTTCTTTGCATTTCAACATTGATGAGACCCGCGCTAGCGCCCTTGGCCCGCGCTCGTCGTCGGCCGCCGGGCAATCCCTATGCTCCCCGAACTGTCCGGATGACACTTTTGTCATTTCGTTAAAATTGGTGATTCATGTGATTAGAACGGAGCGATATCATTCGCGAGCATAAATTCTGCTCTGACGTAATTACCAATGTATCCTTCCAAAAATTATAAATAGGCTCTTAGGCCTACATTTGAAGTCAGGCAACTCCAGAGGCTAGAGAGAGCTCTGGAGTTTTTCAGCGAGGATGTGGGACTTATATCGTTCCTCCGCTCGAAATTCGCTCTTCTCCCTCTCTAGCACGAAGGCATCTCAAGGCTTCAAAAACGTGAATTTCCTTCTCCTCGGGAGCGCTCTCATCAAGGCTCTGGCTTAGCAAGAGCGCTTCCATCGAGGCTCCGAGTACTTAGCGATTTTCACCACCGGAGCGCTCCCACCCAGGCTCCAATGACTTAGTTAATTTTTTATTGTTTTCATATTCTAAACTTGTAACTAGGAGGTGGACTGTCACCCTCCAACGAAATCTGTCAACTCTTGTAAACTCAAACAAAATAGTGAATTTTAGCCCGGCACCGATCCGTCCACGTGGTTTTTCACCCTTCCCAAGTTTTCCACGTCAAAAAGCCTTTTGTCATTGTTGTTATCTCTCATTGATTGTTCGTGCGCCCGGTCTAATTCTGAGCTAAGGAGGTTCGATTCTTCGGGCCAGGGAAAAACTCGGTGACCCGCAACAGTTTGGCCCCTTGTGTGGAAAAGCGTTCCCAAACTCTGCAAACTTCTTAGAAGCATCAAGAATTTCCTAACTAACATCAATGGCAAGGAGTGTACACACTACTAACGGCAAAGCCCCGGAAGAGCGCATCGGATAAGCCCCCGCCAGCTCACTAGCAAGCAACACTTCGCTGCTGAATGGAGCCATTATCGCCACACCTACGGACTTAGTGGAGCAACGTGTTTGACAAACAGATGAGTGTCAGGCAGAATTACTCACCCTCCTATGGGATCTAGGAGTGTCCAATCCTCCCAACGTAGCTGACACGTGTGTAGCACGACCGACAGTCGCGCAGGAGTGCGTCTCACCTCGGGGCGTGAATCTCCCTGAGGATTCCTCCACTGAAGAACTCTCCGATGAACCGAGCTCATGCACGCCACTCGAAGGACAGAGTTGTAGGCTAACGTTCATCACAACCTTTGTCAATGGCGTGGATGCCCGACAAGACGACCGTAGGCTTACTCGCTAGGAAATAAGAGATATGATCGGATAGTAGTGCACCCAGGAAAGACGTCGCCCTGTAACATTTGATGCCCCTTCCACCATGGTTCCCTACTTGCCCCTAAAATTCTGGCACACTTAGTTTCACACAGGTTCAAGCTACCACACTTTGAGGACTTAGATAGGATAGAGTGAAATAGGAGACCAGTTGCTAAATAGCTCAGAGTTTTCTTAGAGGGATGGAGAATAGAGATTAAAATTTTATTTCAAAAACTTATTTTAATTTACAGAATTTTGCGTATACATCAACAATCAACTAGAATAGATGCAGGTTAATGAAATCACATGACATAATTAAAAATAAAAATAAAAACACAGAAGACACAAAGATTATAGTGGTTTCCCTCAATCTGGATACATCCACTCTGCTACCCTCTTGATAGGAATTCACATCACAATGTCTGAGTCATTTGATCAGGAGACTCTTAGAACCAACACCAAATCTTTTAATAAGGAGATCTTGAACCAATACAATATGAGTCTTTTCTCAAGGAGACTCTCAGAACCTCCCACTGAATCCTTTGAAAAGGGATCCTCAAAATTCTTTTTACAAAGTGTAAAAAGAAAATGAAAAAAGATTTGTAATAGAATTAATCTTCTTTATGTGTCCACTCAGCAGATTTCTGAGGACTAGCAGTGATGATATCTGGAAAATCTGATAAATCTTTGAAAATCTAATCACAATGATTATATCCCTATTTCCAGATTATCCTTGAATCTTCTCTGAATTTGATGTGATTTCTTCTTGAGAATAAGAAGAACTAATTTTCTTTTGCAGATTCAACAATAATCTAACAATCGACTGATTAGTGGAAAAAATTCAAATGTTGATGATGATCTTCCAAACTTTCTCTGTCGAAATCAATCTATCACGATCTGATATTAATTGCTTGATCGTCTGTAGTTCGTGATTGATGTAAGAATTCAATGATAATTCATGATCCTCTACTTTTTTTTATAGTATTTCATCACATATAAGTCAACATCTTTTAACATCTCCAAGATTATTGAAAGTCTTTGTTTCAAGAGTAGTTATACACTTAGAAGGGGGTGAATAGGTTTTCAAGTCTTTATGCCTACTTTTTGATTTGGTGTGTTGTGAGTTAGATTATTAAGTTTGCTTTCAAAAACACAAATCAACACACTAGTGTTTATAGTGGTTCCACAAGGTATGGGTACATCAACTTTCTCTCCCACCTTTTTAATAGTGTGTTGGGCAAGACAATCTTCTTCAAATCTCAGCTCAAAGAGCTTACAACACAGATCTCTCAGGATCTCTCAGACTTCCTTCAAGTCCTACCTCAGGTCTAATGTAACGTTCTGATTCGCGCTAGGCCCCTTCTGTGTGTTTTTGGTGTCGGGAGAGCTGGCATAGGCTCAAGGGGGTGCAAACGATCAGGTGCGCACTCGCGGAGAACAAGGAAATAGGCTGAAAACTGTGTTGAGTATGACACGGGTAGGGACACGGGCGTGTCCCTACCCGTGTTCAGTGGCGTTGAGTGTCCATGGGGTTGAGTGGTAATAAAATGGCGTTGAGTGGTGTATCACGAGAAGGACAGGGGTAGGGATACGGGCGTGTCCCTACCCGTGTTCAGTGGCGTTGAGTGACCAACATGGCTTTGAGTGAAATGTCTTTGAGTGTGTTGTCTCGAGTAGGACACAGGTAGAGACACGGGCGTGTCCCTACCCGTGTTCCATGGCGTTGAGTATCATGGTTTTGAGTGTCATGGCTTTGAGTCTGGCTAGAGAAGGACACGGGTAGAGATACGGGCGTGTCCCTACCCGTGTGCTCCAAGGCAAGCAAAATGAGCAGTGCCCCGAGCAGGACACGAGTGTCGACACGGCCAGAACCACAGCCGTGTCACTTGGACACGGGTACAAACATGGGCGTATCAGTACCCGTGTAGGAGCAGGAAACGATAGTCGAGCCATTTTGCCAGAGCAGGACACGGGTAAGGACACGGTCGTGTCCCTACCCGTGTCACTTCTGTATAAAAAGGAAAAGTAAAACCCTAGCCGTTTTCACTCTTCATTCCAGCCCTTTTCCTGAGAGAACTTCCTGGAGGAGGAGATCTTGCTGGAGCAAACCTTGGAGGAGGAGAAACGCCACCGCCGTCAAGGAAAAAGCGATGTCGCTGAGGAGGATGATGTGATCCATGGCCGGAAATGGTGGTACCACTGGAAATGAGGTGAGCTTCCTCCCCTCTCCCTTGGTGCTAGATCCTTAGATATTATTAGGCGAGACATCGACTCAAATGAGTCTTGATGTGTGAGGAGAAGGTTTCTAAGGAAGGCCTATCAAGAACTTTGTTCTAACGTTTAGTCATCTTCAACCTCCCCTTCTTCAAAGTGATTATTGTAACACCCCTATCCGTCACATAGCATATAGCAGTAGGTCCGGCCGGGGCCCGACGCCATATACCACGGACAGACCGATTGGTTACTTATTGAGAATAATCAACAAAATAGGAATGTACAATACCTAGCGGAAGCAATTATTAAGTTGCAAGAAAGGAAAGAACCCAGCCACACGCATGAATGTCCACTACACAAACCAAATAGGAATGTACAATACACGAGTACGGGCCCTAAGGCCTTACAACAGTTTGCTTTAAACAAAGTGTTTTTTTCCAAACCTCGGCACGCAGGCCGGCCATACATGATAAACGGGAAAAACATAAACATTTAGGCCTTCGAGGGCCGGCACAGCTTCAAGGGATTTAGCCAGCTATTTCCCGCTCGGCTCCGCAGCACCTGCAAGCCACAATCCACCGCCCGATGGTAAACAAAATAATGGTCAGCTATGCTGACCAAATTATAACGATCCCGCCCCCAAAATCGGGGCGGCGATGCTCTTTCCCTGCACGTTATTAGTAGGCAATAACAATAGTGTAAACACACTTCAACACAGGCGTGGGCTCGCACGGCCATACACCTCGTGCACACAGGGCACATTCACGGCGAACCGTCCAACGTCACGTCAATTCAAGCCATAGACATTCTCGTTCCACCACCGCCTCTTGGACGGCCAACCATATGAGCATTTTGCCTTCCTGGCCTTGGTCACGACAATTTAAGCCATAGACCGCCGAAGACCCTCATCTATGCCAACGGTCCCACCGAACGACATAGACTGGGTACAGTTCTGCCTGACCCGTGCTCACACCGCAACGACAATTTAAGCCATATGCGCAGGTCAAGACTCACCGAGTCCCGTTTCCACCACAACAATCACATAACCCGGTTATGTTCACGTTGGCTCCTGATAGTTTAACTTTCAAGGCAGCCTAAACACCTAGAGGGGGGGTGAATAGGTTCTGCTTTACTTATAAAAACTTCTAGGCAGAATTCAATTCAATAGCTAAAACAATTTACACAGCAATCACAGAAAATAAAACATCACAGATTGCACAATGTTTTATAGTGGTTCCCCAAGGTTTGGGTACATCCACTTTCCCCCTTCACCTATCTAGCAGTATGCTAGATTCGGCCAAACTTCCACTTATCTCAGATCAACAGATCCTACAACTCAGAACCCAACTGGTTCCTACAACTCAGGCACAACTACCCTACCTCAGCCTTGCCCCAAGGCCTACAACTCAGAGAATATCCTTCTCATATACTCAGGCAAACTGCCCTACCACTCAGAGTTCAACACTCCTACACTCAGCCTTTATAACATAGGCTTACAACTCAGATCTGTGTAAACAAATCCTACAGAAATATAGAAAAGATTATTAATCTGTCTTGCCAAAGTTGAGAGAGAAAAGGCTAAGACAATTCTTGATCAGCTGATGCAATCAACTGTATCTGAGCCTTCTTCAAGGCTTCTTGAAAATGAACTTAGCTGAGTTGATTCCAAACAGCTTCTTGAGAATCCACTGGTGGTTTCTTTCTTCTTCTTCTAATTCAGGCTTGATCTCTCTCTATCCAGCACTTTGAAAGATTCTTCTGAATTCTGATTAGAACTCTTCTTAGATCTATCCTTAGATAGTCTTCTTAGATCTCCCGGAGAAGATCTTCTTAAGTGCCTAGCACTTTCTTGAAATGAATTGGATCGTAATCCTTCTCAACTTTTTGATTCTCAACAATGTTTTTCAATAGTTGCTTTCTCCTTCTGAATCCATCCATTTATAGACATTCTTCATGGTAACCGGCTGATCCGGTTTCTAACCGTTTTCTGACAAGTCTGACAGCTTCAGTTAACCGGTGGTAACCCACAGCTGTCAAGTCCTCAAACAAGTCCTGTGCCTTAGTCTTGAACCACAGTTGTTGACACAGTCTGTCAGAAAGTGTCGAGACCATCTGTCTAACTGTGTCGACACAATTGATTTTGGTGTCGACACAGTCTTCAGTGATGTCGACTAAGTTGCCTTTGAGTCGACACAGCTTCTTCTGAAAATAACTTGGTCTTGACTCTTCAGTGTGTCGACACAAGTCCTGTGTGTCGACACAGTTGTTGTAGAATCATAACTTAGTAAGTGTCGACACAGTCTTCAGGTGTCGACAAATTCATTTCTTAAATCTGCTTTAATGTGTCGACTTAATCACAATGTGTCGACACATTCTGCTGGTGTCGACAAACTTGAGGTCGACTATTTTCTTTTGTGTCGACACATTCAGCTGATGTCGATAATCTTGAGATCGACTATATTCTTCTGTGTCGACACATTCTCCCAATGTTGAGGTCGACGCTTTTCTTCTGTGTCGACTCTTTTCTTCTGTGTCGACACAAATTCCCAGTGATGTGTCGACTTACTTCTTCTGTGTCGACACTTTTTCCCAGTGTAGTTGTAGACTAACTACTACGTGTCGACACTGCTTCCCAGTGTTGTGTCGACTCTTTTCTCCTGTGTGTCGACACTGCTTCCTCTGTGTCGACACTTGGACTTAGAATTTTTCTGCATACTTTATCACTTCTTCACCTGCACATGTCAACTTAAAACAACATCAAATACACCTTGATGTATATCATTGAGCTAGGTTGGGCTTCTTCAAATCAGGTACACATTTTCCAATGTACCCAACAATCTCCCCCTATTTGGAGAAGTCATAACCCCTATAGCCAATGATATACACCATTTATAAACAGTACTAAATGATGATTAATGACATAACAGGAATACTTAATATAAACAACACATAAAAAAAAACAATTCACCACAGAATGCACATTATAATATGCCAAACAACATTTTGTTTATAACTGGGTAATGTTTGATTACAATGTTTTACATTTAATGATTACATCACAACATTACAAAACACTATAAAAGAACTTAAAACATAATCAGGATTGATCAGGCTCTCTAATTATAATCCCTTTGCCAGATTGAATTGTAGCTGTCACAGGAGCTTCTGATTCTTCAGCTATCTTCTTTCCTTTAAGATCAGCTTTCTTCTGAGCTTCTTCCTTGATCCTTTGCCTTTCAAAATAATGAAAAGGCTTTGGGAAGTATTTGCTTGGCTCCTTAGCATCTGATGGCAGTCTTCCCAGCTTGGCTTTCCTTCTGAATTGAACTATTGCTTCTTGTCTTGCCTCATACTTCTGCCATTCTATTTCATTGTACCACTTGCCTCTCTCATGAACTTTATCTTGTACAGCTTTCCATGCAGTGAGTATTATGTTCCTTGAAGTAGGACTCCACTGCTCATAATCTGGCTTCAGTACAGCCTGCTCTCTGAATTTCTTCTTTGCTACTAGAGCATCTTGCTGTTCTTTTAGAGTAGCCTCAGGCTTATCAACCTTTCCAAAGACAATATTAGTAACCTCCTTTGGAGGACTATACATTCCTTGAACCTTCTGATCAATCATGTCAAAATCTGGAGGGGGGTAAATGACTTGGGCAACCTCAGGTTGAGTGCCTTCAAGTAGATTTGATTGTATTCCTGATTCAGCTACCATAGCATCATCACACAATGGGGGATATCCCAAAGTGGCTCGAATGCTATTGGTCACCCATTTGGAGTGCTCTGAGCCTGCATGTATTAGCATCCTCTCCCCCTTTATGGCTTCTCTAGATACATGATCTCTTAGATCTTCCTTTTGAAATCGGATTTGGCCATCCAAATAATTTACACCGTCTTTAAAAAATGGTTTTAACTTGTTAAGCTTTTCAGATATTTCTTTTTGAGAGGTTGTGATGGCAGTCTTAACAGATGCAATGGCAGCTTGAAAATTCTTATCAAAATCTTCCCTTTCTTTGGCTCTATCTGCAGGCAGACCTGGAACAATCTTCTTTACCTCCTCAATGATCTCATTATGAGATTCAGTTAAATTATCATTCATTCTGATCTGATTTTCCAAAACATAACTTTGCTTCAAAGCAATGTCATCCACCTTTGTAGTGATAGCCTCCTGTTGTTTAGCTAGATAAACCACAGCATTGCCACCCTTGTGGAAACAATCTGTCATTTCAGTTTTATGCAAGTTGACCTGAAACTGGATGGACTTGATATCCTGAGCTAAGTCAAACTGAAGTGACTTGCTATTCTCATCAACATACTTTTCCATAGCCAACCTTTGTTCATCCAATTTTACTTGTAGATCTATCATAAATTTGTTGTAATCAAAGGCTGGAGATACTTGTAGAGGTGTGGTCTGTAAAGCCTGCTTATAATTCTTGCTTCTTCTCTTGAAGACAACAAGTTTTCTTTTCTTTGCCACCCTGGCATCTTCAGTTTCTGTTTCAGATGAAGTATCTACATGAATTCTTTCTTGAGGATGATGAATTGTATCTGTTCTAGGGGTCTGTTGCTCAGCTTCAACATCCACTGGCTCACCCTCAACCTGTGGCTCAACTTCAGCTTCCTGCTCAATGTCCATACCTATGGACTTCTCAATATCTGGTCCACCTCCTACTTTATCAGCAGTAGTATCAATATCAGGGAATAACTCCTCCATAGTAAATTCCAGTTGAGCTGTAACTTCTGCAGCAGTTAAATCTTGAGACAAGTTTAACTGTGCTTCCTCTTGTACTTGCACTTCTGTACTTGTAGTATCTGGAGTAGGAGTGGACACTAGCTCCCCCTGAACCTTTGGAGCAAGAGTGGAAACTGGCTCCCCCTGCATCTGTGCAGGTGTTGACACTTCCTGGACAACAGTTGTGTCTGGCTGATCTTCAACCTGTGTCCTCAGGGGGTCTTCTTGTAATTGTTCAGATTCTTGATTCTGTGTAGGGGTTTTCACAGGGGTGTCTGGCCTGCTCTCTTCAGGCACATCCTTGGATAGTACCCTATCCCACCTTGAGAACAATCTCATATCCATTCTTCTCATATGATTAATCTTACTCCCTTGCAATTGCTGCAGTACTTCAGGAATCACTCCAGTGAGGTACAGGCTCATGATCCTAGCCATGTTAGGCTTCTTGATTCCTTCTTTGATCTTGTCAAAGATCACCCCTGACCAATCAATAGGAATAGTAAAAACAATCCTGGTCATCAGGCTGAACATATAGGCAGAAATCCTATCATGTCCACCTGTCTTGCAGAGGATTACTTTCCCAACTACTTCTGACAAGAACTTCCCTTGCTGATTCATACCCTTCCTGTTGAATGCAGCTCCAATCTTCAATCCTGAGTCCAGTCCACACCATTGAAGGGCTTCCCTTGTCTTAGATATAAGAACTTCCTCTTCATTCTCAACTACTTGCAATTGAAAGATCTTTCTTATACTTCTTTGATTAATCTTCACCTTAGTCCCTTGAACAGTGGACTTAATCTTGAGGCCAGTAGAGTGGACTGATGCAGAGATAAAGAACTCGTGCACCTCCTTCTTCCAGATTTTAGTAGGTTGTGAGATGAGAAATTCTAACCCTGACTCAGAGAGGAGGGTGATAACTCCTTGGACATCTGGCGGCGCCTCTGCAAAGGCCTGGCGCACCAACTCATACCCTTCATTGATGTTATCTTCAATCTTTGGCGCCATCGTTTTGTCGAGAAAGCTTGAGAGAAGAGAGAAAGATAGACTGTCGACACAGGGTTTTAGTCTCGAAAACCTTAGAAGCGTGTCGACAGAATGAGATTTTGACCTATTTATAGCCGCAGTTGAAAGAAGTTCAAAAGGCGCCAAAAACAGTCAAAATGTGTCGACACAGACGGAATGTGTCGACACAAACTTCTACCGTCTCGACATTACTTCAGCCTACTATGTGTCGACACCAATTTGTGGTTATGTCGACACCTTAGATAAACAGAAATTCTGTGTCGACTCTAAGGATAAGTGTCGACACATATTCTGTAAGTGTCGACACCATTTTCCTGGTTGAGTCGACATTATATTTCTGGTTAAGTCGACAATATAACTCTTAAGTGTCGACACATATTCTCTGTGTCGACACAATATTTCTGACTTGTCGACATAATTTCTCTGAGTCGACACATTACTACTGAATGTGTCGACACATTCTTACTTAGCCAATTTCTGTAACTTCAATGTGTCCTTTTTAACACTTGATTATGTTGTTGTTATTACCTTTACTTATTTATATGCCACTTCAATTGCATTGTTAATGATTTTGTTAATACATTAATCAATGGTTAACATACCTAATTCAATTTTGAATTTATTGAATTTGGTTTCATCTAAAGGCTTAGTAAACACATCTGCTATTTGATAATCTGTTTTTACAAATTCCAATGAGATGTCTCCTCTTTCTACATGTTCTCTAAGAAAATGGTATTTGATTTCTATATGCTTAGTTCTACTATGAGAAACTGGGTTATTAGCAATAGAAATAGCACTCTTTGAATCACATAAAAGGGGTGTTCTACTTACCTGAATACCATAATCCTTAAGCTGATGCTGCATCCACAATAGCTGTGCACAGCAGCTTCCAGCAGCAACATACTCTGACTCAGCTGTGGAAATTGCCACACTGGTCTGCTTCTTACTACTCCAAGATATTAGTCTTCCCCCCAGGAATTGACAAGTACCTGTAGTACTCTTTCTATCCTCTCTACATCCTGCAAAATCTGCATCTGAATAGCCTGTTAGTAGAAAATCTCTATTCCTAGGGTACCAAAGACCTAGAGTAGGAGTGCCCTTTAGATATCTCAGAATCCTTTTGACTGCAGTATAATGAGATTCTTTAGGGCAGGCTTGGTACCTAGCACAGACACATGTAGCATACATAATGTCAGGTCTACTAGCAGTGAGATATAGTAGAGACCCAACTATTCCTCTATACAATGATTCATCAACAGGTTTACCTGCCTCATCTTTGCATATAGGCATACTTGTTCCCATAGGAGTTCTCATGGAGGAGGATGACTCCATACCATATTTCTTAATTAATTCTTTGGTGAACTTAGACTGGGATATGGACAATCCATCATCAGTCTGTCTTACTTGGAGTCCCAAGAAGAACTTAAGTTCTCCCATACTGCTCATCTCAAATTTCCCTTGCATAAGTTTGACAAACTTTTTACAAAGGTTGTTTTCAGTAGATCCAAAGATTATGTCATCAACATAGATCTGGACTAAGATGATCTTTCCTTTGGATTCCCTAAGGAATAGAGTTTTGTCTATCTTTCCTCTTGAGAATTTATTCTCAATGAGGAAGGTAGACAGGGTTTCATACCAAGCCCTTGGAGCTTGTTTTAACCCATACAAAGCTTTCCTAAGCTTATACACAGAATCAGGTTTAAGAGGATCTACAAAACCTGATGGCTGCTCTACATATACTTCTTCTTTAAGATCACCATTCAGAAATGCTGACTTCACATCCATCTGGTATACTTTGAAGTCTTGGTAGGCTGCATAGGCAAGGAACATTCTGATTGCCTCCAGCCTTGCTACTGGAGCAAAGGTTTGATCAAAGTCAATCCCTTCTTCCTGCCTGTATCCTTTTGCAACCAATCTTGCTTTATTCTTTACTATTATTCCACTTTCATCTAGCTTGTTCCTATAGATCCACTTAGTGCCAATTATGTTGTGGCCTCTTGGTTTAGGAACAAGCTCCCAGACTTTGCACCTTCTGAATTGATTCAGCTCCTCTTGCATAGCATCAATCCAGTGCTGGTCTTGGATAGCTTCTTCAAACTTCTTAGGTTCCATTTGGGACAAGAAACTAGAATGCAAAACTGTGCTTTGATTTCTGCTTCTAGTTTGAACTCCTTGTCTTGGATCACCAATTATCTGATCAGTAGGATGATCTCTTAGATATCTTATAGCTGGAGGTAGATTCCCTTCAGGTTGAGCATCTCTAGCTTCTTCATTCTGCTGTTCCTCTTGGTTTTCATCAGCTTCCATTATCTCTTGTACTCCCCCTGGACAGCAGCCTTCATTTTCCAATGCTCCATCTTCCTTTGAAGCTTCAGCAATGGAGAGCTTGTCCATCTTCTTGCTTATACCTGTTGAGTCATTTGATCTACAAGACAACTCACAATTGATTAATCTTGTTTCATCAAATACAACATGCACTGATTCTTCAACAACTTGAGTAGTTAAGTTGAAGACTCTATAGGCCTTACTATTTGTGCTGTACCCAACAAATATCCCATCCTGGGATTTGGCAGCAAACTTAGTCAAATATGACTTGCCATTGTTAAGTATATAGCACTTGCAACCAAAAATCCTAAAATAGGATAGATTTGGTTTTCTGCCTTTCACAATCTCATAGGGAGTCTTTCTGTGGCTTTTGGTGATAGAAGCCCTATTGATGACATGACAAGCAGTGTTAACTGCCTCAGCCCAAAAATATTCTGGGAGAGAGGTGTCACTCAATAGAGTTCTACCAGCTTCAATTAATGTTCTATTCTTTCTTTCAGCAATTCCATTTTGCTGAGGTGTTCTAGGTGAGGAGAACTCTTGGAAAATCCCAAAGTCTATACACAAGTTTGTTATGCTTTCAGATTGAAACTCAGTACCATGGTCACTTCTGATTTTGACCACTGTACTATTCAGTTCATTCTGAATTTGCTTTACAAAATTAAGTAATACACTTGGGGTTTCAGATTTTTGTCTCAGAAAGAACACCCATGTAAATCTAGAATAGTCATCTACAACCACTAGAGTGTAGACCTTCCTACCTAGACTGTGAACTGGCATAGGACCAAAAAGATCCATATGCAAGAGGTATAAGCACCTCACAGAATGCTTGTTTTCAAGGCTTTGAAATGAGGTTTTTGTCTGCTTGCCCTTTTGACAAGCTGAGCATACCCCTTCCTTTATACACTTAACTTGAGGCCCATTCCTCACTAGTTCTTTACTAAAGAGTTGGCCAATTGTCTTGTAGTTTAGATGAGCCAATCTCTTGTGCCACTTAACACAATGAGAAGCATTGTCATCAGCTACAAGACAAATGGGGGAAGCCTTATTCTCACATTCAAAATTAAGGCAATACACATTTCTCTTCCTATACCCAGTCAATATGATCTCTTGATCACTTGACCTTTTGATATGACATCCATCCTTACCAAATGAAATGTCATATCCTAGATCACTCAGCTGGCTTATGCTTATTAGATTATGTTTCAAACCTTTTACATAGGCCACTTGGGTGATAGTAATTAGGTTAGAAGAAATGTTACCAAACCCTTTGATGACTCCTTTTTCAGATCCACCAAAGATCACTTTATGTCCATCTTTGACAGATGAATACTCCTTCAGCAGCCCCTTTGTTCCAGTCATGTGCCTGGAACAACCACTATCCAAGTACCATATAGGGGCATGGTTACTTGGATTCACCTGCAATACAGAATTACTTACCCTTAGAACCCAAGTAAGTCTTCGGTCCTTGGTTCAGGTTAGCATTAATAAAGTTATCATAACCTCTTCTAACAGGTAGACTCTTATTCTTTATAACACTTGTGTTATACCAGCAGTCCAATGCAAAATGGCCCCTCTTGCCACAGCACCAACATTCAAACTTATTGTATCTAGATCTAGATACATCCTTGTCAGAAGAATTTCTGTTCATTGCTGGTGCTGTTGCAACTTCACCTACTGATTTCTTAAAACCATTGGGTTTATGACCATAGGTAGGCCTGCTTGCCTTAACACCCTTGTTCTTCAGAACATTTGTCTTAATATGACCTTGAATGTCTTCATGATCATATATGTTAGAAGGCACTTTCTCCTTACTAAACTTTATGGGGACTGAAAGGTTTAGTGGCTGAATAGGGGCTTTGCCTTTCCTCTTGAATCTGCCAGCCCTGGAGTTACCTTTAAATCCTAATCCAGCCTTACCCTTCTGAGTGACAAATTCATCTATCAAGGGTAAGACAGATTTTGGCTTAGAGTAACTAGCCACTAAATCCCTTTCAATTCTAAGTCTGGCCTCCAGACTCTTTACTTGATCATTAGTATAATTAATTGTGCCCATCTGAATAATAGTTATATTCTTCAGCTTGGCAATTTCATTTAATTTTTGATCAAGGACTTTTTCTAACTCAGTTGTTGCTACCCTTAGTTCAGCAATTTCCTGAGCCTGTGTTTTAACCAGGTTCTTGCTTTTCTTAAGGGCCTGCAACAAGTCCCCATACTTGTCTATCAATTGATAGACATCTCCTTCAGATCCAGATGCATCTTCATCACTTGATGCAGATGTAGCTGATTCTTCATTTGTACTACAAACAGATGTACAGGAAGGACAGTTTACCTCATTAGGACCAGACTGATTCTGGCATATGTCCTCTTCTGATCTTGTCATCAAACCCATGCATTGATGTTCATTGATGGAGTCTAGCAACTGCATAAACTCTTCTTCCTCAGATGCAGCATATAGTCCAATATATGCTTCAGCTTCAGATCCTGATTCTGAAGTTGACTGGTCTGACAGACTTTTATCTTTCTTTGCTACAAAGGATTTCTCCTTCTTGCCTTTCTGATAAGTCTTCTTCTTTTCTGAAGATTCCTTCCTTTTGTCAGGACAATCAGCCACTACATGTCCAGGCCTATTGCAACAATAGCAGACAATCTTTGAAGTAGTGGCTTTGCTGGGCTTTGATCTACTTTTCTCTTTCCTTGATGACCTTCTCTTCTGATAATAGTTATCAACTTGCTGTGATGTGGAAGGCCTAGACTTCCATTGCTTCTTTTTCAAGAACCTTTGGAATTGCCTAGTGAATGCAGCAAAGTCTGCATCTGACTCACAGCTAACTGAACCCTTATCTGAATTTTCAGAACTATCTTCTTCAACTTCCTTAGGAGGAGATGGTGATTTCCTCCTATTCTTTCTGGTGGCTTCAGCATTAAATGCCACAGTCTTTTCTCTATGCTCTCCTCTTGAGTTTCTTTCCTCCTCCTTCCTTACCATAAGTTGCATTTCATAGGATAGCAACTTTTCAAACAGGGTTGGAGGAGATATCTCTGCCAATTTAGCCACTTCTCTTATGGCACAGATCTTTGTATCCCAATCCTTTGATAAGGATCTTAAGAATTTGTCATTCAGTTCATAGGTACTGAAGACTCTTCCATAGGATATTAGCTCATTCACAATTCTATAGAATTTCTTATAGCACTCAGTTATGCTATCAGATTTTCCTTGTCTAAAGCTTTCATACTCCTGATTTAGCATAGACTTTCTATCCAGCCTTACTTCTTCAGATCCCTCCATGTAGACAATCAATGTGTCCCACATCTCCTTGGAGGTCTTGCAGTGAATCAGATTCTGAAATGTTGAATCATCTATGGCACTGACAATGATGTTCTGTGCCCTTTTATCCATGGTTGCCAAGATGATTTCATCCTTGGTCATTTCTGAATAAGTCTTTGGTATTTGGATATTTGCATCAAGAACAGATATCTTCATTGGAGTGAAGGGCCCTTCCTGTACTGTGATGTAAATCCTTGGGTCAGATGCTTCCATAAACAATCTGACTCTCTCTTTCCAGATCCCAAAGATTTCCTTCTTGCATATGGGTAATTTCATAGACCCTAGCTCCTTATGATTCTCTCCAGAACCCATCTTCTTGAATCTTGAATCTGCCTTTCAGATCTACCTCAGACTGTTAAGTCCTTTTTGAGGAACCTCCCTCTGATACCACTTGATAGTTTAACTTTCAAGGCAGCCTAAACACCTAGAGGGGGGGGGGTGAATAGGTTCTGCTTTACTTATAAAAACTTCTAGGCAGAATTCAATTCAATAGCTAAAACAATTTACACAGCAATCACAGAAAATAAAACATCACAGATTGCACAATATTTTATAGTGGTTCCCCAAGGTTTGGGTACATCCACTTTCCCCCTTCACCTATCTAGCAGTATGCTAGATTCGGCCAAACTTCCACTTATCTCAGATCAACAGATCCTACAACTCAGAACCCAACTGGTTCCTACAACTCAGGCACAACTGCCCTACCTCAGCCTTGCCCCAAGGCCTACAACTCAGAGAATATCCTTCTCCTATACTCAGGCAAACTGCCCTACCACTCAGAGTTCAACACTCCTACACTCAGCCTTTATAACATAGGCTTACAACTCAGATCTGTGTAAACAAATCCTACAGAAATATAGAAAAGATTATTAATCTGTCTTGCCAAAGTTGAGAGAGAAAAGGCTAAGACAATTCTTGATCAGCTGATGCAATCAACTGTATCTGAGCCTTCTTCAAGGCTTCTTGAAAATGAACTTAGCTGAGTTGATTCCAAACAGCTTCTTGAGAATCCACTGGTGGTTTCTTTCTTTCTTCTTCTAATTCAGGCTTGATCTCTCTCTATCCAGCACTTTGAAAGATTCTTCTGAATTCTGATTAGAACTCTTCTTAGATCTATCCTTAGATAGTCTTCTTAGATCTCCCGGAGAAGATCTTCTTAAGTGCCTAGCACTTTCTTGAAATGAATTGGATCGTAATCCTTCTCAACTTTTTGATTCTCAACAATGTTTTTCAACAGTTGCTTTCTCCTTCTGAATCCATCCATTTATAGACATTCTTCATGGTAACCGGCTGATCCGGTTTCTAACCGTTTTCTGACAAGTCTGACAGCTTCAGTTAACCGGTGGTAACCCACAGCTGTCAAGTCCTCAAACAAGTCCTGTGCCTTAGTCTTGAACCACAAGTTGTTGACACAGTCTGTCAAAAAGTGTCGAGACCATCTGTCTAACTGTGTCGACACAATTGATTTTGGTGTCGACACAGTCTTCAGTGATGTCGACTAAGTTGCCTTTGAGTCGACACAGCTTCTTCTGAAAATAACTTGGTCTTGACTCTTCAGTGTGTCGACACAAGTCTTGTGTGTCGACACAGTTGTTGTAGAATCATAACTTAGTAAGTGTCGACACAGTCTTCAGGTGTCGACAAATTCATTTCTTAAATCTGCTTTAATGTGTCGACTTAATCACAATGTGTCGACACATTCTGCTGGTGTCGACAAACTTGAGGTCGACTATTTTCTTTTGTGTCGACACATTCAGCTGATGTCGACAATCTTGAGATCGACTATATTCTTCTGTGTCGACACATTCTCCCAATGTTGAGGTCGACGCTTTTCTTCTGTGTCGACTCTTTTCTTCTGTGTCGACACAAATTCTCAGTGATGTGTCGACTTACTTCTTCTGTGTCGACACTTTTTCCCAGTGTAGTTGTAGACTAACTGCTATGTGTCGACACTGCTTCCCAGTGTTGTGTCGACTCTTTTCTCCTGTGTGTCGACACTGCTTCCTCTGTGTCGACACTTGGACTTAGAATTTTTCTGCATACTTTATCACTTCTTCACCTGCACATGTCAACTTAAAACAACATCAAATACACCTTGATGTATATCATTGAGCTAGGTTGGGCTTCTTCAAATCAGGTACACATTTTCCAATGTACCCAACAGCTCCCCGACCATCGTGTTGGCAAAACTCATTTTTGCCCAGTTTTCCGGGTGCACCTTAGAGTTAATCTCTAAGGCTCCCTGTTACAATCTACCACGTAGAAAACCCGCAAACACCCAAACATCCGGAGTCTTGCCCGGTTCAAATGCAATGCAACATCACCGATCTGGACCAACATGTCCAAATAGGTTTCACACACAATGCCTATGCCCGTTTACGCATACGGACTCTACACAAGGGGGACTTCACATATCTACCCCAAGGAACGCTCCAACTCTTCGCTCACTCGCGAGAGAGGGCTTCCTATGCAAAGGGAAAAAGGGCTTCACATGCCCAAGGATGAGAAATCGTTACCCTTGCGTTCTTCCGCGGCGCCATGAAAAACTATGCGGTTGGAAAGCACCGCAACGGCGTCACCTCCGCGGATCTGGACTCGGATCGCGATTCGGAGCTCCGACGCTCCACCGGCGGCCGGATCTTGGTCTCCAACCTCTCACCTTGCTCTCCCCTCTCTCTAGGATTTAGAAAGAGAACCACTCAAGAGAAATGAGGGTTTCTAAACCCTATTCCCGGGTATAATCCTGGGGAAACAACCCCCAGCCGTCGGATCTCAAATCAAAGAAACGAACGGCCTTGATCGGGCCTGAAAATACCAAATCTGCGCCGAACACGGGTTGCAACACAGCCGTGTGCCTGGCCGTGTCACCCATTCGCCGTCTCGACCGACTCAAAAACCAGCACACGTCATTCGACACGGCCTCCGACACGCCCGTGTCACCTGTGACACGCCCGTGTCGGGACCCGTGTCACCCCCCCCCCCCCCCGTGTGCAATCGGCCAGCTTTCCCAACCCGAGAAGGACACGGCCTGCGACACGGCACCCGACTCGCCCGTGTCAAATTTGACACACCCGTGTCATGGCCCGTGTCATGGCCCGTGTGCCTGCCTCAGAAAACTGCCCAACGTGACACGCCCTGGGACACGCCCGTGTCCCAGGCCGTGTGCCTCAACACGACGATCTCCGATCGTCAAAACGTCGACCACATGACCCGTGGCCGAACACGCCTGTGTCACACCCGTGACACGCCCGTGACACGCCCGTGACACGCCCGTGTCACGCCCGTGTCACGCCCGTGACACCTGCTCCAAAATCCCGTCTTGGCTTAAAAATGCCACCCGTCTCTCTTTTGAGTTTCGGGGTGTTACAACTCTCTCCCCCTTAAAAGAATTTCGCCCACGAAATTATTAAAGGAAAGTAAACATAAAACCAAGAGCGGTACCTGAGCGAAATAACTCTGGGTACTCCTCCAGCATGGTCTGCTCCCTTTCCCAAGAGAGCTCCTCCCGACCGCAATTATCCCACCGGACCTTAACCATCCGAATCTCCTTGTTACGGAGCCTCTTGACCTCTGCGTCTTCAATACAAACGGGCTTGACCCTAGTCGTCAACCCTTCGCCCACCGGTACTTGATCCACTGCGATCACTATCGAAGGCTCTTGCACCGCCTTCCGCAACACAGAGATGTGGAACACATCGTGTAGCCCACTCAACTCCACCGATAGTTTCAAACGGTATGCGGCTTCGCCGACTCGCTCCAGGACCTCAAAAGGTCCAAGGTATCTTGGGCTCAGCTTCTTCAAGCGTCTCACCCGCGAAACCCCCTTGAACGGCTTCACTTTCAAGTATACCCAATCGCCCACCGCGAACTCCACGTTCCGGTGCTTGGCATTGTAATACTTCGCCTGCCTGTCCTGAGCGATCAACAAGCGCTCCCGAATGATCCGCACCAATGAGGTAGCACTCTCCACCTCCTGCTTCTTGTACAACCTTGCCTCACCCGTTTCTAACCAAGACAACGGCGTGCGGCATTTTCTACCATAAAGGGCCTCAAAGGGCGCTATTTGGATACTCGTCTGGTAGCTATTGTTGTACGCAAACTCCACCAAATACAGGTGGTCCTCCCAATGCTTCCCGAAGTCTAGAACACACATGCGGAGCATGTCCTCCATCGTTCTATTGACTCTCTCGGTCTGCCCATCCGTCTGCGGATGGAAGGCTGTGCTGAACTTCAACTTTGTCCACAGCATCTGCTGCACCAACCTCTAATCATTGGACGTGAAATGCCCATCGCGATCACTCACAATGCTGCGAGGCACACCATGCAGTCTAACTATATTATCAACATACAACTTTGCCAATTTCTCCACTGGATCATCCTTCCTATGCGGAATGAAGTGTGACACCTTTGTTAACCGGTCTACGATCACCTAGATGGCGTCGTACCCTTTCTGCGACCTTGGCAACCCATGCAAAAAGTCCATAGATATGTCGTCGAACTTCCACTCCGGTATAGGCAAGGACTTCAGAAATCCTCCCGGCTTTTGGCACTCCGCCTTCACCAAGGCACACGTTTGGCACTTAGCCACAAACAACGCTACGTCTTTCTTAAGCCCCGGCCACCAAAAAAGCTTCTTGAGGTCACGGTACATCTTTGTGCTCCCTTGGTGGATCGAGTACTTGGTATGATGAGCCTCGTACATCAACTCCGCCCGTAGGTTACTCCCGCTTGGGACGCACAACCGATGATCCTTCCTTAGCAACCCATCTTCCACTGAAAACTGGGAATTTGACCCATCCAACGCTGCCTCCATAAGCTCCTTCATGGAGTCATCTAACTCCAATGCCTGCCGAACCCGATCAGCCAGGTCATACTGGACCTCTGTCCAGTTCAACATTGCTTTGGCGCTCGTCTGCTTGTCAACACAACAGATCTCAAGCTCCTCCAACTCCCGTATCAGCCGCTCATCATGCACCGACAACCAGTTGGCTTGGGCGGGAGCCCTGCGACTCAACGCATCAGCAACCGCATTGCCCTTCCCGGGTACATAATGAATCTTGAAGGTGTAGTCCCCCAGGAACTCCATCCACCTCCTCTGCCTCATGTTAAGATCCTTCTGATCCAATAGGTACTTCAGGCTCTTGTGATCGGTATATATATCGACCCTTATGCCGTATAGGTAGTGCCTCCACAGCTTAAGTGCAAATATCACGGCCGCCAACTCCAAGTCGTGGACCGGATAGTTCCTTTCATGCACTTTCAGCTGACGCGATCCATAAGCTATCACGCTCCCATGCTGCAATAACACGCAGCCCAAACCACTACCCGAGGCGTCACTATACACCTCGAAGCCCTCGGTCCCACTCGGGGAACTAAGCACTGGCACTGTGGTCAACCGTCTCTTCAGCTCCTCAAACGCCTGCACACACTCCTGCGTCCACAAGAATCTCTGATCTTTCCTTGTCAACTTCGTGAGAGGTAGCGCTATCCGCGAGAAGTTCTCTACGAAGCGCCTGTAATATCTGGCAAGCCCGAGAAAACTACGGACTTCCGCGACAGAAGACAACGCAGGCCACTCCCGTATCGCAACGATCTTCGCCGGATCCACCGCTATACCTTCCCCACTAACAATGTGACCAAGGAACACTACTGAGGGTAGCCAGAACTCGCACTTGGAGAATTTTGCATAAAGCTCATTCCTCCTCAAAGTCTCCAACACCAGATGCAAGTGCTTGAAGTGATCTTCTTCACACTGTGAGTACACCAATATATCGTCAATAAAGACGATCACAAAGCGGTCCAGGAAATCTCGGAACGTCCTGTTCATCAAGTCCATAAACACTGATGGCGCATTCGTTAGTCCAAACGGCATGACCGTGAACTCGAAATGCCCATACCTTGTATTGAATGCCGTCTTCGGGATATCACATTCTCTTATCCTCAACTGATAGTACCCCGACTTCAAGTCCAACTTAGAATATACCGACGATCCGACCAACTGATCGAACAGATCATTAATCCTCGGGATCGGGTACTTGTTCTTCTCCGTCAGCTTGTTCAACTCTCTGTAGTCGATACACAACCGCATACTCCCGTCCTTCTTCTTAACGAAGAGGACCGGTGCGCTCCAAGGTGACGAGCTTGGACGCACATAACCTTGCTCCATCAGCTCCTCTAGCTGAACTTTCAACTCTGCCATCTCCTTAGGCGCCAACCTATACGGAGCACGTGACACCGGTTTGGCCCCCAGTACGATCTCGATGGTGAAATCAATCTCCCGCTGCGGTGGGGCTCTGGGAAGACTATCCGGGAACACGTCGGGGTATTCACAAACCATGGGGATGCTATCCAACGTGGACTTTGGCTCCACAGCCCCCACTATTGCGAAGAACAACTCTGCACCAGCACGAACTGCCTTTACCACCTGAAGAGCAGACATCAGCGTCTTGCTCGACCCCTTGAGTCCCTCAAATGTTGTCCCCAGCCCAACACCCAGCTTGACCTCCTTCCGGTCATAGTCAATCCAAGCTTTCTGCTCCGAAATCCAATCCATCCCAAAGATAACGTCAAACTCTACTAGCGGCAGCAATGACGCTAGCAAGTCGAACTCTTGGCTCCCAATGTGAACCTTTACGGCGCACACTCTGTCCGCACGCATCGAGCACCCATTCGGTAGCAGCACATCCAACTTGTCCTTCGCCATCGAAGAAGGGACTCCGATGCGCGATATAAAATTTTCGGACAAGAAGGAGTGTGAATCTCCCGTATTGAACAGTGCCCGTGCCGGACTATCGCTAATCAAAATAAAGCCTATGCAAACCATATTAGGCTAACAAGCAATAAACAACAGTATCTAAGTTAACTTGCTATAAATTAACTCATACCTGTCACCACATCCGCTTGTTTAATAGCCTCCTACTGCCCCAAGTTGTAGACTCTAGGCTGAGTCGGAGCATAGTGGGACGCGGTTGACTCCACCGCCTTGCCCTTCTCTTCGTAGGTAGCTCCTTGTTTTCTCTCGGACTTTGGGCGTCCGCTCCAGCAATCACGGGCAAAGTGCCCCGTCTTTCCACACGTGAAACAAGCGCCCGGGGTTCGGTTGGTAGTTGCCCCCGAGGAACCTGTAGAAGAAGCTGGACCTGACGTTCTAGTCTTCTTGAAGAATTTTCGATAGCCCGACTTTGACGTAGTCGGCGCTTTGAACTCCGATTTCTTCTCGCCAGATTCCTTCTTAGCTTGCACATTTCTTATGTCCTTCTCCAAGGACCGGGCCGAGTTGACCAAGGTTAGGAAACCCTGCGCCATGGGCCCCGACAGTAGCAACCTCAGCTCATCTCTTAACCCTTCGTAGAAGTGGTTAGTCTTTCGCTCCTCGTCGGCAAAGGTAGCGCTAGCATATCGTCCCAAACGAGTGAACTCTTGGAGATACTCGTCCACAGTGCTCTCTCCTTGCACTAGCTTTTGAAACTCGTTTTCCAACGCGATCCTCTGCGCTGAGGGGAGGTATCGAGCCATGAACAATCTTGCAAACTCCGCCATAGGAACTTCGGCCAATGGCCTTCCCCTCAACTGGTGTAGCTCTAGGCCTTCCCACCATAACCTTGCGTCCCCATCCAAAAGGAACGTCGCTATCGTGGTCTTCTGCCACTCTTCCGTTTCAGTAGTTGTCATCACCCTATTGACTCTTAAGAGCCAATCTTCAGCCTGGGTCGGGGTTCCCGTTCCCGAGAACACCGGTGGGTGGAAGCCCATCACATGCTTAAGCTGTCTCTCAGTTGCTCTCCGAGGCAACTCCGGCTCCACCGCCACCTGCTCAACCCTTCTAGGCTCCGCCGCTTGGAGCGGCACTTGCTCCTCCGCAGGAGCAGGCTGCTGCACCTGTCTTGCAGGTTGCGCATTAATCATCGCCATGACAGCTTCTGCCACCAACCTAATGGTCTCGGCAGACGGAGGTGTTGCAGGCGCCTCACTAGGTGTACTGCTAGCCTCAGAACCTGGCCGTTCCGACGGCCCAGCACCACTCCTGGTCACCTATAATCGTGCAAAACACCGATAAGCGACCAAAAAATTATTGCAAATAGCAATTATAGGAACACGCAGGTTCCTCAAACATGTGTATTTTCATTCCTAAGTGGACATTCATGGGTTCTTTTCATGTTATAACGATGACGCACACACATGTGCTCACCACCCCTTAAAGTGAATTCGCCAACGAATTCATTTAAGCTTGACCGAAACCAGTAGTCTGATACCAATTTGTAACACCCCTATCCGTCACATAGCATATAGCAGTAGGTCCGTCCGGGGCCCGACGCCATATACCACGGACAGACCGGTTGGTTACTTATTGAGAACAATCAACCAATCATAATGTCCTACACAACACCTAGCGGAAGCAATTATTAAGTTGCAAGAAAGGAAAGAACCCAGCCATACGCATGAATGTCCACTACACAAACCAAATAGGAATGTACAATACACGAGTACGGGCCTTAAGGCCTTACAATAGTTTGCTTTAAACAAAGTGTTTTTTTCCAAACCTCGGCACGCAGGCCGGCCATACATAATAAACGGGAAAAACATAAACATTTAGGCCTTCGAGGGCCGACACAGCTTCAAGGGCTTTAGCCCTCTATTTCCCGCTCGGCTCCGCAGCACCTGCAAGCCACAATCCACCGCCCGGTGGTAAACAAAATAACGGTCAGCTATGCTGACCAAATTATAACGATCCCGCCCCCAAAATCGGGGCGGCGATGCTCTTTCCCTGCACGTTATTAGTAGGCAACAACAATATTGTAAACACACTTCAACACAGGCGTGGGCTCGCACGGCCACACACCTCGTGCACACAGGGCACATTCACGGCGAACCGGCCAACGTCACGTCAATTCAAGCCATAGACGTTCCCGTTCCACCACCGCCTCTTGGACGGCCAACCATATGAGCATTTTGCCTTCCTGGCCTTGGTCACGGCAATTTAAGCCATAGACCGCCGAAGACCCTCATCCATGCCAACGGTCCTACCGAACGACATAGACCGGGTACGGTTCCGCCTGACCCGTGCTCACACCGCAACGACAATTTAAGCCATATGTGCAGGTCAAGACTCACCGAGTCCCGTTTCCACCACAACAATCACATAACCCGGTTATGTTCACGTTGGCTCCCCGACCATCGTGTTGGCAAAACTCGTTTTTGCCCAATTTTCCGGGTGTACCTTAGAGTTAATATCTAAGGCTCCCTATTGCAATCTACCATGTAGAAAACCCGCAAACACCCAAACATCCGGAGTCTTGCCCGGTTCAAATGCAATGCAACATCACCGATCCGGACCAACATGTCCGAATAGGTTTCACACACAATGGCTATGCCCGTTTACGCATACGGACTCTACACAAGGGCGACTTCACATATCTACCCCAAGGAACGCTCCAACTCTTCGCTCACTCGCGAGAGAGGGCTTCCTATGCAAAGGGAAAAAGGGATTCACATGCCCAAGGATGAGAAATCGTTACCCTTGCGTTCTTCCGCGGCACCATGAAAAACTATGCGGTTGGAAAGCACCGCAACGGCGTCACCTCCGCGGATCTGGACTCGGATCGCGATTCGGAGCTCCGACGCTCCACCGGCGGCCGGATCTTGGTCTCCAACCTCTCACCTTGCTCTCCCCTCTCTCTAGGATTTAGAAAGAGAACCACTCAAGAGAAATGAGGGTTTCTAAACCCTATTCCCGGGTATAACCCTAGGGAAACAACCCCCAGCCGTCGGATCTCAAATCAAAGAAATGAACGGCCTTGATCGGGCCTGAAAATACCAAATCTGCGCCGAACACGGGTTGCAACACGGCCGTGTGCCTGGCCGTGTCACCCATTCGCCGTCTCGACCGACTCAAAAACCAGCACACGGCATTCGACACGGCCTCCGACACGCCCGTGTCACCTGTGACACGCCCGTGTCGGGACCCGTGTCATGCCCCCCCGTGTGCAATCGGCCAGCTTTCCTAACCCGAGAAGGACATGGCCTGCGACACGGCACCCGACACGCCCGTGTCGAATTTTACATGCCCGTGTCAGGGCCCGTGTCATGGCCCGTGTGCTTGCCTTAGAAAACTGCCCAACGTGACACGCCTTGGGACACGCCCGTGTCCCAGGCCGTGTGCCTCAACACGACGATCTCCGATCGTCAAAACATCGACCACATGACCCGTGGCCGAACACGCCTGTGTCACGCCCATGACACGCTCATGTCACGCCCGTGACACGCCCGTGACACCTGCTCAAAAATCCCGTCTTGGCTTAAAAATGCCACCCGTCTCTCTTTTGAGTTTCGGGGTGTTACAATTATGAGGGTAGATTCGTGATGAGGAATGACCTTGAGAGGGAGAATAAGGGTGTAGGAACTTCTGGTGGCGATTTGGGGTGATCAGCTTGAGGAGAAAGATGAACTGATGCCGTTCATTCCGCTTCAAGATGCGTGCAGAATCTGTGTTCTGCATGCAGCGACCTTCTTGGCTATTTTCAGGCAAGAAATGGTCCGATCTGGGCTTTCAACTAAACACAAAAGTTGAAGCCCTTGAAATTACCTTTCCAATGAGTGGTTACACGCCTTCAGATGAAGTCTGTAGCCACGGGAATGTCTGATCGAAGTAAGAGCTGTAAACAAAGCGCACAGAAATTATATTCTGTACGCTACAGGCTTTGGAGCAAATTTCATATTGGTTATAGCCTTATCTAGGTTGCAGGCTGAACATGGAAGTTGTAGCCAATCGAAAGACCTTTCCATCGAGAGGTTACACACACTCACCAGATTTCTGTATCCACGGGAATCTTCGGGTTATGTTGCTGTCCAGATTTATTCTGCACCTAAATTTCCTGGTAGTGTATAACATGGATTTAGATTCGGTGGAATTAATGTTGCAATCTAATTCGAGGTTCGGGTGAACTCTTGATGGAGCCGACTTCCCACGACATGTGGCCAAGGAGCGTCCTCCCTTTGACGATGATGATGACCCGATATATATGAATGGAGACGACGGCCCGCAACTACTTGAAGACGGCGATGGCGCACTGACACTTGACCATGAAGAGCGTCGCTACAATAGCCGTCCGGAGCGCAAGCCCATTTATAATTTATTAATAATAAATATTAATAAATTATTATGGAGTATTAATATATTTTATTATTTGTTTTATTTCAAAATTATCATTGTTATTTCGTGTTTAATTTCATGTATTAGTTGTTACATGGTTATGTTATAAAACCATGAGTTTAGATTTCATTTTTTATGTTGGGCTGCATGTAGCCAGTTAGAGTGTTTGTTGTAGCCTATATATAGGCATGTACCCCTTTGTTTCTCACTAGTGAATGAATAAAAGAAAATTGAATTTCAAGTTTGAAATCCTCCTCCTCCTTCTAAGGCAAATTTCGGCCACTATTCTTCTTCCTCTTCCTCTTGGCCGTCGACCACCTTTCTCCTCTCTCTCTCTCTCGTCCTCCTCTCTTCCTCTCCTTCTTCATCACCTTTTTGCAACCTAGCAGACCTGAGCCATCTTCCTTCCCTCACCTAGACGACCACCTCTAACACTCCTCCAAACCCGTGTCCCCTCCTCCAACCAAGAGAATCAGCCACCACCTTTTTCCATCCCTCCAAGCCGAGCCATCATCAACACCACCAAGGCCGACCACTACTTCCCTTCATAAAACCGGCCACCACCATCTCAAACTTGAGCTCCCTCCACCACCATCAAAACCGACCCCCCTCCAAAAATCCCTTTCCTAATCCAAAAATATTCATTGCCATCATCCCCCTTAGTTACCATATTCAAAACATATCCCCTTCCATAAATTTTCCACTTACCATATTTGAAATATCTCATTCCTTAAATAATTCACGATCGTGCCACATTTTCTCTCTCCTACCTTAATTGGAATATTATTTCCACATTTAGAAGATTCCGCCGTGATTTTCCAAATATAGCGTGACACGAAGAAGGCGACGAGTTTCTCTCCCTCCGACGTACGTCTGGTGGTGCCGTTAAGGAACAATTCTAGTTGAGTGAAACTGGATTCATCCAATCCAGTTGGGGTAACGAAAACTTCTACATTATGTGTTTCTCTTCCCTAGATAATTCTTGTGGCATTGGCAAATCGTGCGGCTTGTGCAACGCTTGATTTTTCGTGGTTTAATTTATGTTAGTTATTGTCTTGCTTACCGTATTTTCGTTTAAGTTCATGAGGCGTGGCGGCCCTCGTTTGTATTTTGTTGGGAGAGAACCACCCTTGCCCAAATCTTTTGTTTTCGGTGGTTTCTCTTTTGGTACAACTCGCTCGATCAGACCGTGTGGGTTCTTTTTCGCTTGAGAGGACCTTGGTCTATCGCCTTGGTATTATCTTAAGGGGTTTTGTGAATCCCACGTAATTGTTAATGTAATAGTAATATTAATTGAACCGCTGCTGCGTTAAGTGTAGAGTGTAACGTGGGAATTATTCGAGAGCATCGCGTTAATTTGTCGGCCACCAAAACACTCGAAAGAGCGGGCCTACATCAACTCGTTTATGAAAACCACCGTGGTGTTATGAAGGTTGAAGTTTGTTAATTTGAATTCACATAACGAGTTGTGAAGCAAGCTTGAGTCGAATGAAATGGCTTGATATAAATTGGTATATTATCATTTATGCGCATTTTGTTATATGATGTTGAAATCATTCGGTATGACATATAGATGAATAAACTATGGTCATATGTATGTTGAATTGATAGAATGACATTTGGTAGTCCAATGCTTAGAGGGTCGTCTCCCTACGGGTAGCATTGTGGAAGTTAGTAAGTGCGGCGTTGGCCGTCACTAGTCGGGATGGTGTTGAGATGAGTAAAGTTGGACGATTGGGCTTGTCCCTCGGTGTTCATGTCCCGGGGCTCCTTCCGTGCCAAGTGGATGGTTGGGCTTGGTCCTCGTGCTTTCTCCGAGGCTCCTTCCATGCCACGGTGTTGTGGAATTGCATGCTGTGTGAGTCGACACGCGGTATTGTAATCCTGGGTTAAGGATAGTGTGGTAGGTCTACGGGCTCGCCAATCGTCACACCGATGGGAGTTGATAGATAGACTTTGGGCGGTTAGGCTTGTACCTCGGTGTTCATGTCCCGGGGCGCCATCCGTACCAAGTGAACGGTTGGGCTTGACCCTCGTGCTTATTTCCGAGGTTCCTTCCGTGTCACGCATAGGCCAATTCGGGGCTAGGATCTTGGTGCACATTTACCCAAGTGAACCCGTTGGGACATAGTATGCATGGTCTCCGCTGTTGTGTTATTAGCGTTGAGGTGTACGTAGGCCTAAGTGAAGTAGTGTGGATACCCACTTAGTAGTAGAAGTGCCCGTTCTACTGTCACCGACTGGCCACGATGGTTGACGCTTGAGAGGTTAGCTACCTGCTCGAAAAGTGGGAACTACTAGTCTGTGTCGACATAACAACTGCATGTGCGTGAACATGGGTGTGTCATTGCATCACATACATAACATTGCACCTCATTAGATACACAAGACCCTCATCGTATAAGTTTGTATGGGCACTCCTATAGGATGAGTTACTTACTGTTGAACGACCCTCAACTTATATGCTTGTATGGGCATCCATATAAGTTGAGTTACTTTCTGTTATAACTCTATATTCATATGATGTGATAGATGGTAGAAATGTTAGAATATCTTATGTAAGACCCCCCTCCCGGAACACAACACACGGCACGAGGGGAGTCTTATGCCCGAAATAGCCGCCTTGCGGTAGCACTAACACACGGGTTAGCCTTTACCACAAGACGCCTATTCCGCCGGCTACAATCCATATCACAACAATTATGCCAACCCAACCATAACAGAAAAGTAAAAGCAAAAGCAGTTCAGTTCACAGCTAAGTTTAGGTCCAAAAGTAGCGGAAGATAACAAGCACAACAGGCTTGTACAAAAGAACAACAGTCTAGAAATGTTTTGCCAAATGGCTACATGAAAACACTCATGACTGTCACTGACGGTGCCGATGGCACCACCACCTCAGGTCCTATCATCCGGGCCTGGCTGTCCTGCTGCATAGTCCATTGCTGCTCTACCTGCAGGGTTTCCTCCTAAAAGGAAGACGTAGCAACCGTTAGTCATAAGACTAAGTGGCTTCACATCCGCTCCCCCGGCGACTCCTCGGCACCGGGCGGAGAAAGGAACAAGGTACAATATGTATATATATAAGCAAGTAAACAAGCAGATGACTATAAATATAGTGGAGTATAAACTACGCTGCACAACTAGCAGTTCTACAAATACCAATAATATATGACAGCAGGTATAATTAATCAGAATAGTAACTTAACTTATAAGAGTGCCCATACAAACTTATAAGTTAAGGATCGGCTTAACAGTAAAGTAACTCATCGTATAGGAGTGCCCATACAAACTTATACGATGAGGATCTTGTGTATGCAATGAATGACATGATATGAATGTTATGCTATGACCGAATCATGCGCACGCACATGCAAGTTGCTATGTCGACACAGACTTGAAGTTCCCACTTTTCGAGCAGGTAGCTAACCTCTCAGGCGTCGTCCGTCGTGGCCAGACGGCGACAGTGGAGCGGGCGTCTCCACTACTAGGTGGTATCACACTACCTATCCTAGGCCCCCGTACGCCTCAACGCTAAGAACACAACAGCGGAGCTCGCATGCGTACTACGGCTCAGAAGGGGTCTTGGGTAAATGTGCACCAAGAACACAGCCCAACCTGGCCTTTGATTTCGAACCGGATGGAACCTCGGAAACGCACGAGGTGCAAGCCCAACCGTTCTCATGGCGCGGAGGAGATCTCGGTTTATGGACACCAAGTATCTAACCCTACCGCCCAAGGTCTACCTATTGGCTCCCATCGGTGTGACGACTGGCGAACCCGTAGACCTGCCACAGTCATTATCTCAATATCGCGACACGATGAATCGTCGCACATTACATGCCCCCAAACAACTCACTCGATGCTACCCGTAGGGAGACTTCAACTTTAAGCATCGGTTGTTAATAAACCCCTTGGGCTCGGATTACGGTTACAAAATACTCCTCACATAGTGTTCATCATGTTCACGCCCACCTATTCAATAAATTCACCTCAACACTACGCATAATAGATATGTTCAACACCAAATTGTATAAATATATCCTATACCAATCTCGACTCCTAATATCTAGCCTTCCCATCCAATCCATTTCTCTACCAATACATGGTTATACCTTATTACACAACCAAATGAGTAACCATGCTAAATTATAGTAACAACAACATTATAGATATATGGGAGCAAGATATCAAATGAGCAAATCACAATCATTGCAAGAGTGCTAACATTATAAATTAACAAGTGCATTAACATATGATAGCCCAATACTAAAACTGGGATTCCCGGAGCTACAGGAATCCGATCACAATGCACAACCCCTCGTTGGAAAGGTATTCGCGAGGGCTACGACTTTCGTGTTGAGTCAATCGCCCAGATCTGGTCGCAACATACCCGAAATTCAACTCGAATACGTACAGGAAACAGTTTCCTGTACAGGAATTCTCCCGAACGCAGCGGACTCGAACCAGCTTTCCCGTGGCTACAGGTATCGCATGGAAACGAGAAACCACTCGTTGGAAAGGTAATTTCAAGGGCTACAACTTTCGTGTTGAGTTGTTCACCCAGATCTAGCCAGAACACCCCCGAAATTGGCCACGAAGGTCGCCGCGTGCAGAAATCAGATTTCTGCACACATCTTAAGGCGAGATGGACGGCATCCGTTCATCTTCTTCCTTGCGACGACCTCGCATAAACTTCTCCAGAAATCACACCCAACCTTATTTCTCCTTTCAAAGCCAAACCCTCAACGAAAACCCCTCTCATTTCGACTTTGAATGATGAGAAGGTTGAGGGAGACTAAGCCTAGAAAACCTAGGCATGGCTTATCCTAAGAACTCTCCTCCTCACCATCAAGACTCTATGGAGTCGATGTCTCTCCTAAAATAACTATAGATCTAGCACCAAGGGAGAGGGGAGGAAGCTCACCTCAAGTCCAGCGGTACCACCATGGCCGGCCATGAGCCTCGCACTCCTTCGCGGCGGCATTGTTTTTCCCTTGACGGCGGCGGCGTTTTGATTCCTCCAAGGATGACTCCGGCGAGCTCCTTCCTCCTCCTCCAGCCAAGAACTCTCTCAGAAATTTCGGGGCAGAAGAAAGGGGAATGGATGCTAGGGTTTCACAACTTTTTCCTTTTTATACACCGCAGACACGGGTAGGCACACGGCCGTGTTCCTACCCGTGTGCAGGTGACACGGCCGTGTTGCCTGCCGTGTTTAGGGCCGTGTTCATCCCCGGGAGATGTTTCTGCCGTGCTGGGGTTGCAGCACACGGGTAGAGACACGGCCGTGTCTCGACCCGTGTCCTTAGCACACGGGTAGGGACACGCCCGTGTCCCAATACCCGTGTATCTCTCTGACTGGTAAGCCTAATTTTATGAGGCACACGGGTATGGACACGGCCGTGTCCATACCCGTGTCAGCCAGAAATGCCATTTTGCCTTGTTTTCCTCATTTCCCGTACGTTCGCACCTGTTCCCCCACACCCCCATTGGGCTCACCACAGCCCCCTAGACTCAAATACGCAATCAAGGGGCCTAGCGCGAATTAGGACGTTACAAATCCTATAAACAAAATAAAAGATTTCGTCCCCGAAATCAGGGTAAGGCTACGGGAGTGAAACACATAAAAGGGAACTATGCTTTCAAATAAAATTTTTACCTGGGGTGAATAATTCCGGGTAGCGCCCTTGCATCAAATCCCTTGGCTCCCATGTGAACTCCTCCTTCCCATGATTAGACCATAGCACTTTCACCAAGGGAACACTTTTGCGGCGCAAGGTTCTCGTCTCGTTATCAACGATCCACACCGGCTCCAGTCGCACAGACCTATCAGACACCACGACACCATCCGCCGTGGGGATATATTGTTCAGGCCGCAACAAAGCCTTCCGAAGCGACGATACATGGAACACGTCGTGAAGGTTCTCCAGCTCCGGTGGTAACTCCAATCGATAGGCCAGAGGGCCAATCCTTTCCACTACGACATAGGGCCTGACATACCTTGGGCTGAGCTTCTTGACTCCACGTACCCGCGACACTCCGTGCATCGGTCGAATCTTCAGGAACACCTTATCACCCACTTGAAACTCCACCATACGGTGCCTTGCGTTGTAATATTTCGCCTGTCGGCTTTGAGCCTCTAGCATTCGATCCCGGATCAACCTAACCACCGCATCCATGTCATCAATATACTCATTTCCCAATGTCTTCGGATCTTCGTCTTGCACCCAGGACAAGGGTGTTCTACACCTCCTTCCATACAAAGCTTCATGAGGTGCCATTCCAATACTGGCTTGATGACTGTTATTATAAGAGAACTCCACGAGAGGTAAGAGTCTCTCCCATGGTTCTCCTTTATCTAGCACACACAACCGCAGAAGGTCCTCCAATGTTCGGATGGTTCGTTCAGATTGCCCGTCCGTTTGAGGGTGAAAGGCCGTGCTAAAGGTGAGGCGCGAGCCCAAATAAGCCTGTACAGCCCTCCATTCTCTTGAAGTAAACCGACCATCCCGATCGGAGACGATCGTCTTCGGCACACCATGGTACCGCACAAATTGCTCCACAAAGAGACGCACTAGGACGCCCACCTGCGCCTCCTTCTTCATTGGGATAAATCGGGCTACTTTGGTCAACCGGTCAACTATCACCCACACAGAATCATTCCCCGAGCGCGAGCGAGGTAACCCGTGGATGAAGTCCATGGAGATGTCCTCAAATTTCCATTCGGGGATGGGCAACGACTGTAGCATTCCACCGGGGCTTCTGCACTCCGCCTTCACCATTTGGCAGGCCACACAATGAGTAACAAAGTATTTGACATCCCTCTTCATGCCCGGCCAACACATTGTCTTTCTCAAATCGGCGTACATCTTCGCGATCCCCGGGTGCACCGAGTACTTGGAGCAATGGGCCTCCTTTAGAATATCCTCCCGAATGTTGTCGCCTTCGGGGATGTAAAGCCGGCCACGAAAATGGACGAGGCCGTCTTTTAGGGAGTATTCTTCCGTAATCCCATCCTCCATTGACTTGAAAGCCGGGGTTAAAGCCGCATCCTTCTTTTGTTCCGTCCGGATCCGGTCTCGTATGTTGCAAACTATACTCATCGCGGCCAAATATTCCGTATACTCTTCCGATTGATTCTTAAAGACCAAAGTGACTTCCATCTCTTGCAGTGTCTGGATTAACTCCATCCTCATCAAGTGGGATTCCGTGCTCGTTCCCGGTGCCTTTCGGCTCAAGGCATCAGCTACGGAATTAACCTTCCCGGGGTGGTAGTTCAAGGTGAATTCATAGTCGCACAAGAACTCCAACCACCGCCGCTGTCTCAAGTTTAACTCCTTTTGGGTGTGAACGTACTTCAGATTTTTGTGATCCGAGTAGATCTCGCAGTGGACGCCATATAAATAATGCCTCCACATCTTCAAGGCGAATACCACCGCTCCCAACTCTAGATCATGCACCGGGTAGCTGGCTTCATGCTTCTTCAACTGTCTTGAAGCATAAGCGATCACATGCCCATTCTGCATCAACACAGCTCCCATCCCTTGATACGACGCATCTGTGTAAACTTGAAAGCCCTCCTTCCCAGATGGAAGAGCTAGGATGGGTGCAGTTGTCAATCTGTCCTTCAACTCTTGGAATGCAGCTTCACACTGGGGTGTCCATTCAAACGGCACACCCTTCTTGGTCAGCGTAGTAAGGGGAAGGGCGATCTTCGAGAAGCCTTTCACGAACTTGCGATAGTACCCGGCAAGTCCAAGAAAGCTCCGTATGTCGGCCGCTGACTTCAATGGCGACCACTCCTTCACGGCCCGCACCTTGGCCGGATCTACTGCTAGCCCCGCCCCACTAATCACATGGCCCAAGAACGCGACCTCTCGAAGCCAAAACTCGCATTTGCTGAACTTGGCAAACAAAGTGTGCTCCTTTAGCTTCCTCAGCACTAAAGTTAGATGTTCGGCATGTTCTGCTTCAGTCTTGGAGTAGACTAGGATATCATCGATGAACACGATGACAAAGATGTCCAAATAAGGGCTGAACACCTTGTTCATCAAGCTCATAAAGGCGGAAGGGGCGTTTGTGAGCCCAAACGGCATCACGGTGAATTCATACAAACCATATCTCGAACTGAACGCCGTCTTCTGAATGTCACTTCTTGTATCCTCAGCTGATAATATCCCGAACGCAGATCTAACTTGGAGAACCAATACGATCCCACCAATTGATCAAATAACTCATCAATGCGCGGTAGGGGATAGGTGTTCCGCACCGTTAACCGGTTCAACTCTCGATAATCAATGCACAACCGCAGGGTGCCATCCTTCTTTTTGACGAACAGAACGGGCGCTCCCCAAGGCGACGAGCTTGGGCGAACGAACCCTGCTCCCACCAATTCCTGAAGCTGGACTCTAAACTCTGCAAGTTCCTTCGGAGCCATTCGGTATGGAGCTCGCGAGACGGGCTTGGCACCCGGAATTAGCTTGATTTGGAAGTCCACTTCCCTATGCGGGGGTAGTCCCGGCAATTTCTCGGGAAATACCTCGGGAAATTCTCGCACCCCCCGCACATCCTTGACCTCTAATGTCAATTTCTTCAACTCGAAGCAGATTACATAGACCTCGTCCCCTTCCATATGAGATTTCATAACTTGGATTGAAGATAATAATTTACGGGGTGCGAATTTAATACCTTGGAAGATGACTTCCGAGTCTCCATGCCTCAACATAACTTGCTTCTCTGCACAATTGATCCTGGCGTGGTGCCAGTCCAACCACTTCATGCCCAGGATGAGGTCGAACTCCGAGATTCTTAACACTGTAGCCGGAGTTTCAAAGAACTTTCCTCCAATAAGGGTGTCGAAATCGCAACTTGCTGACGACGTCATCTCAGAGCCGTCCGGAAGGCGCACCCTTTGAGTAATGCCCGTGAAGTGTTGCACTCCCTCCAAGTCCTTCACGAAGTCCTCCGAAATGAACGAGTGAGACGCACCCGTGTCAAATAACGTATAGGCGGGTCTCCCGCTAACCACGACAGTGCCTAGGTTCCAAAAGGGTAATCACTATTCAGAATAGCGCGTATCATTTGTATCATAAATCTAACAAGTCATATAATATTAATAAATTTTGCACGTACCGGTGATGACTTCCTGCGGATTTCTCTCCTGAGTCATATCCAATGCGAATACATGCTCCCGTGCATGTCCTTGATTTCTCCCTGGTGGTCCTCTTCCTCGGCCACGCATGTGCCCTCGCCCCCGTGGAGCTACTGGAGGGGGAGCAATAGGAGCATCCCCGATCAATCGCGGGCAAACTCGTCGGACATGCCCCGGTTGATTGCACTCAAAACATATCACCTCACGTCGGCCCCCAGGTTGTTGATAATATTGCTGCTGCGGTGGTGGAGGTAAAGCTAGTGGTTGCGGAATTGGGTACTCCACCCGATAGTTCCGGTTGACCCACCGACCGCCTCTGTGGTTTCCCCTTCCTCTGCCATGATCATTCCGCCTTCTATTACTAGGGCCGACTTCAATTACTCCTTCCGCGGGTCTCTTGCCACATCCCATGTGGTCCGCCTCCAGTCTCTTTGCCATGTCGATGATTTCTGCCAGGCTTCCATCGGCTATAAACAAAAGGGCCTGCCTCAGGGGGTCCCTCAACCCTTTGTAGAAGCGCTTCGCGTAGCCTCTATCGTCCAACTCATAGGAATCGGAAAACCTAGCGAGGTGTTGAAACTCCCTCTGGTACTCCGTTACCGAATTCGATCCCTGCTTCAGCTGCAGAAATTTTTCTTCAAGTCCATCCCGAGCAGAAGAAGGGATGAAGTGATCCAGAAAAGCCTCGGTGAACTCGTTCCAACTGATGTCCGTGTACAACCGTCCTTGGAAGATGGAGCCCATGAGGGACTTCCACCACCTTTTGGCGTGCAGCTCTAGCAGCGTCACTACCAATGTCACCGCCATGCTGTTCGGACATCTTATGCCAGCCATCAATTCCTGCACGGTATCAAGCCATTCCTCGGTGCGCACCGACGATTCTGTCCCAAGATAGGCAGGAGGGGACAGGGCACGGAAGGTGCTCAACCAGTTGGAGCTTGGCGCTTGTTGTTGCACCGGAGCTTGCTGGGCTTTAAATGCATCCAATATGGCTGACAGCGTTTGTCCCAGTTCCGACTGCTGGAATTGTGAAGGGACGGAAGGGGTAGGAGTGCCCCCAACCGGCTCCACCTGCGCTGGGACCTGTACGCAAGGTACAAACTAGGGTCAGGTTGGCTAAAACTAATGTCAAAGTTGGACAACTTAGTGTGAATTACATATGGGCACACCACTGCTTCCGCTAAGTCGGTTTGTCCCCAAATCGACTAATCGAACGGGAGTGGCCCATTGTTACATGACTGCTTTAGTTGAAGATTGGCTAAGTCTGATACCATTTGTAAGACCCCCCTCCCGGAACACAACACACGGCACGAGGGGAGTCTTATGCCCGAAATAGCCGCCTTGCGGTAGCACTAACACACCGGTTAGCCTTTACCACAAGACGCCTATTCCGCCGGCTACAATCCATATCACAACAATTATGCCAACCCAACCATAACAGAAAAGTAAAAGCAAAAGCAGTTCAGTTCACAGCTAAGTTTAGGTCCAAAAGTAGCGGAAGATAACAAGCACAACAGGCTTGTACAAAAGAACAAGAGTCTAGAAATGTTTTGCCAAACGGCTACATGAAAACACTCACGACTGTCACTGACGGTGCCGATGGCACCACCACCTCAGGTCCTATCATCCGGGCCTGGCTGTCCTGCTGCATAGTCCGTTGCTGCTCTACCTGCGGGGTTTCCTCCTAAAAGGAAGACGTAGCAACCGTTAGTCATAAGACTAAGTGGCTTCACATCCGCTCCCCCGGCGACTCCTCGGCACCGGGCGGAGAAAGGAACAAGGTACAATATGTATATATATAAGCAAGTAAATAAGCAGGTGACTGTAAATATAGTGGAGTATAAACTACGCTGCACAACTAGCAGTTCTACAAATACCAATAATATATGACAGCAGGTATAATTAATCAAAATAGTAACTTAACTTATAAGAGTGCCCATACAAACTTATAAGTTAAGGATCGGCTTAACAGTAAAGTAACTCATCGTATAGGAGTGCCCATACAAACTTATACGATGAGGATCTTGTGTATGCAATGAATGACATGATATGAATGTTATGCTATGACCGAATCATGCGCACGCACATGCAAGTTGCTATGTCGACACAGACTTGAAGTTCCCACTTTTCGAGCAGGTAGCTAACCTCTCAGGCGTCGTCCGTCATGGCCAGACGGCGACAGTGGAGCGGGCGTCTCCACTACTAGGTGGTATCACACTACCTATCCTAGGCCCCCGTACGCCTCAACGCTAAGAACACAACAGCGGAGCTCGCATGCGTACTACGGCTCAGAAGGGGTCTTGGGTAAATGTGCACCAAGAACACAGCCCAACCTGGCCTTTGATTTCGAACCGGATGGAACCTCGGAAACGCACGAGGTGCAAGCCCAACCGTTCTCATGGCGCGGAGGAGCTCTCGGTTTATGGACACCAAGTATCTAACCCTACCGCCCAAGGTCTACCCATTGGCTCCCATCGGTGTGACGACTGGCGAACCCGTAGACCTGCCACAGTCATTATCTCAATATCGCGACACGATGAATCGTCGCACATTACATGCCCCCAAACAACTCACTCGATGCTACCCGTAGGGAGACTTCAACTCTAAGCATCGGTTGTTAATAAACCCCTTGGGCTCGGATTACGGTTACAAAATACTCCTCACATAGTGTTCATCATGTTCACGCCCACCTATTCAATAAATTCACCTCAACACTACGCATAATAGATATGTTCAACACCAAATTGTATAAATATATCCTATACCAATCTCGACTCCTAATATCTAGCCTTCCCATCCAATCCATTTCTCTACCAATACATGGTTATACCTTATTACACAACCAAATGAGTAACCATGCAAAATTATAGTAACAACAACATTATAGATATATGGGAGCAAGATATCAAATGAGCAAATCACAATCATTGCAAGAGTGCTAACATTATAAATTAACAAGTGCATTAACATAGGATAGCCCAATACTAAAACTGGGATTCCCGGAGCTACAGGAATCCGATCACAATGCACAACCCCTCGTTGGAAAGGTATTCGCGAGGGCTACGACTTTCGTGTTGAGTCGATCGCCCAGATCTGGTCGCAACATACCCGAAATTCAACTCGAATACGTACAGGAAACAGTTTCCTGTACAGGAATTCTCCCGAACGCAGCGGACTCGAACCAGCTTTCCCGTGGCTACAGGTATCGCATGGAAACGAGAAACCACTCGTTGGAAAGGTAATTTCAAGGGCTACAACTTTCGTGTTGAGTCGTTCACCCAGATCTGGCCAGAACACCCCCGAAATTGGCCACGAAGGTCGCCGCGTGCAGAAATCAGATTTCTGCACGCATCTTAAGGCGAGATGGACGGCATCCGTTCATATTCTTCCTTGCGACGACCTCGCATAAACTTCTCCAGAAATCACACCCAACCTTATTTCTCCTTTCAAAGCCAAACCCTCAACGAAAACCCCTCTCATTTCCACTTTGAATGATGAGAAGGTTGAGGGAGACTAAGCCTAGAAAACCTAGGCATGGCTTATCCTAAGAACTCTCCTCCTCACCATCAAGACTCTATGGAGTCGATGTCTCTCCTAAAATAACTATAGATCTAGCACCAAGGGAGAGGGGAGGAAGCTCACCTCAAGTCCAGCGGTACCACCATGGCCGGCCATGAGCCTCGCACTCCTTCGCGGCGGCATTGTTTTTCCCTTGACGGCGGCGGCGTTTTGATTCCTCCAAGGATGACTCCGTCGAGCTCCTTCCTCCTCCTCCAGCCAAGAACTCTCTCAGAAATTTCGGGGCAGAAGAAAGGGGAATGGATGCTAGGGTTTCACAACTTTTTCCTTTTTATACACCGCAGACACGGATAGGCACACGGCCGTGTTCCTACCCGTGTGCAGGTGACACGACCGTGTTGCCTGCCGTGTTTAGGGCCGTGTTCATCCCCGGGATATGTTTCTGCCGTGCTGGGGTTGCGGCACACGGGTAGAGACACGGCCGTGTCTCGACCCGTGTCCTTAGCACACGGGTAGGGACACGCCCGTGTCCCAATACCCGTGTATCTCTCTGACTGGTAAGCCTAATTTTATGAGGCACACGGGTATGGACACGGCCGTGTCCATACCCGTGTCAGCCAGAAATGCCATTTTGCCTTGTTTTCCTCATTTCCCGTACGTTCGCACCTGTTCCCCCACACCCCCATTGGGCTCACCACAGCCCCCTAGACTCAAATACGCAATCAAGGGGCCTAGCGCGAATTGGGACGTTACATCTTACTACATGTTATACCACTTACTTGTTTGTACTCCTACTTATATACTTATATTGTACCCTGTCTATTTCTCCGTCCGGTGCCGAGGAGTCGCCGGGGGAGCGGATGTGAAGCCACTTAGTCTTTATGACTAATGGTTGCTACGTCTTCCTTTTTAGGAGGAAATCCCGCAGATGGTATCGCAGGTCATGGAGCCGATCAGCCAAGCCAGGACGACCGGGCCTGAAGGGACGGTGCCGTCACTACCGTCTGTTGCAGATGTGAGTATATGAGGGTTATGTTGTAGCCCTTCGGGGCAATGTATTAGCTGTACTCTGATTTTGTAGAAGCATGTTTAGCTTCTCTATTACTATGCTTTTGGACTTATAGCTTTTATGGATTTGATTTCTTTATATTATTTTGGTTGGGTTGGCATATATAATGATATTGGTTGTACCCGACAGAATAGGCATCTTGTGGTACAGGCTAGCCCGAGTGTTAGTGCTACCCCAAGGCGGCTGTTCTGGGCATAAGACCCCTCTCGTGTCATGTCTTGTGTTCCGGGAGGGGGGTCTTACGAATGGTATCAGTTTTCCACGATCCTCACCTAAAGATGTCAAACAACAATGGGCCACTACCGTTCGACTAGTCAGTTTGGGGACAAACTGACTTAGCAGAAGCAGTGGTGGGCCTATGTGTAATTCACACTAAGTTTGTCCAACTCTGACCTTAGGATTAGCCAACCTGACCATAAGTTTGCATTCTTCGTATAGATTCCAGTGCGTGTTGAGCCGTTGGGGGGCATTCCTGCCCCTTCCATACCCACTCAGTTCCAACAGTCCGAGTTGGGGAAGACGCTCACCGCCATCTTGGATGCTTTTAGGGCACAGCAGCCTCCGGTGCTACAAAAGGCCTCGGGCTCTAACTGGCTAAGCGCCTTCCAGTCTCTCTCCCTTCCCACTTAACTTGGGATGGAGTCAGCCGTGCGCACGGAGGAATGGCTTGACACAGTACAGGAGTTATTGGCTGGTATCCGTTGTCCAGCCAACATGGCTGTGTCACTGGCGGTGTCTACCTTGGAGCTACATGCTAAGAGGTGGTGGAAGTCACTCATGGGCTCCACCTTCCAAGGCCGAACCTATACAGAGATAAGTTGGAGAGAATTCTCGGATGTTATCTTTGAGCACTTCATTCCTTCATCCGCTCGAGATGAACTTGAGGAGAGGTTCCTTCTACTGAAACAAGGATCGAAGACGGTTACGGAATACCAGCGGGAGTTCCAACATCTCGCAAGGTTCGCGAACTCATACGAGTTGGATGATAGAGGTTATGCCAAGCATTTCTACAAAGGGTTGCGAGATCCCCTAAGGCAGGCCCTTTTGTTTATAGCGGATGCTAGTTTGAAAGAGATCATTGATATTGAAAAAATATTGGAGGCGGACCACTTGGGTAGTGGTAAGAGACCTGTAGAGGGCGTCATTGAAGCTGGCCCGAGCAATAGAAGGAGACAGGACTTTAGAAGAGGAAGAGGATATGAAGGAGGTGGAGGGCGTGTCCACCAAAATTATAGGGTGGAGAATCCGGTTCCGCAACCGCTCACGTTGCCTCCACCTCCCCAGCCTCAGCAACTTCAGTAACTCGAGAGGTGTCCTGGGCTGGTGTGTTTTGAATGCAACCAACCGGGTCACATTCGACGCTTTTGCCCGCAATTGTTTGGGAACGCCCCTCCCGCTCTCCATCCGGCGGCCCCTCGAGGGCGGGGTTACATGCGTGGTCAAGGACGAGGAACGCGAGGAGGTAACCCCTACCCTGCCCGGGATTAAGTGTACGCGCTAGACATGGCACAAAAACGGAATCCCCAGAATGTTATTGCAGGTACGTGCAGTAAGCTTTCATGTTTTCTGTGTTAAACTTAAGTTGCTTACGACATACTAGCTATCTAGCAATAAGTAATGATTATTGGTACTTAGGCACCGTGATAATTGGCGGAAAGACTGCCTATGCGTTGTTCGATACCGGTGCCTCACACTCCTTTGTGTCCAAGGATTTCATTAAGGACATGGGGGGTGTGCAATATTTTACTGGAATAGCCCGACTAGTGCGCCTTCCGGATGGTTCAGATATGGTTGCAACCGCTAAGTGCGAGCTTGAGGTACTTATTGAGGGAAGGAATTTCGTTACGCCTGCCACTGTCTTGAAAATGCCGAAATTTGATATCATTCTGGGCATGACATGGTTGGACTGGCACTTTGCAAGGATCGACTGCACGGAGAAGCGGATCTATTTGAGACATGGAAACTCCAAAGTCATCTTCCAAGGTATTAACTTCACACCCCATCTGACGTTATCATCCGTTCAGGTTATAAAAGCACACATGAAGGGGGATGAAGTTTTTATGATCTGGTTCGAGTTGAAAGAAGTAGCATTGGACGTAAAAGACGTACGGGTGGTGCGGGACTTCCCCGAGGTATTTCCTGAGAAACTGCCATGATTACCCCCGCACAGAGAGGTTGACTTCAAAATTAATCTTGTACCGGGTGCCAAGCCATTATCCAAGGCCCCTTACCGAATGGACCCGAAAGAACTCACGGAGTTTAGAGTTCAACTACAAGAACTTGTGGAGTCAGGGTTCGTTCGCCCCAGTTCGTCACCCTAGGGAGCCCCTGTATTGTTCGTAAAGAAGAAGGACGGAACCCTGCATCTGTGCATAGATTATCAGGAACTCAATCGATTGATGGTGCGGAACATTTACCCGCTACCTCGGATCGACGAGCTGTTCGATCAACTAGTGGGAGAGCATTGGTTTTCTAAACTAGACTTGCGCTCGGGGTATTACCAGTTGAGAATACAAGAAGGGGACATCTAGAAAACAGCCTTCAGTTCAAGATATGGGTTGTACGAGGTCACCGTAATCCTGTTTGGGCTCACAAATGCCCCTTCGACTTTCATGAGTCTGATGAACAAGGTATTTGAGCCCTATTTGGACATCTTCGTCATTATTTTTATCGACGATATCCTAGTCTACTCAAGGATGGAGGAGGAGCATGGCGAGCACCTGACCTTGGTATTAAAGAAACTGAAGGAGCACGCCTTGTACGCCAAATTTAGCAAGTGTGAATTCTTGCTTAAGGAGGTTGCCTTCTTGGGTCATGTGATCAGTGGAGCTGGGCTAGCTGTGGATCCGGCCAAAGTGTGTGCCATAAGGGAGTGGTCACCCTTGAAATCGGCGGCCGATGTGCGGAGTTTCCTTGGACTTGTCGGGTACTATCGCAAGTTCGTAAAGAGATTCTCAAAGATTGCTCTTCCTCTTACTTCCCTAACGAAGAAAGGTGTGCTGTATGAGTGGACACCCCAATGTGAAGCTGCGTTCCAAGAATTGAAGGATAGACTTACCTCCGCCCCCATCCTTGTCCTTCCGTATGGGAAGGAAGGATTTCAAGTTTACACGGACGCGTCATATCAAGGGATGTGAGCGGTATTGATGCAGCACGGGCACGTGATTGCTTATGCTTCAAGACAATTGAAGAAGCACGTAATCAATTACCTGGTTCATGATTTGGAGCTGGTAGCAGTGGTGTTCGCCTTGAAGTTTTGGTGGCATTATTTATACGACATCCACTGCGAGATATTTTCAGACCACAAAAACTTGAAGTACGTCCATACTCAGAAGGAGTTGAACTTAAGACAATGGCGGTGGTTAGAATTTCTATGCGACTATAAGTTCACCTTGAACTACCACCCTGGAAAAGCAAACTCGGTAGCCGATGTGTTGAGTAGAAAAATACCAGACTCGAGCCCAGTGTCCCGGTTGATGAGTATGGAGTTGGCTCAGATGATTGAGGAGATGGAAATTACTTTGATATTTAAGGCTCCTTCGGCAGAATATACAGAGTACTTGGCTAGCATGAGCAAAGTTTATGATATCCGGGACCGGATCCGGGTGGAGCAAGGAGTGGATACGGCTCTGGCCCCGACAATCAAGTCAATCGAAGACAGGACTACCGACGAATACGCACTAAAAGACGGCCTTGTTTATTTTTGCGGCCTGCTCTACATTCCCAAGGGTGGTAAAATCTGGGAGGATATCTTGAGAGAGGCGCATTGCTCTCAGTATTCAGTGAACCCGGGAATTGCAAAGATGTACGACGGCTTACGGAAGACCATGTGTTGGCCGAGAATGAAGAAGGATGTCTGATATTTTGTTACACATTGCGAAGCCTGTCAAAGGGTGAAGGCGGAGTGCAGGAGTCCCGATGGCTTGTTACAGTCATTGCCCATCCCCAAGTGGAAGTTCGAGGATATTTCCATGGACTTCGTACATGGGCTACCTCGCTCACGCTCAGGGAATGATTCAGTATGGGTGATCGTTGATCGACTGACGAAAGTAGCCCGGTTTGTTCCTATGAAGAAGGAGACTCACGTGGATGTCTTGGTACGCCTCTTTGTGGAGTAGTTTGTACGGTATCATGGCGTGCCTAAGACGATAGTTTCAGACCATTATGGTCGCTTTACTTCCAAGGAGAGGAAGGCGGTATAGGCGTATTTGGGCTCACGCCTTACCTTCAGCACCGCGTTCCATCCTTAGACGGGCGGGCAGTCTAAGCGGACCATCCAGACATTGGAGGATCTGTTGAGATTATGTGTGTTGGATAGGGGAGAGCCGTGGGAAAGGATCTTACCCCTGGTGGAATTCTCCTACAACAACAGCCATCAGACGAGCATCGGCATGGCGCCCCATGAAGCTCTTTATGGAAGGAGGTGTATAACCCCCTTGTCTTGGGTGCAAGATGAAGACCCGAAGACTTTGGGAGTTGAGTATATAGATGACACTGATGCGGTGGTTAGGCTTATACAGGATCGCATGTTAGAGGCTCAAAGTCAGCAGGCGAAGTATTATAATGCAAGGCACCGTCTGGTGGAGTTTCAAGTGGGTGATAAAGCATTTCTGAAAATCCGACCAATGCATGGAGTGTCGCGGGTGCGTGGTGTGAAGAAGCTCAGCCCGAGGTATATGGGTCCTTATACTATACTAAAAAGGGTTGGCCTGTTAGCCTATCGGTTGGAGCTACCGCTCGAGCTAGAGAATCTCCACGACATGTTCCATGTGTCGTCGCTTCGAAAGGCGCTGTTGCGGCCCGATCAATACATCCCCACAACTGATGGTCCTGTGGAGTCTGATAGGTCGGTGCGACTGGAGCCGGTGCGGATTGTAGACAACGAGATGAGAACCTTGCGCCGCAAAAGTGTTCCCCTGGTGAAAGTCCTATTGTCTAATCATGGGAAGGAGGAGTTCACATGGGAGCCAATGGATTTGATGCAAAGACACTACCCAGAGTTGTTTGCTCTAGGTAATTTTATTTAAAAGCATATTTTGTTTTTCTGTATGCTTCACTCCCCATAGCCTTAGCCTGATTTCGGGGACGAAATCTTTTATTTTGTTTATAGGATTTGTAACGTTCCAATTCGCGCTAGGCCCCTTGTGTGTGTTTTTTGTGTCGGGAGAGCCGGCGTAGGCTCAAGGGGGTGTAGGCGATCAGGTGCGCACTCGCGGAGAACAAGGAAATAGGCTGAAAATTGTGTTGAGTATGACACGGGTAGGGACACGGGTGTGTACCTACCCTTATTCAGTGGCGCTGAGTGTCCATGGGTTTGAGTGGTAATAAAATGGAGTTGAGTGGTGTGTCACGAGAAGGACACGAGTAGGGACGCGGGAGTGTCCCTACCCGTGTTCAGTGGCGTTGAGTGACCAACATGGCTTTGAGTGAAATGGCTTTGAGTGTGTTGTCCCGAGAAGGACACGGGTAGAGATACGGGCGTGTCCCTACCCGTGTTCCATGGAGTTGAGTGTCATGGCTTTGAGTGCCATGGCTTTGAGTCTGGCCAAAGAAAGACACGGGTAGAGACATGGGCGTGTCCCTACCCGTGTGCTCCAAGGCAAGCAAAACGAGCAGTGCCCCGAGCAGGACACGGGTGTGGACACGGCTAGAACCACGGCCGTGTCACTTTGAACGAGTACAAACATGGGTGTGTCAGTACCCGTGTAGGAGCACAAAATGGCAGTCGAGCCGTTTTGCCAAAGCAGGACACGGGTAAGGACACGGCCGTGTCCCTACCCTTGTCACTTCTGTATAAAAAGGAAAAGTAAAACCCTAGCCGTTTTCACTCTTCATTCCAACCCTTTTCCTGAAAGAACTTCCTGAAGGAGGAGATCTTGCTGGAGCAAACCTTGGAGGAGGAGAAACGCCACCGCTCTCAAGGAAAAAGCGATGCCGCCGAGGAGGATGACGAGATCCATGGCCGGAAATGGTGGTGCTGCTGGAAATGAGGTGAGCTTCCTACCCTCTCCCTTAGTGCTAGATCCTTAGATATTCTTAGGCAAGACATCGACTCAAATGAGTCTTGATGTGTGAGGAGAAGGTTTCCTAGGAAGGCCTATCTAGAACTTTGTTCTAACATTTAGTCATCTTCAACCTCCCCTTCTTCAAAGTGATGATGGGGGTGGATTGGTGAAGAGGAATTGCCTTGAGAGGGAGAATAAGGGTGGAGGAACTTCTGGTTGTGATTTGGGGTGATCGGCTTGAGGAGGAAGATGAACCGATGTCGTTCATTCTGCTTCAAGATGCGTGCAGAATCTGTATTCTGCACGCAGCGAACTTCTTGGCTGTTTTCAAGCAAGAAATGGTCCGATCTGGGCTTTCGACTAAACACGAAAGTTGAAGCCCTTGAAATTACCTTTCCAACGAGTGGTTACACATCTTCGAGTAAAGTCTGTAGCAACGGGAATGTCTGATCGAAGTAAGGGATGTAAACTAAGCGCACAGAAATTATATTCTGTATGCTGCAGGCTTTGGAGCCAATTTAATGTGGGTTATATCCTGATCTGGGTTGCAGGCTGAACATGAAAGTTGTAGCCGATGGAAAGACCTTTCCATCGAGGGGTTATACGCACTCATCGGATTCTTGTAGCCACGGGAATCTTCGGTTGATTTTGCTGTCCAGATTTATTCTGCACCTAAATTTCTGGGTAGTGTATAACATGGATTTAGATTTGATGGAATTAATGTTGTAATCTAATTCAAGGTTCGGGTGAACTCTTTTATGATAACCACCGTAGTGTTATGAAGTTTGAAGTTTGTTAATTTGAATTCGTATAACGAGTTGTGAAGCAAGATTGAGTTGAACGAAATGGCTTAATATAAATTGGTAGATTATCATTTATGCGCATTTTGTTATATGATGTTAAAATCATTCGGTATGACATATAGATGAATAAAATATGGCCATATGTATGTTGAATTGATAGAATGACATTTGGTAGTCCAATGCTTAGAGAGTCGTCTCCCTACGGGTAACATTGTGGAAGTTAGTAAGTGCGGCGTTGGCCGTCACTAGTCGGGATGGTGTTGAGATGAGTAAAGTTGGACGGTTGGGCTTGTCCCTCGGTGTTCATGTCCCGGGGCTCCTTACATGCCAAGTGGATGGTTGGGCTTGGTCCTCGTGCTTTCTCCATGGCTCCTTCCATACCACGGTGTTGTGGAATTGCATGCGGTCTGAGTCGACACGCGGTATCATAATCCTGGGTTAAGGATAGTGTGGCAGGTCTACGGGCTCGCCAATCGTCATATCTATGGGATTTGACAGATAGACTTTGGGCGGTTGGGCTTATACCTTGGTGTTCTTGTTCCGGGGCGCCATCCGTACCAAGTGAACAGTTGGGCTTGACCCTCGTGCTTATTTCCGAGGTTCCTTCCGTGTCACGTATATGCAAGTTCGGGGCTAGGATCTTGGTGCACATCTACCCAAGTGAACCCGCTGGGTAGTAGTACGCATGGGATCCGCTGTTGTGTTCTTAGCATTGAGGAATATGGAGGGCTAAGTGAAGTAGTGTGGATATCCACTTAGTAGTAGAAGTACCCGTTCTGCTATCACCGTCTGGCCACGACGGTTGGCGCCTGAGAGGTTAGCTACCTGCTCGAAAAGTGGGAACTACTAGTCTGTGTCGACACATCAACTACATGTGCGTGATCATGGGTGTGTCATTGCATCGCATACATAACATTGCAACTCATTACATACACAAGACCCTCATCGTATAAGTTTGTATGAGCACTCTTATACGATGAGTTACTTACTGCTGAACGACCCTCAACTTATATGCTTGTATGGGCATCTTTATACGTTGAGTTACTTTCTGTTATAACGCTATATTCATATGATGTGATAGATGGTAGAAATGTTAGAATATCTTACTACATGTTATACCACTTTTTTGTTTATACTCCTGCTTATATACTTATATTATACCCTGTCTATTTCTCCGCCCGGTGCCGAGGTGTCGTCGGGGGAGTGGATGTGAAGTCACTTAGTCTTTATGACTAACGGTTGCTACGTCTTCCTTTTTAGGAGGAAATTTCGCAGATGGAACCGCGGGTCATGGAGCCGATCAGCCAGGCTAGGACGACCGGGCCTGAAGGGACGGTACTGTCACTACCGTCTGTTGCAGATGTGAGTATATGAGGGTTATGTTGTAGCCCTTCGGGGCAATGTATTAGCTATACTCTGATTTTGTAGAAGCATGTTTAGCTTCTCTATTACTATGCTTTTGGACTTATAGCTTGTGTGGATTTGATTTATTTATATTATTTTGGTTGGGTTGGCATATATATAATGATCTGTGTTATAGCCGACAGAATAGGTGTCTTGTGGTACAGGCTAGACCGAGTGTTAGTGCTACTCCAAGGCGGCTGTTCTGGGCATAAGGCCCCTCTCGTGCCGTGTCTTGTGTTCCAGGAGGGGGGTCTTACATCTAATCCCTACCAAATTATAGTTAACTTTACTCCTACAGCCCAGTGATCATCTAGATCACCTATCTCAGGCTTAACAAAAAGCCCTACCACTCAAGCTAGAAGGTTAGCCCTACACTTAGAGATAATAAATCTCCTGCAGAATCTGACTCAAATCCTACCTCTCAGCCTTTATATTTTAGGCTTACAACTCAGATCAATAATGATCCTACAGAAAGAGTTTGGGTTTGATGATGATTGACTGCAAAGAAAAAGATTCTCTGAGTCTTCTTCTTCTTTAACTAAAAACTTCAGTCCAATCTTCTCCACAACAACAAGTATTTATATCTTTAGTAGTTTAGCTTATGCTGAGAAGATACTACAGAGCCCTGTACCTTCAAGCCTTTGATGTAATTGTTGATTGCAGTGGCATTGATGATGAACAACTTGAAGTAGCTCTGCAACTTCTTCTTATTCAGAAAATGAGATTTCTGATCTTGCTGTTGAAGATAAATTAATTCTTCAGTTCTTTATTTCTTCAACAACCATCTTCTGTCTGTGGTTCACAGACTCACTGTGAGAATGAGTTCCAGGAAATTTTCTTCTTAATCGAGAGGAAGAAGATGACCAAAAAATCTTCTTTTAATTTCTCGGAAATGTCCTTTAATTGATCTCCGTCCAAAGGCTGTATGCGCAGTATGGATTAACCGGAATCGGCAACTGCAACATCTCTTTTACATTAAATGTTGTACTAAAGGCATACAGGGCCTTTTTTCATCTAGCGTGTAAATTCCGCGACATTTGAATTTTTGATGATGTCAACATGACTCAGTCCTTGTGGACTTTGTAATTTACAGACAATCTACATAGGCATTGAGTGAGGCCTTGTCACTCAACGTAGAAATACATAGCAGAATTCTGTATCTTGAGGCGTCGAGTGAACCTTCAATACTCAACGCTTTTGACATTTGCAGTCTAACTGTTAAAGCATTGAGTGATCCTTCATCACTCAACACTTTTGTACTTTATTGAAATTACTCTGCATGAAGATGTTGAGTGCAGCTTCTACACTCAATGCTTCTGGACTTTGCATGTCTTCTTGATGAGGCGTTGAGTGGCATGTCTTCACTCAACACTTCTATACTTGATCTGAAATCCAGTTGAGTAGGTGTTGAATGAACTTCCTTTACTCAACGCTTATGTCCTTAGACAGATTTCTAGTTAGCAACACTGAGGCTTTGACTACATGGAACTCTGTCAATGCTTTTCTCTTTCTAGCGTTGAGTGATGAGAGTTCACTCAACGCTTTTAGACTTAGCCAATTTTTTACGTGTTCAACAACCTGTCTTGGGTCCAACTGTCATTATGACTCTGACTGCCTGTCTAATCAATATAACAGTATACAACATGCATACAATGAACTTGAACATATATTAGATACATTCATGTGTATACCATTGACCCGTGGGACTTCTTCTAATCTAGGACATTGTGATCAATGGACCCAACAATCTCCCCCTATTTGAAGAAGTCAGAACACTAGTCAATGATATACACTAACATATATAGAAGATAAACATTCATAGTATATAAGAGCAGTAATTGATACACACACAAAAATATGATTATCATTTAAGGCAATAGTCATAAATAGACAGTGTGCTTATAATAATGATGAAGGCTACCCCTTCCAATGATGGTGAAATGGTCGGAGACACAAACCTCTTTGCCACATCTAGTTACGGTCGCACAAAGAAACCACGGATAAACCAATAAACAAATAAAACAAAGGTTTGCTACGCTTCTAGAGATTGGACAAGGGCTATATGCCAATGTCCGCTCAAGGGAAAATGACCCATACGGTCTGAACGAGATTGCGATGAGGGGCGAAACCTCTCTCTAACCATTCCGATTTACGCTCACAATAACTAAGAGAAAAATGGCCACCATTAGTAATTTTTATATCAATCACAAATACAAAAAATGGGAGATCTCCCGACTAAAATATGGCGATCCAAAATGAGTCTGGTGTATTCCCAAAACAAAACTGGGCGTAGGGTAACCGGATCCAACTCAGCAAAATCAACAATCAATAAATCACATTGATAATATTGAAATGTAAATGCGAGGTGATTCACCCAAACGTTTCCAAAACCACACCTAAATCTCTCCACAAGGCTATTACGTATAGAAGTGAAAGACTTTGTTTCAAGAGCCTAAACACCTAGTAGGGGGGGGGGGTGAATAGGTTCTAATCTTTTAAAGTCCTTTTTAGGCAAACAGTTAGATAATTATTCAACAAAAATTATTCAAATCATAGAACATAAAAACATCACAGCAAACACCATATCTATATTGGTTCCCCAAGATATGGGTACATCCACTTTCCCCCTTCGCCTATCCAGTAGATAACTGGAATCACCCTAACTTCCTTCCACTCTCTTGGATCCGCAAATCTTACAATCTCAGAACCAAAATGTTTCCTACAGCTCAGACTTAACAAGTCCTACCTCAGATTCTTCCCCAGAATCCTACCTCAGGCCTCAGCCCTACATCAGCCTTTATAACTAGGCTTACAACTCAGACTTTCCACAAGTCCTACACCTCAGGCTAATAGCCCTACCTCAGCCTTTATAATTTCAGGCTTACGACTCAGATATGATAATAGATCTTACAAGAAATCGAATGTAATAAGAAACAAACAAATTCACCAGCTAGATTCCTCTGTTGGTGTAGCTTTCTTGATCAGTTCTTGACTGAACTGATCCTTCTGATCCAACCTGACTTAGCTTCTCAAAGCTTATTGATAGAACAAAATAAGATGGATCTTCTTGCTATTGAAGTTGATCTTCAGTCAGCTTCTTCCTTAAATTCAGATTGGAATCTGAATCATTCTTGCAGAATAATTCTGAATCTGTTTCTCTTCACAAAATTCTCTTTTTCCATTTTCTCCACTCCTTCTGTAGTTTTCGATCCGTCTCTTATATAGAGTTTGCTTCATGGTTATCGGCTGATCCGGTTTCTAACAAACTACTGATAAATCTGTCAAAGGTGTCAGACCGATTGGATATATTAGCTGTCAAGTCACCAGACATGTCAGTAGATTCTTTAGAGTCATTCCAACTCAGTACAAATCACTTAGCAGGATGATTTATATGTGTCGACACATATTGGCCAAATGTCGACACAAGTCTTCATGGTGTCGACACAATACTCCAAGTGTCGACACAGATATACTTCTGCTTCTCGACACATCTTCTGTTGAATGTGTCGACACAAGTCCTGTGTGTCGACACAAATGCTTCCGGTGTCGATACAGCTGTTGCTGGCAGATGACATTGAGTATGTGTCGACACAAGTCCTATGTGTTGACACAGCTTCTTCTGGTCTCGACATAGCTGTTGTCAACAGACGGCGTTGAATGAATGTCGACAGTGTTGAAAGTATCCAGACGGCGTTGAGTGTGTGTCGACACAAGTCCTGTGTGTCGACACAATTACTTCTGGTGTCGACATAACTCCTGGCTCAGGTGTCGACACAATTCTGAGTGTCGACACAACTTCTTCAGAAGTGTCGACTTAGCTTGAGTGTCGACACAACTTCTTCATAAGAGTCGACACAACTTGAGTGTCGACACAACACCTTCATAAGTGTCGACACAACTTCAGAGTATCGACACAAGTTCTTCATAAGTGTCGACACAGCTTCTGGGTGTCGACACAGCTTCTTCACAAGTGTCGACACTTGTACTTAGAAAATTTTCTTCAAATGCTTACACCTGCACAATGTAACTCAAACATCTATTAAATACAAATTGATGCATATCATTGACTAAGATGAGGCTTCTCCAAATCTGGTACACATTTTCCAATGTACCCAACAATCTCCCCCTATTTGGAGAAGTCATAACCCTTAGTCAAAGACATATATCTCTCATAATAAAACAGAAATAGAAATAGATGAACATTCAATTTACAGCAGGTAAACACATAATCATTGTAAACAACAAAGAAATTAAAACTGAACTGATTTCATTCAATTTTTAGAGAAAGAAAAAAAACAATATCATGTATACAAGGATTTCTTTCTAGATCAAAACACAAAATGTTACATTGTTCTAATACATAAGACTATCTATCATGTTATTGACTTGGCTGCTTAATGACAATTCGTTTGCTAGTCTTGATCTTTGCCTGTACAAAAGGTTCAACATCTTCAACAGGCTTCTTCCCTTTCAGGGCTTTCTTCTATAGTTTTCAGCCTTAATTTTCTGCCTTTCAAAATAGTGGAATGGCTTTGGGAAGTACTTGCTTGGCTCCTGAGCATTAGCAGGTAGCTTCCCAGCCTTAACTCTTCTTCTATGTTGAAGAATGGCTTCTTGTACAGCTTGGTATTTATTCCATTCCTGTTCTGAATACCATTTACCCCTATCATGGGTTTTATCCTTTATAGCTTTCCAGGTAGTAAGTATAATGTTTCTAGAAGTTGGGCTCCACTGCTCAAAGTCTTGCTTCAGCTCAGCCTGCTCTCTGAATCTCTTCTTGGATAGTTGAGCTTCCTTCTGAGCTTTTAAGGCAGCTTCTGACATCTCAACTTTTTCCAGAATTACATTTTGTGCCTCTTGTGGAGGACTATACATTTTCTACACTTCTTCTTGAACCATTTCAAAGTCTGCTGGGGGGTAGATCACCGGAGCAACTTCAGGCTGATCTCCTTTAAGATAGGCAGGTTGTATCCTAGATTCTGCTACATTATCATCATCACAAAGAGGATGATATCCAAGAGTGGCTTTGATGCTATTGGAAATCCATTTAGCATGGTATGAGCTAGCTTTGACTAGTAATCTCTCCCCCTTTATGACTTCTCTTTCAATATGACTTCTCAAATCATCCTTTTGAAATCTGACCAGATTAACAACATGGTCAATTCCTTCCTTAAAGTAATCTCTGAATTTTATCAAGAAATTAGATATATTCTTTTGAGAAACCTGAAAGGTGGCCTGAACCGCAGCTATATCTTCCTTGATTTGCTTTGAAACTTCATCTTTCCCAGTAGTTGATAAATCATTTATCTTTGACAGCACAACAAATTGTGAATCTTTAAGATTGTCATTCATTCTTATCTGATTTTCAAGTACATATCCTTGCTTTACTTCAAGTTCATCCACTTTAACTTTGATAGCTTGTTGTTGCTTGGCCAGGAACACCACATCATTATCTCCTTTATGGAAGCAATTTGTCATCTTCTTCTTATTTTGATTCACTTCAAATCTAATAGATTTGATGTCCTGGGACAATTGAAACTGTAACTCTTTATGAGTTTAATCCACATATTTTTCTATAGATTGTCTTTGTTCATCCAATTTAATCTGTATCTGGACCAGTAAAGAACTGAAGTCCAAGCTTGGTGCAGATGGTGCTGTGCTTATTTGCAATGCCTTTTTATATCCAGAACTCTTTTTCTTCAAAGCAGCTAGTTTCCTTTTCTTAGCCATTGTGGCTTCTTCATCTTCAGAAGATTCAGTTGTACTTTCAATATCAACTGTATTCTTTTCAGCTGGGGCATCCTTAGACAACTCCCCCTCAGTCCTTGGAATATCTTTTTCTTGTGCAATCCGCTCCCCCTTAGTCTTTGCAGGAGGAAGATCAGAGAATAGGTCATCCATGGTGAATTCCTGCTTTATTGGCTCATTTTGAGCTTCTGTCTCAATAGTTTCTTGAGCTGCAATGTTGATTTCAGATGCTATATTCATGACAGTATCTGCAGCCAAGTCACTTTCTAAGACTGCATCATCAATGCCTCCCCCTTGGACAGGAAACTCAGTTGCTTGTTCTATGTGTTCTCCCCCTGGAGTTGTGTCCATTTGTTGCTCTTAGGGCACACTGCCCTGCACTTGTTCTTGTGCATGCTTTTGTTGCTGGTCTTCATCAGAACTGAAGACCACTTCCTCCATAGAATCGCTGGAGGATCCAGCCTGTGGAACCACTTTCTTCTTTTTCTTATCTTTCTTAGTTTGCTCCTGAGGAGCAGGGACTTCCTTGGTCAGAACTCTATCCCACCTTGATAGAATTCTTACATCCATCCTCCTCATATGATTTATTTTTGATCCAGCCACTTGTTTCAATACATCTGGTATTACAGTAGATAAGAATAAACTCAGAATTCTTCCCATGTTGGGTTTCTTAGTTCCTTCATGAATTTTATCAAACACTACTGCTGCCCAGTCAGTGTTTATATTGAATATGATCCTTACCATAAGATTGAACATGTGGACAGAGATTCTTTCATGTACACCAGTTTTGCAAAGAATCACTTTGCCAACTACTTTAGATAGGAATTTTCCTTGGGAATTCATCCCTTTTCTAGTAATAGACGATCCAATCTTAATATTGGGGCTCAGCCCACACCAGCTTAAAGCTTCTGTAATCTGGGAAGGGGTTATTTCATCTGTATCCTTGACTGATGGAAGCTGAAGTGGTTTTCTGATAGTTTCTAGTGTGAGTTTCACCAGGGAATTTTGAACAGTCCCTTTTAATTTTCTTGCCTGCATAATCCACTATAGCGGTTGAATAAAACTCTAGAACTTCCTTCTTCCATATCTTTGTTGGTTCAGAAACAAAGTACTCCAATCCATTTTCTGAAATTAGGGCAATAACACCCTGAATTTGAAGCTGTTGCGAAACCTTCACGAACCAGTTCATAACCTTCATTGACTTTGTCTTCTTGACGAGGCGCCATTGACGTAAGAGTTGGAAGAGAAGAGAAGAGAAAAGAATAGCTTTGTCGACAGAAGGTGGAAAGTCAAGAATACTGAAAGCGTAGTCAACCATATTTTGGTTTCACCTATTTATAGTATAAGTGTTAGGGCAGGTCAAAAGACGTGCCAGTGTCGAAAAGTTTTCATACATGTCGACAGAAATGACCTAGGTCTCGACAATACGTGTCTTAAGTCGACATGACTATGTGTCGACATACTAATGTCAGAGTCGACAACTCATCTTAAGTCGACACATTTATGTGTCGATAAACTTGTGTCTGTGTCGACACACTTGTGTCTGTGTCGACACTTACTACTTAAGTATCGGCAGACTTGTGTCGACACTTGCTTTTGTGTGTCGACACATGAATCCTCTCGACATATGATCTCGACAAAGTTGTGTCGACATCAATTCTCCTGTCGACACAGATACTGTTTCTGTGTCGACACTTCCTTTTACTTAGTCGACACAACATATTGAGTGTGTCGACACAGCTTGTTTGTGTCGACACAAACAAGCTGTGTCGACATACTAAATATATTGTGTCGACTAAGTAAAAGGAATGTCGACACAAACATTGTACTTAGACAAATTTCCAGAGAAATTTGATGCTTACATATTCACCTTAGGGATACTTATGCTAACCTATTCTAGGTTAAACATTCCTAATTCAATTTTAAAATAATTGAATTTAGTTTCATCCAGAGGTTTTGTAAAAATATCAGCTATTTGATTATCAGTTTTCATAAATTCTAGGCTAATATTTTCCTTCTCTACATGTTCTCTGATAAAATTAAACTTAATTTCTATAGGCTTGGTCCTACTATGTGATACAGGATTCTTAGTGTTGGGTACATAGGAAAATGTGTACCTGATTTGAAGAAGCCACACTTAGCTCAATGATATACATCAAGGTGTATTTGATGTTATTTTGAGTTTATATGTGCAGGTTTAGAATTTGCTAAAATGCAGAAAAAGTTTCTAAGTCCATGTGTCGACACTTGGAAAAGCAATGTTGACACTAGAAGAAACTGTGTCAACACACAGAATATTTTAGTCGACAACAACTTTGTCGACACCTGGAGGCAGTGTCGACACACAGAAATTTAAGTCGACATCAACTGTGTCGACACCTGGAGGCAGTGTCGACACACAGAAGTTTTAGTCGACATCAACTGTGTCGACACCTGGAGGCAGTGTCGACACACAAATTCTGAGACTATATCAACTGTGTCAACTCACAGGACTTTTATTGACATACAACAGAGTTTCACCAAAGTTGATTGCTGTGAAGTGAAGAAGTGTCTGTGTCGACACAAAGAAGCTGTGTCGACACATTCTACAGCTGAAGTGTCAAGAAGCTGTGTCGACACCAAAGGAGCTGTGAAAGAGAAGGGATAGATACTACTCTAGAGGGGGGGGGGGGTGAATAGAGTAATCAAAAATTGCACTAGCAAAGTTGACTTTCTACTCAACTCCCTTGGAGTTAAATGCGGAATGAAGGTTATAGATATTTGAGATTAAACCTTAAAGCCTAACACAAGTGTTGTGCACAAAAAGGCAGCCAACTGTAATTACAGTTAAGGCTTGGAGACCTAAACAGCAACTAGCAAACCTAGTTAAGATCTAATCACAACCACAATGCAAGTAATTAAACAAGGCAATCCAGACGACACAAGGAATTTATAGTGGTTCCCCAAACAACTTGGGTACGTCCACTCTTCTACCAACAAGGTAGGAATCCACTCAGGTTTTTGATCAGGTGCCCTGCCACCAACAAGATCTGCTTCAGGTAGATCAAGAGACCCTTTAGACTTTTGATCAGGTGTCTAAAAACCAACACAAGTTTTTGATCAGGTGCCCTGCCACCAAGGGATACTTTTGAAGGGAGTAATAACCCTTTACAAGAGGGGGAAAGGAGGTTAAGGTGTCTTCTCTATTTTACAATAGATTAGAGAAGCACAATAACTTGCACTGAGCTAGAAGGCTCTAAAAGAATCAAGGCTCCCCCTGACTAAAAGAACGTCCAGGTGAAGTCTTGCTTCAGTGCAGAAACACTTCAGAAATTACTGAAGGAAAAAGCTACAAGAAGATAAAATAATATGAAATAAGATTTTCTTCTTCAGGCAGCTATCTTCTTCTTCTTCTTCTTCAAAAGGCTCTGAGTGAAGATCTTCCTATAGGCAGGAGAACTCAGGTTGAAGAAGAGTGAAGAACTAAAGCTTCTTCTCAATTAGATGTGAATGAGCTGAGAGCAGTTGGAGACTGTAAGCTTTTAAGCTTGAATGCTGCAGTTAGCTTTTGAATTCCTTTTTCCTGGATGAACTTGATTTTTGCTATGTGGACTAGTTCATTTCTTTTCTCAGGGAGGTCTTTATATAGCAGCAGCAGCAACGACTCTTACTTGAGTTTGAATCTTGTCTTCTTCTGAACTCTGTAAGCTGGGCTGCAAAAAGCATAAAGCAAAACAATAATACTGCAGACAGATATCCTATATTAGGATAAAGCTTTCTAAGAAGCTGCAAATAATTCTGATGAAATAAAACTAGAGAAAGTCACATCAGAAAAGACTCTTTACAGCCAAGAGAGACTTTTTGAGTCTAACAGCTATAAAGGATAGCCTGGCAGATAAAGCAGATAACATATCTCAGCTATAAGACAAACAACTTTGTCAGAAAAAGATTAGCTCATGCATAAAGAATTAAACTGATATTGCATGGAAATAATATCACAATTTATTCAGATAATCTTTTATAAAATATACCAAAATAAACATGAAATTAGTCACATCATAGAAGACGACAAAACTATTTTAAAACATACAGCAAAACGTCGAACGACCCTCGGAGATCGTCGACCGACGCACGGAGATCGTCGACCTATCGGACAGATAGTCGAACGATCCAGATAGTCGAACTATCAAAGAAGATAGTCGAACTACCTCAACAGATAGTCGACCTATCAGAAAAGATAGTCGAGCTATCAGATAGTCGATCTATCCGGACAGATAGTCGAACTACCAAACAAAACAGATAGTCGACCTATCAAACAGATAGTCGACCTATCACAGAAAAACAGATAGTCGACCTATCAACAGATAGTCGACCTATCAAAGCGACACAGATAGTCGACCTATCAACAGATAGTCGAACTATCAAAGCGGACAGATAGTCGACCTATCAACAGATAGTCGAGCTATCAGATAGTTGAACTATCAGGACAGATAGTCGAACTACCAAAGCAAACAGATAGTCGACCTATCAACAGATAGTCGAGCTATCAGATAGTTGAACTATCAGAACAGATAGTCGAACTACTAAAGCAAACAGATAGTCGACCTATCAACAGATAGTCGAGCTATCAGATAGTTGAACTATCAGAACAGATAGTCGAACTACCAACGCAGATAGAACGTCGACCAACTGATAGACGATCGTCGATCAGCTGATAGACGATAGTCGAGCGACGTTCGAATATAGTCGAACAAAAAACTACTTAACCAAATATTCATCTGGAAAAGCAATTCTACACAACTAGAGAATCTAACCTATCAACTAACCTTTGACCATAGATAAATCTTGGGTCAAGAGACAGAAAGAGAGGACTGAACTCAAATCAAAACCTAGGGTTCCAACAATCTCCCCCTATTTGAGTTAAGTCTCTCAACAATTAAAACATACAAAACTAATTACTGAAAGTAAAATAAGATGCATAAAGAGAAACAACTAAGCAGATATCATCAATCAATCAGATAAGAAATTAATTGTCAATCAAAGAAAAAATTAAGGAGCTTCAGAGTAAGGCTTAGGATCAGAAGAGCTAGAAACAAAAGTAATCTTTCTTGTGGGATCTAGAGCTTCTTTTCTTGATAACTTTAGGTCTTGTTCTCCAATAATTTTCAATTCTGTTGTTCTTGGGACCACTGCCTCAGGATGCTTTTCCATATACTTTGAAGGATCAAATATCTCAGGTCTAACCTGGAACTTGTCGAGCTCCTTCTTTCTGAATTTAGACATTGTAGTCAATCCTGCAGTGTCCTTTCCTTCTTCTTTTGCTTTCTTAATTTGCGCCGCTCCAACTAATTCAAGAAAACGAGCCATCCTAAAGTTAGGATCAAGCTCTGGGCTTTCATAAATAATCTCAGAAGAAGTATCAACTGGTTCTTTATCCTGATTAACTTTTGGAGCATCCTTCTCAGAGAGATCTGGCTTAGAGATTGAGCTTTTGATTTCTTTAGACTGAGGAGGAGAGAAGGTTGGTCTTTGATATGCTACCTCCTTAACTTGTTCTTTAACAGCATCAGGTCTTTGATGTCCAGTATGACTCTTGCCTTGGAATTCTTGCGAACTTCTCCTTTGAGTAGATTGAGATGGATTTGATCTTTCGGACTGAGCAGCAGATTTAGAAGATAAATTTCTTGAGGCTCCTGCACTTGGAGTTGGAGGAGGAGGACCTCTAGGATTCCATCTAGGGACATGAGAGTCATACCTTTTTGACTTTTTCCTTTACTTTTGCTGGTTCTTAGAGAATAACATCCAATGCTGGAAGTCTTTTGACTTTGGATCAATACCTTTCAGTATATAATAGGGTGTATCATTATCTGGGTTAGCAGGAGGAGGAGCAACAACTTTTCTTTTCTTTTTAGCAATCCTTTTTCTTTTAGTTTCAGCAGATTCATCAGAATCGATTTCATCTTCAGAATTAGAGGAGACATGCATATCATATGGGTCAATAGCATCTTTCAAAGCTTTTTTCCTTTTCCTTTAAAGCAGCTTTCTCTAGTTCTTCTTCCATGGCAACCTGTGCCAGGAGAGCATCTAAGTCTAAGCCCGGGGAATCATCCCATACAGTTGATTTTTCAATCTGGGCATCTGCAGCTGATTCTTGAATCTCAGAAACTGTCATAGTGACCAGTTCTGCTTGTACTTCTGGCTGAGCAACTTCAGAAATTTGAGCCTCTGGTTCTGGTTGAACTTCTGGATCAGGTTGGATAACATGCTCTTGAACATCTAGACTTTCTTCCAATTTATCTGTAGTATTATGAATAAAATTGTTCTAAATGACATCTAATCATGCCTTCCAGATATTCCCAAACTATCATATCAGTTATCAAGTCTAAAAAGTAAGTAAAGGGAATACCTTCAGAATCGACCACAGCATGTCCTAACTCCCACAATTCATCTAGAAAGGAGGTGATGTTTCCTTCTAGGTACAGGACAACCAAAGGAGTAGAACTTTCTTCTAAACAAGCTTTAACAATGAATTCAGATTTCAACAGAGCATCAGAAATCTCTTTTTCAGATAAAGAAGGAGGAGCTGAATCTTCTATGGCTTTCTCTATTACTGCAAGATGAATTGCTGGAGAGGAGGCCAAGGGCTGCTCAGAGACATCTTCATCAAGCATCTCCCCCTGCCTGATTTCAGTAGATACTGAAACCAGGCCCCTAGTAGAAGAGGGCTCAGCAGAGTTTGAGAGTTTCAGAATAGCAGCAGTCAGAGAGGAGATAGAGGAAGCAAGGGGAGCAATCACCTCGTAAATCATAATTTTGATTGAGGGGGTAATTAACTCCACAATGCTAGAAATAAATGCAGGAGTAATTTCAAAAGATGATGATGATGATGGAATTTCAGAAGATGGAAGATCAGCAGGGATGGTATATGCAAGATGAGCTGGAGAATGAACTGGAGATGCATGAGTGGATGCAGGGTGATCAATGTGATCAGGAGAGGGAGAGTGAACTGGAGTAGAAATTTCAGACACCAACAAATCAAAACTGGGATGAGAAATCCCAGCAAGATGAGTCGGGATAGGAGATGCAGGAGGAGAAGCAGAATGTCGTACTTTAATTGAAGTTGAAGGAACTTCAACTGAAGTAGACGGCACAGCAGATGAAGAAGATGGAAGAGATGGATTTGCTGAGCCAGCTGCTAGAAGGGGGGAGTGACGGAGACAGTCCTGGTGCTCTCAGAAGTAACTGGAGCAACCCCTGCGGGAGCGGGCTTCAGGAAGGTCCTTTTCCACTTTGCAAACAGCGAAGGATCCATCTTCTTGCTGGCATTGATGGAGGTGGCGGCTGACACTAGCAGATGGGGGAATTTCTCCTTCAGAAAAATTCCAACTACCCTTCCTAGGGTAACTTCTTTCTTGCCATTCTTTTTCCTTATCAAATCAAATAGAACGCCTGCCCAATATATCTGCTTCTTATTAACAATTGCACACATTAGTGCAAATTGCTGCCTTGTAATATTATCGTGGGCGGAGTGCTTTCCCAGTAGCACTTTTCCAACTATTTCCGCAAGAAACTTAATCTTAAATGGGAAATTCACTTTGAGCAGCTTAGGGGGAATGCCTTCGGCATGTCCCAGCTTTGTTAACATCCTTCCGAACTCAGGAGTATCTTGCTCATACTCTTCTTCACCATTAATCAATCCAAAAATTTCAGTCAGAATAGCGGGAGTCAATATTACCTCTTCTCCGCTAATTGTTCCAGTCATCGAGTCATCAGTTGAAGATGAAGTGAAGGCCCACTCTTTGATCTCTTGAGTGTTTATCTTTATTCTGTAGGACATGAGTTTCTCTAATCCTTGATCTTTGCACAGATTTAGGATTTCCACTATTCCTGGTTCGCAGCAGCTGAAGGCGTCAAAATCTACGCTGAAACCGGCATCAAACTTCACTACAGTAAGAAGCGCTGGAGCAATCGCCATTGCAAGATCTAGAGAAGACGAGAGAGAGACGGCGAGGGCGGAGCGGCAGAAAACGCGAGACAAAGAGCAAGCGGGAAGACGGAATGCGAAAAGACGCTCTCCGTCGACGATAAAAGCAACTATCTCTTAACCTAGGTCGACCATCGGCTTTATATTAAAACAACGATCGTCGATCTATTTAAAAGATACTGGAGACGATGGTCGAACGGTCGTTCGACGATCGGTCCTGAAGCAGAGTAGTCGATCAATCGTTCGACTATTTCTATCTTCACAAACAGCAAGCTGTCGTCAACCATAGATCGACGATAGGCTCGACCTGTTCGACTATCTTCGAATGCCGGTCGACGATATTCAAGCAGATAAGCTATCTTCAACCATAGGTCGACGATAAACTTGATCCGATCGACTATCGTCGAATGTCGTTCGACTATCTTCGAATAAGTTTCAACAAGGCAGACGTCACACTTAGTCTCGTCCATTAATCATGCCTAGTTGAACCAAAAAGAACAGATGCTTCTGTTCATCTAAGGGCTTGGTGAATATATTACCTCTCTAAAGGTCTGTGGATATGAACTTAAGGCTGATCGTGTTCTTTTCCACACAATCTCTCAGAAAATGGTGTCTAATCTCAATGTGCTTCGTTCTAGAGTGGTGCATTGGATTTTGTGCAATGGAGATAGCACTTGTACTATCACACATGATTTTAGTGTTCTTGTGTGAGTACCCATAATCCAAAAGTTGGTTTTGTATCCACAGGATCTGTGAACAACAACTAGCAGCTGCTATATATTCAGCTTCTGTAGTTGATGTTGAGACAGAGGCCTGCTTCTTACAGAACCAAGAGACCATTCTCTCTCCCAGGAACTGACAAGTTCCTGAGGTACTTTTCTTGTCAACTCGACAACTAGCATAGTCAGAATCAAAATATCCAATTAATTCAAATTCGGACTCAGCTGGGTACCAAAGTCCTAGATTTGGATATCCCTTCAGGTATCTCAAGATTCTCTTGAGAAGAATCAGATGAGATTCCTTGGGGTTGACCTGGAATCTAGCACAAAGGCATGTATCAAACATTATGTCTGGCCTACTTGCAGTTAAATACAATAGGGAACCAACAATGGCCCTATAATTCTTTTGATCAACAGGCTTTCCCTGATCATCAGAATCAATAACTACATTAGTAGCCATAGGTGTATGCATTGCTGAAGCATCTGCCATCCCAAACTTCTTTACCAATTCCTTGGTATATTTGGATTGGGAGATGAAGATGCCATCAGCATCTTGCTTTACTTAGAGACCAAGAAAGTAAGACAGCTCACCCATACTACTCATCTCAAACTTAGAATGCATTAGGTCAGAAAACCTTTTGCAAAGTTTGGGATCAGTGGAGCCAAATATAATGTCATCCACATACACTTGAACTAACAGGATTGTGTCCTTGTGGTGCTTGACGAAGAGGGTTCTATCAACTACTCCCCTAACAAAGTTGTGCTCTAACATGAAACTAGCTAGAGTCTCGTACCAGGCTCGTGGTGCTTGTTTTAGTCCATAAAGAGCTTTCTGCAACTTGAATACATGCGAGGGCTGAGTTGAAGAAACAAAACCGGGTGGCTGTTCAACAAAAACCTCTTCCTTTAGCTCACCATTAAGAAAAGCACTTTTGACATCCATCTGAAAAACCTTAAACTTCATATAGGCTGCATAGGCTAAAAAGATCCTTATTGCCTCTAGCCTTGCAACAGGAGCAAAGTTTTGGTCATAATCTATACCTTCCTCCTGTCTGTAGCCCTGAGCTAAAAGCCTAGCTTTATTCCTTACAATGATTCCATTTGCATCCAACTTGTTTCTATACACCCACTTGGTGCCTATGATCAGTTGGCCTTTTAGGTCTTGGAACCAAAGTCCATACTTTACATCTTTCAAACTGATTGAGTTCCTCTTGCATGACAATGATCCAGTGGGGATCTAGCTCAGCATCTTTAATGGTGAGGGGCTTGATGACTAGTTTTAGTCATCGTTTTTGGAGTAATTTAGTAGTTTAATTACCTTATTTTATTTATAATTTATGCTTGTTATTTCATGTTTTAATATCTTTCTATAATATATTAAAATTACTAGTTTTATTATAATTTTATTGTTTCGTCGCAATTTTATTTTATGTTATTATATAAAAATATATAGTTTTATTATATTATTATACTTGCTATGTATTATGTTTCATGTTTGTCTAATTTTAAGTTATAAATGTTTTATGTGTTATGTTTGTTAAGTTTAAATAATTAATATTATTTTTATGTTATGTTATTATTATGTTTGTTATTGTTATGTTTAATGTTATGTTTATTTTTGTTTAGTTTTTATAACTAATTAATAGTATGACTTATTATGTTTAGTTTAATTTAATATCATGATAGTTACATGTTTAATATTAAGCTAATGTTTTGTTTATTTGTGTAGGTACACTTGAATGATGAAGCCCAAGCAAGTGCAAACCCGAACAAGTGCAGCCCACATGCTACCCGAGCCCTCCATGAAGCCCAAACCCGAGCCCATGAAATACATGCATGCATGCATGGCCGGCCACCACCCTCCTCATTCATCTCCCCCTCTCTCCTCTTTTATTTCTTTCTCTCCTCTTTATTTCTTATTCATTCCCCTTACACTTTCTATTTTTATTTCTTTTAAAATTACATGCATGCACCTTCCACTCCTCTCTCCCTTCTTTATTTCTCATTCATCCCTCTTTTCCTTCTTTCATTCTCATTTAAATCCATCCATCCCCCCTCTTTTATTTATTTTATTTCTTTCTTATTTTCCAAAATATCATGCATGCATGTAGCCACCTCTCTCTCCCCTTCATTTAATACGATGCATGAACCTCTCCACATATGTGGCCGGCCACCCCTTGGTCTCCCCCATCTAGAACCTTCCCCTTCATCTATAAAAGGAGCCCCTCCCCTCTAGTTTATGTTAAGTAGTTTTTGAAGTAGTTTATGTTAAGTAGTTTTGGTTTCAAGTAGTAGAATTCTAGTTCTTTTCTTTTCTTCCCATGTTGTAATTTTCTTCTTAATTTAGTCTTGTCTTTTTAATATTGTACCTCTTTTATTTAAGTAATGTAATTGTCATTTCTTTTCTCTTATTCTCAATCCCTTTCTATCATGCTTAGCTAGTTCTTTTTGTGCCCGATCGCGATGATCTTTGCAATAAAATAACGCATTATTAATTTTATGTGTTGGATTTGTATTTTTTCTATTTTGATCCTTCCTTGATTTTTATCGTGTCGACTCCGTATTTCTAGTATACGGTAGTAGGCATTTGATCTCATATTTGAGTAGCCGAGAGGCTCGTGAATATGAAAGATCACTCAAGGAAGGAAGGAGTTGAACGCACCCCTAGAGATAGGATGATGTAAATCCTCCGGATTGGAGTCAAATCCAATAGTACGGGTCACTTCGGTAATGCGACTTTAGGCCTTTTTGACTTGAAAGAGATTTCGGTCAAAACGTCTATAAGTTAGGGGATTTAATGCTCTAGCGAGATTACTTCCTAATATCGGATCCGTCACGGTCTTAATAGATTTACAAATGCCAAACTAATTTCTTCCGTTATTCTATTTCAAAGTGAATCGTCGATCGAGCACTCTTTTTCAATAGTTATTTCTCTTTTTAATTAAACTTAGTTTATTTTCATTCTTCAAACATCATTAATCGTTCGGTAGGATAATAGAGTCGTTGTGAGTAATAGTACTTGCCTGCCCCGAGTTTAAATACGACCTTGATATTTTTCATATCCTATGCTATATTTCGATAGGTACACTTGCCTTAATCGAGTATAGATTGGAGAATACGATTTTCTCTATCAAGTTTTTGGCGCCGTTGCCGGGGATTTTTTTTGGCAATATTAAGAAAGCTTCGAGTTTATTACTTCTACTAAAATAAAAAAAAAACAAAAAAATTATTATTATTATCATTATTATTATCCACCCACCTCATCTTATTTCTACCCAACCTAAAATCTCTCGAAAAGGGTAAGGGGCTTTAAGCGCCACCATTTTACCTAGTACCGGGCGAACCCTTCACCGGGTAGTCCTCGGGAAGTTCGAGAGCCAAGCCGTAAAAAAAATCTATTTTTCAAAAAATATATATATATCTAAAAAAAAACAAATAAAAAAAGTAATTTTTCTTTTTCCTTTTGGTAGCAGTTTATTTTTTTTTATGGAATCCTTGTATTTTTGCGCTTCTTGCGGGTCGCCCGACCACTTTTATTCTGAATGTCTTTCGGGAACCCTCCCTCTTTTGATTTTAATTTTTTTGGGGAAGGTCAAAATGGCCAATTTGACCCTTAATCCAATTTTTATCCAACTTGGGGGGCGGGGAACCCGTATTTTTTTTCGCATGATTTTGCCCCGCAAAGCGCCGCGCCTCTAAATTTTGATTTTAATTCTATCGATAATGGGTATCTTGAATTGCAAACCTCTATTGATAATATTAGTTTGCATTTCAAGACCATTATGGATTGTCTTTCTCGTGAGGCCGCTTCTTTTCCTTCGTCTTCTTCTCCGTCTCCTCCAATTTCTTCATGTATTGCGTCACCGGATATCCCGGCTTGTCTTTTTCCTCTCGAGGAGGATAACTATTCGGATATCCCGGATTGTTTCCTTCCTCCTTTGGAAGATGCCTCTATGGATATTCCGGTGTGCTTCTTACCCGTTGAGGATGACGAGACGTCTCTTATTTCTCCATCTGAAGACGTTGGTGATTCCATTATGCTTTCAAATTCAACTGTTCCAAATTTTTCTGTTTTTAGCGAATCTACTTTTTCTTCTTCTTTTTTAGATAATTCTTCTTTAGTCCTCTCTACTCCTTCTTCTCCCGAAATTTCACAAGTCTCTCCTCCTTCTTGTGAAATTTCCTTTGATGAAAATTCTTTTTCTACTTCTTTTATTCCTCTTTCTATTTTTTCTTCTTTTTATTCTCCTTCTTTTGACGACCCCTTCTTTCCCATTTTAAATACGGCGGAGTTCTTCCATAACTCCGTTCGTTCTTTTTTGGGCGTCAATCCTTTGAAGATTTCACCGCATGTCGGTGAAATTCTTCTTTTCTTCCTTTTTTTAGTTTACTCTCCTAAGCACATATTTAGGGAGTTATCTCTTCATTTCAGTTTTTATTTTCCCTTTAGCTAACAAATAACGTCGGGCTCAGGCGACGTTAAACAGAGAGTGCTCTTGGAAGGCACCCCTTGCTTATCCTTTTTTTTTCTTTTTTGTTTGCTTATTTTGTTTTGCAGGAATAAAACCCCCGGCGGTTCGTTTGGCTCCATCAATTCATCTCTTCCTTAGGCCCGAGCTGGTGTCCAGCTCAAGCATGGGGGAGCGACATCTGCATTCAGCCTTACGACTCCGGGGAAGTCGTTTTCTTTTTTTTTCTTTACTTTATTGTATCCCCCCTCCCCTTTCTTCTTCCTTTTTTTTCTTATTTTTATTTTTCATTGAGGGCAATGAAAGGTTTAAGCATGGGGGAGGGTTTTGTTGTTTTCTTTTTTCTTTTTTTTCAAAAAAAAAAACAAATGTTTAGTATAGTTTTTTTTTAAGTTTTTTTTAATACTGCTTCTTTTAGCCTTATCAAAAATCCAAAAAAATTAGAAAAATCAAAAATTCCAAAAAAAAGATAATATTTCAAAACCCAAAAAAAAATGAAAAATGTCAAAAAATCCAAAAAAATATAATAAACCTCATGCTTAGCTTTTTGTTATTTTCAGAAATTTAGTTTGAGTTAGTTTATAAGCATTTTTATTTGCTAATCTTTTATTTTATCATATTTAGTTAAATATAATTTTTAGTGATTTTGTTTTGAGAATCATCTTATGTTTTAATTTGATTAGAGTAATTTATTTAGCACCTTTTCTCTTTTATTTTAAATAGTTTCAATTTTGTTGTAATTTTGCTAAACAATTTTGGATTCTCATTATTATTACTTCATGCTTTTAGATTCTTAGGAAATCTCAATCTACTAATAGTTGCTCTCTAGTGTTTTAGTTTATTTTCTAAAATTTTGTTGAACCCATCATTTTTTTTTATTGTTAGATCATATGTTATGGGAATAAGAGGATAAAATTCATTATTCCTTGGTAAACATATGCAACCCAAAAATAAAATGAAGAGAGGAATTAAAAAGTTCATATATGTCGTGGGAAGTGATAGGATGTTAGTCTATCATTTCCTGGTATTACATATATATTATTCAAAAAATAAAAAAGAGTGGGGTGAGAGGATAAAATTCATCACCTCCAATCAAAGACCTCTTCATGTTAATTTCATCCCTAAAACCCCCTTAGCCAATATCATTGTCTTAGTTTTTAAATTAAAATATGTGGAGAGCATAAGTAGTAGGTTGTCTTCTTCCTTAAGTTTCTTTTAAGTCATGGTTTTTATAATTCCAATCTAACTTTGTTTGCACTTTACTCAAATTTTGAATGCTAGTTAATTTATTAGAGAATTTTTGGCTAAATTCTTCTCTCTTGTCACTTTAATTTCATAATTTAGGACTTGATTCTTAAATCCCTAAACTTTATTTTTGACTAGATTTTGATGTAAATAAATTTTTAGTTTATTTGAAAATTATATAATGTCTTATAAATATTTCTCTTCCTTTTGCTTTGGAATAGCAAAAGCCTAAGCATGAGGGAGTTTGATGACTAGTTTTAGTCATCGTTCTTGGAGTAATTTAGTAGTTTAATTACCTTATTTTATTTATAATTTATGCTTGTTATTTCATGTTTTAATATCTTTCTATAATATATTAAAATTACTAGTTTTATTATAATTTTATTGTTTCGTCGCAATTTTATTTTATGTTATTATATAAAAATATATAGTTTTATTATATTATTATACTTGCTATGTATTATGTTTCATGTTTGTCTAATTTTAAGTTATAAATGTTTTATGTGTTATGTTTGTTAAGTTTAAATAATTAATATTATTTTTATGTTATGTTATTATTATGTTTGTTATTGTTATGTTTAATGTTATGTTTACTTTTGTTTAGTTTTTATAACTAATTAATAGTATGACTTATTATGTTTAGTTTAATTTAATATCATGATAGTTACATGTTTAATATTAAGCTAATGTTTTGTTTATTTGTGTAGGTACACTTGAATGATGAAGCCCAAGCAAGTGCAAACCCGAACAAGTGCAGCCCACATGCTACCCGAGCCCTCCATGAAGCCCAAACCCGAGCCCATGAAATACATGCATGCATGCATGGCCGGCCACCACCCTCCTCATTCATCTCCCCCTCTCTCCTCTTTTATTTCTTTCTCTCCTCTTTATTTCTTATTCATTCCCCTTACACTTTCTATTTTTATTTCTTTTAAAATTACATGCATGCACCTTCCACTCCTCTCTCCCTTCTTTATTTCTCATTCATCCCTCTTTTCCTTCTTTCATTCTCATTTAAATCCATCCATCCCCCCTCTTTTATTTATTTTATTTCTTTCTTATTTTCCAAAATATCATGCATGCATGTAGCCACCTCTCTCTCCCCTTCATTTAATACGATGCATGAACCTCTCCACATATGTGGCCGGCCACCCCTTGGTCTCCCCCATCTAGAACCTTCCCCTTCATCTATAAAAGGAGCCCCTCCCCTCTAGTTTATGTTAAGTAGTTTTTGAAGTAGTTTATGTTAAGTAGTTTTGGTTTCAAGTAGTAGAATTCTAGTTCTTTTCTTTTCTTCCCATGTTGTAATTTTCTTCTTAATTTAGTCTTGTCTTTTTAATATTGTACCTCTTTTATTTAAGTAATGCAATTGTCATTTCTTTTCTCTTATTCTCAATCCCTTTCTATCATGCTTAGCTAGTTCTTTTTGTGCCCGATCGCGATGATCTTTGCAATAAAATAACGCATTATTAATTTTATGTGTTGGATTTGTATTTTTTCTATTTTGATCCTTCCTTGATTTTTATCGTGTCGACTCCGTATTTCTAGTATACGGTAGTAGGCATTTGATCTCATATTTGAGTAGCCGAGAGGCTCGTGAATATGAAAGATCACTCAAGGAAGGAAGGAGTTGAACGCACCCCTAGAGATAGGATGACGTAAATCCTCCGGATTGGAGTCAAATCCAATAGTACGGGTCACTTCGGTAATGCGACTTTAGGCCTTTTTGACTTGAAAGAGATTTCGGTCAAAACGTCTATAAGTTAGGGGATTTAATGCTCTAGCGAGATTACTTCCTAATATCGGATCCGTCACGGTCTTAATAGATTTACAAATGCCAAACTAATTTCTTCCGTTATTCTATTTCAAAGTGAATCGTCGATCGAGCACTCTTTTTCAATAGTTATTTCTCTTTTTAATTAAACTTAGTTTATTTTCATTCTTCAAACATCATTAATCGTTCGGTAGGATAATAGAGTCGTTGTCAGTAATAGTACTTGCCTGCCCCGAGTTTAAATACGACCTTGATATTTTTCATATCCTATGCTATATTTCGATAGGTACACTTGCCTTAATCAAGTATAGATTGGAGAATACGATTTTCTCTATCAGGGCTCAATCTGTGAAAGGAAACAAGCATGCATCACATCCTGTCTTAACTGATGTCTTGTTTGAACACCAGCTGATATGTCTCCTATCACTTGAGATGTAGGGTGATCTCTAAGTGTGACAACATCAGCAGGTGGGATGTGATCTTCAGCAATAGTTGGGATTAATTCCTCAGGAGGAATTTGATCTACTATTGGTGGTACAACAACAAATTCTGTAATGTCTTCATCACTGTCTGATTCAGTGATATGAAGAGTTGAAAGATGGAGGATTTCTTGAGTGACATCTTTGGAAGATTCTTGTACCTGTAATGAACTTGAGGAAGGGGAAGTTTCCTTCTCCTTGTAAAACATTTGGGATTCATCAAAGGACACATGAACAGTCTCTTCAATTTTAGAAGATGATTTATTAAATACCCTATAAGCTTTGCTTGGGAATATCCAAGAAAAATTCCCATTGAAGCCTTTGCTTCAAACTTTCTAAGATATTCTTTATTGTTATTATGAATATAAACAACACAGCCAAACACTCTAAAATAATTTATTTTAGGTTTCTTTCCTTTAAGTAACTCATAAGGAGTTTTATACTTAAGCTTGTGTATCAGACTTCTATTCAGGACATAGTTGGCTGTACTAACAGCTTCTGCCCAATAGGAAGAGGCATATTAGCATCTGCCAACAATGTGCCAGCAGATTCAATTAGTGTTCTGTTCTTCCTTTCAACTACCCCATTTTGTTGGGGAGTTCTAGGAGCTGAGAAGCTATGTTGGATACCTTCTCTCTCACAGAATTCTTGCATGAGAAGAGAGTCAAACTCAGTACCATGATCACTTCTAATCAAGGCCACATGAGTAGAGTACTCAGTCTGCACACATAATAGAAAGTCTGTAAGGGCTTTGAAGTTATCAGCCTTAGTTCTCAAAAAGAACACCCAAGTGAACCTAGAGAAGTCATCTACAATGACTAGGGTGTAATACTTCCCTCCTAAACTCTGTACATTTATTGGGCCAAATAGGTCCAAATATAATAAATACAGGATTCTAGGAGAATCACTTTTATTTACTGATTTAAATGAGTTCTTGGTTTGCTTGCCTAGTTGACAAGCCTTGCATAGGCTCTCCTTCTTGTAGGGGCAAGAAGATAAACCTCTAACAAGGTTGTGTTTAGATAACCTAGATATATTCTTGAGGTTAACATGGCTAAGCCTTTTATGCCATAGAGTATTGTTATTTGTTACTTCATAAAACAAGCAGATTTCAGAGTGAGTTGAATTAAAATCTACTAAATAAATATTACCTTGTCTAATGCCTACTAATACAACATTATTATTTAAAGTAATATTACAAAGAGAGTTAGAGAAAGATACCTGATATCCAACATCACATAACTGACTTACTGAAATTAGATTATGCTTCAGTCCATTCACATAAGCAACTCTCTTGAATGTAACAGCTCCAATTGTCATCCTATCATAGCCTTCAGTTTGACCACAGCTTGAATCTCCAAAGATTACCTTTGGGCCAAGCTTTGCCTTGAACCTTGACAGATGTTCTTTATTTCCTGTCATGTGCTTGGAGCAACCACTATCCAAATACCCCTTATTTTGAGTGATAGGATAGGTCTTCACCTGCAAATAAATCAATTTAAACATTGTGGACCCAGGTAACCTTGGGTCCCTTGTTTTTCACATAAGAAAAACTGGAAATAAATGAATAAGCAGGCTGAGGGTGATAACCTAATGGGTAAGATCTCCTAGGTGGGATTCTCCATGTAGATGATGGGTCAATAAACCTAGGGTTTCTATTCATATTCGGGTTTCTAAGGTTCTGGTTGGAATTTTGAAATTCTTGTTGAAAGCGTCGATCGACGTTCGACGATTGGTACCCAGATCGTCGATCTTCGTTCGACCATTGGGCCTGCGATCGTCGAGCAGCGTTCGACGCCCTTTGTAATTTCTTAAATTTCTGTTTTCTTTTCTCTCTTTTAGCTTTATTTAAAGCTCTATTTACTTGATTGACTTGCTCAGTGTTTTTTATTCCACTAGATGAAATAAAATTCAGTGGAGTTAAAAGTTGGTTTTTAAGAATGATTGGGGGCTCACTAGAAGATGCTCCTAAGCCTAATTTGTTATTGCCTGACCTAGTGTTAGACATGCTGGTTATTTCAAGCAACTTAAGGCTTCTACCATTCGGAGACTCTTCTAACCTTTTGGACTTGGCTAATTCATTCTTAAGGAATTTGATTTCTTCACTAGCATTAGTGAGTTCTGTTGTTAACATAATGTTTTCATTAGCAATCAATTCCGATTCAGCTAGTTTAATTCTAAGCTCTTTTATTTCTTTTTCAGAACTAATTAAATCTAAATATAAAGATTTAAACTCAGATTTAAATTCAGCAGAAGTAAAGTCATAAGAAGACAATACCTCATCTTTAGTTGGCATTTCTTCATCAGAATCTGAATTCTCTGCAGCTGAGTGATTGCTGCAGGCATCAATTGCCATTAGGCAAACTTCCTTTGCCTTCTTTTCTTCCTCATCCTCACTGGAGCTTGAGGAGGAAGATTCCTCATCAGAGTCACTCCAGGTTTCAGCAACAAAGCCTCTCTCCTTCTTTTTGTTCTTGTAGGAGGATGGCTTGGAATGCTTACTGTGCTGATCCTTGTCTTTTCTTTTATCTTTGTTCTTTTCCTCTGGACAATCTGGAAGAATGTGTCCAGGCTTCCTGCAACCATAACAGATTATTTCTTTAGAAGGGGTACGATCATACCTTGGTTTATCTTCATACTTTGAAGATTTCTTTCTGAATTCCTTCCTTCCCATCTTGAGAAACCTTTTGGCAAATAATATCATCGGTTCCTCATTGGACTGGCTTCCTTCAGAAGCTTCAGCAGCTTTAAGAGCAAGGGTTTGCTCTTTTCTTGTAGGAGTTGGGGTCTTTGCTTCAGCTTCAGCTTCCCTGGACTTCAGCACTTGCTCAAAAGACTTGAGCTTGCCGAGAAGGGCTTCTGTTGAGATTTTATTTGTGCTTCTGGCCTCCTTGATAGGCCAGATCCTCAGATCCCATGTGCTAGGGAAGCACATAAGAATCTTATCATTGACCTCTGTCAATGAAATATCCTTGTCAAGGGTCCTCAGCTCATTGATGATTGAGCTGAGCCTTGTGTACATTCCTTCAACTGATTCAGCATCAGTTTTCTTGAAATTCTCATACTGTGAGATAAGGTTGGACCTCCTGTCCTTCCTTTCATCAGCTGAACCAGCTACAATCTGGTTCAGTGTATCCCACATTGCTTTAGCTGAGGAGCAGTCAGCAACCTTCTGGAATACTTCATCAGACATTGTCTGAGCCAGAATGTTCATTGCCTTAGCATCTGCTATCTTTGCCTTTTTGTATTCATCATTGTAGTCTGGAGGAGGCACTGCACTCATATCAGATGATGATGAGGCAGTAGCTACAGCAGGTGCTCTTGGTGGTCCTGTCAAAATAGAAGCAAAAATACTTTCATCAATAGAGTTCATATATAGTTTAATCCTTGCCTTCCAGATGCCAAACTTAGCCAAGTTGCATGCTAGAGGTCTGGTGCTAGAATAATCCTTGGACTGGGCCATGATAGTGAAAGTGAATATCTATAAACTTTGGTATCTATCAGGATCTTGTGACTTAGGTGTTAGCCTATTCAGTCAGTCAACCTCCCTCTGATACCAATTGAAAGAGAAGGGATAGATATTACTCTAGAGGGGGGGTGAATAGAGTAATCAAAAATTGCACTAGCAAAGTTGACTTTCTACTCAACTCCCTTGGAGTTAAATGCAGAATGAAGGTTATAGATATTTGAGATTAAACCTTAAAGCCTAACACAAGTGTTATGCACAAAAAGGCAGCCAACTGTAATTACAGTTAAGGCTTGGAGACCTAAACAGCAACTAGCAAATCTAGTTAAGATATAATCACAGCCACAATGCAAGTAATTAAACAAGGAAATCCAGACGACACAAGGAATTTATAGTGGTTCCCCAAACAACTTGGGTACGTCCACTCTTCTACCAACAAGGTAGGAATCCACTCAGGTTTTTGATCAGGTGCCCTGCCACCAACAAGATCTGCTTCAGGTAGATCAAGAGAGCCTTTAGACTTTTGATCAGGTGTCTAAAAACCAACACAGGTTTTTGATCAGGTGCCCTGCCACCAAGGGATACTTTTGAAGGGAGTAATAACCCTTTACAGGAGGGGGAAAGGAGGTTAAGGTGTCTTCTCTATTTTACAATAGATTAGAGAAGCACAATAACTTGCACTGAGCTAGAAGGCTCTAAAAGAATCAAGGCTCCCCCTGGCTAAAAGAACGTCCAGGTGAAGTCTTGCTTCAGTGCAGAAACACTTCAGAAATTACTGAAGGAAAAAGCTACAAGAAGATAAAATAATATGAAATAAGATTTTCTTCTTCAGGCAGCTATCTTCTTCTTCTTCTTCTTCAAAAGGCTCTGAGTGAAGATCTTCCTGTAGGTAGGAGAACTCAGGTTGAAGAAGAGTGAAGAACTAAAGCTTCTTCTCAGTTAGATGTGAATGAGCTGAGAGCAGTTGGAGACTGTAAGCTTTTAAGCTTGAATGCTGTAGTTAGCTTTTGAATTCCTTTTTCCTAGATGAACTTGATTTTTGCTATGTGGACTAGTTCATTTCTTTCCTCAGGGAGGTCTTTATATAGCAGCAGCAGCAATGGCTCTTACTTGAGTTTGAATCTTGTCTTCTTCTGAACTCTGCAAGCTGGGCTGTAAAAAGCATAAAGCAAAACAAAAATACTTCAGACAGATATCCTATATTAGGATAAAGCTTTCTAAGAAGCTGCAAATAATTCTGATGAAATAAAACTAGAGAAAGTCACATCAGAAAAGACTCTTTACAGCCAAGAGAGACTTTTTGAGTCTAACGGCTATAAAGGACAGCCTGACAGATAAAGCAGACAACATATCTCAGCTATAAGACAAACAACTTTGTCAGAAAAAGATTAGCTCATGCATAAAGAATTGAACTGATATTGCATGGAAATAATATCACAATTTATTCAGATAATCTTTTATAAAATATACCAAAATAAACATGAAATTAGTCACATCATAGAAGACGACAAAACTATTTTAAAACATACAGCAAAACGTCGAACGACCCTCGGAGATCGTCGACCGACGCACGGAGATCGTCGACCTATCAGACAGATAGTCGAACGATCCAGATAGTCGAACTATCAAAGAAGATAGTCGAACTACCTCAGCAGATAGTCGACCTATCAGAACAGATAGTCGAGCTATCAGATAGTCGATCTATCCGGACAGATAGTCGAACTACCAAACAAAACAGATAGTCGACCTATCAAACAGATAATCGACCTATCACAGAAAAACAGATAGTCGACCTATCAACAGATAGTCGACCTATTAAAGCGACACAGATAGTCGACCTATCAACAGATAGTCGAACTATCAAAGCGGACAGATAGTCGACCTATCAACAGATAGTCGAGCTATCAGATAGTTGAACTATCAGGACAGATAGTCGAACTACCAAAGCAAACAGATAGTCGACATATCAATAGATAGTCGAGCTATCAGATAGTTGAACTATCAGAACAGATAGTCGAACTACTAAAGCAAACAGATAGTCGACCTATCAACAGATAGTCGAGCTATCAGATAGTTGAACTATCAGAACAGATAGTCGAACTACCAATGCAGACAGAACGTCGACCAACTGATAGACGATCGTCGATCAGCCGATAGACGATAGTCGAGCGACGTTCGACTATAGTCGAACTAAAAACTACTTAACCAAATATTCATCTGGAAAAGCAATTCTACACAACTAGAGAATCTAACCTATCAACTAACCTTTGACCATAGATAAATCTTGGGTCAAGAGACAGAAAGAGAGGACTAAACTCAAATCAAAACCTAGGGTTCCAATAAGCTGTGTTGACATCACCAAAGCTTGTGTCGACACTTAATCTACTTGTGTCGACACATAATGAAGATCAGTCTCGACGATTTACTGACAAAGAAAAAGGTTCAAGAACTGACTGGAGACTTGACAGCTATATATTCCAACAAGTTTGCTGAAGCTATCAGACCTGTCAGAAGTTGGTTAGAAACCGGATCAGCCGGTTACCATGGATGAAGTCTATATAAAGATGGATTCTGTCAAATCAAAAACAATAACACGAACAACTATTGAAGTATTGATCATTGATCAAGAAAGAGCATGTCACACAGAAGAAGATTTTTGTGAGAAGATCTAAGAAGAAAATCTGAAGTGGCAATCTACTCAGAATTTGTTTAAGGAGAAATCAAATAAGAATTCTGAAGAAACTTCAAAAGATCTGGAGAGTGAGAGAGATCTCCAGCTATTGAAGTAAAGCAGGAGACATTTACAAGTCTCTTAAGAAGCAGATCTTGAACTAATCTGCTAAGAAGAATTCAGATCTATTTCTGAAATCTAAGAAGGAAGCTGCCAGCCAGTCAACTTCAAAGAAGATCAACCCTACTGAGTTCAGATTCAAGAAGCTATGAAGAAAGCTAAGAACAAGTTGATCTCAGCAATCAGTCTTATCAAGAGCTGATCAAGAATCCTTTTATCCCTTCTCTCTCAACAAGGGTAAGAGTCAATCTATAAGATTTTTCATTCTGTAGGATCTTTCAAGATCTGAGTTGTAAGCCTATTATATAAAGGCTGAGTGTAGGAGATATATATCTCTGAGTGGTAAGACTTTTGAGTCTGAGTGTAGGAGAAATCATTCTCTGAGTTGTAGGCCTTGTGACAAGGCTGAGGTAGGAAGGTTAGCCTGAGCTGTAGGAGTGTGGATACATTCTGAGTTATAGGAACCTTTCAGGGTTCTGAGTTGTAAGAACCTTTCAGGGTTCTTAGCTGTAAGATCTGTGGATCTGAGAAGAAGGAAGATGTTAGGCCAAATCTAGCACACTGCTGGATAGGTGAAGGGGGAAAGTGGATGTACCAAGACCTTGGGGAACCACTATAAACCTGTGTGCAATCTGTGATGTGTGTGTGATTGTGAATTCTTTGCTGTGATTGCTGTGATAGCTGTAGAATAGTTAGATTCTATTTAAAGAACTGAAATATTATTGTGCCTTAAGTAAAAAAAGAAAAGAACCTATTCACCCCCCTCTAGGTGTTTGGGTTATCTTGAAATCAATTCTATCAAGTGGTATCAGAGGGAGATTCCTCAAAGAAGGACTTAACAGTCTGAGTAAGATACATAAGGAAGATTCAAGATCAAGAAAATGGGTTTAGGAGAAAATCATAAGGAACTAGGTTCTATGAAATTACCCATATGCAGGAAAGAGATATTTGGAATATGGAAAGAAAGGGTCAGGCTTTTCATGGAGGCTTCTGATCCAAGGATGTACATTACAGTAAAGAAAGATCCTTATATTCCAATGAAGTTGTCAGTTCTAGATGCAAATCAAAGAACTCCCAAGGATTTTTCAGAGATGACTAAGGAAGAGATCATCCTGACAACTATGGATAAAAGAGCCCATAATATCATAGTAAGTGCCATAGATGATTCAACCTTTCAAAATTTGATTCACTATAAGACCTCCAAGAAAATGTGGGACACTTTGATAGTCTACATGGAGGGTTCTGAAGAAGTCAGAAAAGATAGAAAATCTATGCTGAACCAGGAATATGAGAGTTTCAGACAAGAAAAGTCAGATGGTATAACTGTGTGTTATAAAAAGTTCTATAGAATAGTAAATGAGCTGATGTCCTATGGAAGGATCTTCAGTTCATATGAACTGAATGATAAATTCCTAAGATCCTTGACAAAGGATTGGGACACTAAGATTTGTGCCATTAGGGAAGTGGCCAAACTTGCAGATATCTCTCCTCCAAATTTGTTTGGAAAATTCCTGTCATATGAGATGCAGCTGATGGCTAGGAAAGAGGAAGAGAAAAGTGCAAAAGGGGAGCATAGATAAAAGTCTGTGGCCTTCAAGGTGGAAGCCACTAGGAAGAATATGAGGGTGTCTCCTTCACCTCCTGAGAATTTTGCTGAAATTATTTCAGATAATTCAGACAACCAAAGTTCAGACAGCAGTGACTCAGATAAAGACTTAGCTGCCTTCACAAGGCAGTTTCAGAGATTTCTGAAGAAGAAGCAGTGGAAGTCTAGGCCCTCCACATATCAGCCTGTGGATGACTATTATCAAAAGAGGAAGTCATCTATGAAGGACAGGAGCAGGTCTAAGCCTAGCAAATCTACAACATCAAAGATAGTTTGCTACTGCTGTAATAGGCCTGGACATGTTGTGACTGAGTGTCTAGACAAAAGAAAGGAGTCTGCTGATAAAATTAAGACTCAACAAAAGAGCAAGAAGGAGAAATCCTTTGTTGCTAAGAAAGAGAAGAGCTTGACAGACCAATCAACTTCAGAGTCTGAATCTGAAGCTGAGGCATACATTGGTCTATATGCAGCAGATGAAGAAGATGAGTTTATGCAATTGCTGAACTCTATCTATGAACAAGAAGACCATCAGTGCATGGGACTGATGGATGTGTTAGAAGAAGACAACTTCCAGGATCAGCCTGGTCCTAGTAAGGTACAATGTTTTTCTAGTAATTCAGATTGTAGTACTGGTTCAGAGTCAGCTACATCTACATCAAGTGATGTGGATGGGTCTGAGTCTGAAGGTGATATTCATCAGCTAATAGATGAATATGGGGACTTGTTGCAGGCACTAAACAAAAACAAAAACTTGGTCAAAACTCAGGCTAAGGAAATTGCAGATCTTAAGATGGCTGCATCTGATTTAGAGAAAGTGTTGGATCAAAAAGTGAATGAGATTGCCAAACTGAAAACTATAACTGTTATTCAGATGGGCACAATCACATACAAAAATGATCTAATTAAAAGTCTGGAAGTCAGACTTCAAAAAGAAAAGGATTTGGTGGCTAGTTATTCCAAGCCAAAATCAGTTTTACCCTTAATAGATGAGTTTGTAGCTCAAAAGGGTAAGGCTAGAATAGGCTTTAAAGATAACACCAGGGCTGTCCAATTTAAGAGAAAGGGCAAAGCCTCAGTCCAGCCACTAAACTTTAAAGTCCCTGTAGCTTTTAGAAAGGTACAAGTGCCTTCTAACAAGTATGACCTTGAGAATTCTCATGGTCATAATAAGACTAAAGTTCTGAATGACAAGGGTGTTTATGTCAATGAGGCAGCCCATGTCCATAAACCCCATGTTTTTGAGAAAACAGTGGGTGTAGCTGCAGCAGTACCAGCATAATACAAAAGATTTGCTGTCAACCAGACGGCCAAGAATGTATCTAAAAATAGATACAACAAGTATGAATGTTGGTGCTGTGGCAAGACAGGACATTATGCCTTAGATTGCTGGCACAACATTAGTGTCATGAAGAACAACAGTCTACCTGTTAGAAGAGCAGTAGATAGATTTGTAAAGTATGAAGCTAACTTGAACCAAGGACCCAAGACTTACTTGGGTTCTAAGGTGAGGTAATTCTTTATTGCAGGTGAGTCCAAGTTACCATGCCCCTATATGGTACTTGGACAGTGGATGTTCCAGGCACATGACTGGAACAAAGGGGTTGCTGAAGGAGTATTTACCTATCATAAATGAGCCTAAAGTAATCTTTGGTGGTTTTGAAAAAAGGAATCATCAAAGGATTTGGTAACATTTCTAGTAACCAGATTACTATCACTCAAGTGGCCTATGTGAAGGGTTTGAAACACAACCTTATAAGCATAAGTCAGCTGAGTGATTTAGGATATGACATTTCATTTATTAAGAATTGATGTCATATCAAAAGGTCAAGTGATCAAAAGGTCATATTGATAGGATATAGAAAAAGAAATGTGTACTGTCTTAAATTTGAGTGTGAGAACAAAGGTTCTCCTATTTGTCTTGTAGTTGATAAGAGAGCCTCTCATTGTGTCAAATGGCACAAGAGGCTGGACCATCTTAACTACAAAACAATTGGCCAACTCTTTAGCAAAGAGTTAGTGAGGAATGGTCCTAAAGTTTAGTGTATAAAGGATGGGATATGCTCAGCTTGTCAAAAAGGCAAGCAGACAAAATCCTCCTTTCATAGCCTTGAAAACAAGGATTCAGTGAGGTTTCTATACCTCTTGCATATGGATCTATTTGGTCCTATGCCAGTTCATAGTCTAGGTAGGAAGGTCTACACTTTTGTGGTGGTAGATGATTATTCTAGATATTCCTGGGTGTTCTTTTTGAGACAAAAATCAGAAACCCCAAGTGTTTTATATAGTTTTGTCAAGCAAATTCAGAATGAACTTGACAATACTGTGGTCAAAATTAGAAGTGACCATGACACTGAATTTCAATCTGAGAGTATGACAAGACTGTGTGAAGAATTTGGGATTTTCTAAGAATTCTCCTCACCTAGAACACCACAACAAAATGGTATTGCTGAAAGGAAGAATAGAACACTGATTGAGGCTTGTAGAACTCTATTGAGTGACACTTCTCTCCCAGAATATTTCTGGGCTGAGGCAATAAATACTGCATGTTATGTGATCAACAGGGCTTCTATCACCAAAAGCCACAAAAAGACTCCCTATGAGATTATGAAGGGTAGAAAACCAAACTTATCCTATTTTAAGATCTTTGGTTGCAAGTGCTATGTCCTTAACAATGGCAAGTCTTATCTAACTATGTTTGCTGCCAAATCCCAAGATGGGATATTTGTTGGGTACATCAATAATAGTAAGGCTTATAGGGTCTACAACTTGATTACTCAAGTGTAGAAGAGTCTGTACATGTTGTCTTTGATGAAATAAGACTGATTTTCAGTGAGTTGCCTTGTAGATCATGCAGTTCTATAGGTATAAATGAGAGAATGGACAAGCTTATCATTACAGAAGAGTCAACTGCAGAGCAGGAAGTGGAAAATGGTGGCTACTGTCTAGGGGGAGTACAAGACTCTCTAAATGCTGATGAAAACCAAGAGGTGCAGCATATTGAAGAGACTGGAGGTGTTCAACCTGAAGATAGTCTACCTCCAGCTGTTAGATACTTAAAGGATCATCCAACAAATCAGATAATTGGTGATCCAAGACATGGAGTGCAAACCAGAAGCAGGAACTTGAACACAGTTCTTTGCTCAAGCTTCCTATCTCAATTGGAACCAAAGAGATTTGAAGAAGCTATTCTAGACCCATATTGGATTGATGCCATGCAAGAGGAGCTGAATCAGTTCAGAAGGTGCAAGGTCTGGGAGTTAGTTCCTAAAGAAAAAGACCATAATATCATTGGAACAAAGTGGATCTTTAGGAACAAACTGGATGAGAATGGGATCATTGTGAAGAACAAAGCAAGACTTGTTGCAAAAGGATACAAGCAGGAAGAGGGTATTGACTTTGATCAAACCTTTGCCCCAGTAGCAAGACTGGAAGCAATTAGGTTGTTCCTTGCCTATGCAGCATATCAAGGCTTCAAGGTATTCAAAATGGATGTAAAATCAGCATTCCTAAATGGAAATCTAAAAGTAGAAGTCTATGTAGAGCAGCCCTCAGGTTTTGTTGATTCTCTCAAACCTGATTATGTTTATAGACTTAGGAAAGCTTTGTATGGGTTAAAGCAATCCCCAAGGGATTGGTATGAAACCCTGTCTACTTTCCTTATTGAGAAAAAATTCTCAAGGGAGAAAATAGACAAAACTCTATTCCTAAGGGAGTCCAAAGGAAAGATAATCTTAGTTCAGATTTATGTAGATGACATAATATTTGGGTCTACAGAAAATAACCTTTGCAAGAAGTTTGCAAAACTTATGCAAGGGAAGTTTGAGATGAGCAGTATGGGGGAACTTAAGTTCTTCTTGGGACTCCAAGTAAGACATACTGATGATGGCTTGTCCATATCCCAGTCTAAGTTCACCAAGGAGTTAATTAAGAAGTATGGTATGGAATCATCCTCCACCATAAGAACTCCTATGGGAACAAGTATGCCTATATGTAAAGATGATGCAGGTAAGCCTGTAGATGAGTCTTTGTATAGAGGAATAATTGGCTCTCTTCTATATCTAACTGCTAGTAGACCAGACATTATGTATGAAACATGTGTCTGTGCTAGGTACCAATCATGCCCTAAAGAATCTCATTACACTGTAGTAAAAAGGATTTTGATATATCTAATGGGCACACCTAATCTAGGTCTTTGGTACCCTAGGAATGGAGATTTTCTACTGATAGGCTATTTAGATGCAGACTTTGCAGGTTGCAAAGAAGATAGAAAAAAAACAACAGGCACCTGTTAATTTCTAGGAGGAAGATTGGTGTCTTGGAGTAGTAAGAAGCAGACTAGTGTGGCAATTTCCACAGTTGAGTCTGAATATGTGGCAGCAGGAAGTTGCTGTGCACAGATGTTATGGATTCAGCACCAGCTAGAAGACTATGGTATTCAGGTATGTAGAACACCTTTGTTTTGTGATTCTACTAGTGCTATTTCTATTGCTAATAATCCTGTTTCACATAGTAGGACTAAACATATAGAAATTAGATACCATTTTCTTAGAGAACATGTAGAGAAAAAGAACATCTCACTAGAATTTGTCAAAATAGATTATCAAATTGCAGATGTGTTTACTAAGCCTCTAGATGAAACTAAATTCAATAAATTTAAAATTGAATTAGGAATGTTGAACATAGATTAGTTTAACAAATTTGGCTAAGTAAATCAATGTCGACACATTCCGAGAAGTGATGTCGGCACTTCAGTAAATCGTTGTCGATATATCCAGAGTAGTGGTGTCGACACATCTAGAAATTGTGTTGACACTTACAATAAGAGTCGACACCGAATTTCTGATGAACTTCTAAGTATGTCAAGTGTAGACACATCATCAATTGGTGTCGACACATAGAAGTCAACACCGTTGTCAAGACATTAGAAGTATGTGTCGACACATTTCAACAGTGTCAACACATTTAAACATTTTTTGCCTGCCTTTTGACCTTCTGTGTTTAAAAGGGTATAAATAGGTCAATAACAATCTCTATCGACACACTCTCCAGGTTTTCGAGTCAAAAACCTTGTTTCAACAATCTCTCTTCTCTCAATCTAAGCTTTCTCACCATCCCAATGACGTTAAAGGTAGAAGATAACATCAACGAAGGATATGAGTTGGTTCGTCACGCCTTTGATGATGCTGAATCTGAGATTAAAGGGGTAATTAACCTAATTGCTGAAAATGGTTTGGAATTTCTGGTATCCGAACCAACCAAGATATGGAAGAAAGAAATACTTGAGTTTTATGGCGCAGCTATAGCTGATTCAACTGGTCTTTAGATTAAGTCAACCGTTCATGGTGCTAGAGTCAAAGTGACCTTGAAGAGTTTTAGGAAAATTCTTAATCTTCCAAGAACTCAGGATTAAGAAGAAGTACCCGTATCCAAGACAAGGGAAGCACTACAATGGTGTGGATTGGATCCCACCTTGAAGATTGGATCAGCTATAAACAGGAAAGGGATGAATCAGCAAGGGAAATTCCTCTCTGAAGTGGTTGGAAAGGTAATTCTATGTAAGCCAGGGGGACATGATAGGATTTCAGCCTATATGTTCAGCCTAATGACAAGGTTTATTTTTAGACTAAACACAGATTGGTCTATAGTACTTTTTGAGAAGATTAAGGAAGGCATAAAGAAGCCTAATTTGGCTAGACTGATGAGCTTATACTTGGCTGGAGCAATTCTAGAAGTAATACACCAGATTCCTGGTTCTAAAATTAACCATATGAGAAAAATAGACATCAGGATTATCTCAAGATGGGATAGTGTCCTAACAAAGGACATACCAGATATAAAAAGACAAGAAGCTGCTGAGAAATCACCTGCACAGGACATTACAGATACTGCTCAGGTGCAGGGGGAGCCAGATAATACACAGGCACAGGATAATACTGATAATGCACAAGAACAGGGGGAGCTAAATACTGCACATGTACTGGAAGAAGATTCAACACACTTGGCAAGTGAGATGGCTTCACAATCAATTCTTGAAAGACGTCATGTCAACATTCCAGCACATGATGTTATCATGGAGGATACATCTGTAGTTACTGATGCTCCTGAGACATAAGTACCACCAGTCCACACTCAACAGGAGTTTACTCTTGAAGAGTTGTTTCCAGATATTGAGGGAGCAACAAATAAGGGGGAGCAAACAAGGACTGAGGGGGAGCAGACTGACTTTGAGGGGGAGCAGATAAGGACTGAAAAGGAGCTCCCTCCTAGTCCTAAGGAAAGAGTAGACATTCTCAGTACATCTGCTTCAGAAGATGAAGAAATTGCAAGTGCCAAGAAAAGAAAACTGATAGTTTTGAAGAGAAGGATCCAAAGCTACAAGAAAGCATTGCAAATTGCTGCTCCAAAACCTTCCCTAGAGGCTGATTATAGCTCCTTATTGGTGGCTTTGCAAGTTAAATTAGATGAGCAAAGAATGGCTCTAGAGAAGTATGTGGATGAAAGACATAAGACACTTCAATTTGATCTGGCTCAGGAAATCAAATCGATCAGGTTTGAAGTAAATCTTCATAAGAAATAAATGACAAATTGCTTCCACAAAGGGGGCAATGTTGTAGTATTTCTGGCTAAGCAGCAAGCAGAAGTCAAGGCTAAAGTGGATGACATTGCTATTAAACAAGGATATGTCCTTGAGAATCAGATTAGGATGAATGACAATCTGACTGAATCTCACAATGAGATAATAACTACCATAAAGAATACAGTCACTGCACTGATTGAAGAAAGAGCTAAAGAAAAAGAGGAGTTTGATAAGAAGCTACAAGCTGCCTTAGACTCATTTCAGACAGAAATTACTACTTCTCAGAAATCAATATCTGACAAGCTTCTAAAGTTAAAATCATTTTATAAAGATGGTGTTAATTTTCTTGATGGACAAGTAAGATTTCAGAAAGATGACTTAAGAGATCATATTGAAAGAGAAGTCATAAAGGGGGAGAGAGTGTTAGTCAAAGTAGGCTCAGATCCAATAGCATCAGAGCCACTCTGGGATATCCACCCCTTTGTGAAGATGATAATGTTGCTGATTCAAGTGTGCAACCTACTTATGTTGAAGGTGATCAACCTGAAGTTGCTCAGGTCATCTATCCTCCACCAGATTTTGATATGATTCAGCAACAGGTTTAGTCAATGTACAATCCTCCACAGGGAATTGATAATGTTGTTATTGAGAAAGTAGAAATGCCAGAAGCTGCCTTGAAAGCTCAACAGGAAGCACAACTGTTAAAGAAAAGGTTCAGAGAACAAGCTGAGTTAAAGCCTGATTTTGAGCAGTGGAGCCCCATTTCCAGGAATATAATTTTGACTGCCTGGAAAGCTGTGAAAGAACAGGTTCATGAAAGGGGCAAATTGTATAATGAACAAGAATGGCAGAAATATGAAACAAGGTAAGAAGCCATTCTGCAATATAGAAGGAAGGCTAAAATTGGGAAGCTACCTCCTAATGCTCAGGAGCCTAGCAAATACTTCCCTAAGCCTTTTCATTATTTTGAAAGGCAGAGGATTAAGACTGAAGCACAGAAGAAGGCAGAGTTGAAAGGGAAAAAGCCCATTGATGATGCAGAACCTACTGTGTAGGCTCAGATTAAGCCAGGAAAAGACATAGTCATTAGGGAGCCTGATCAGCCTTAGTATAGATTTACTAGATTTTTCAAGAACAATGTAATCTTTAGTTTTAAAAGAAATCTATGTAAACAATTGTTAAGAAACTTTTTGATAAGTATAAACAAAACAATGTTTCATGTTCATTGAGCTTATATTATTATTTTGTAATGTCACATTGGTATATGTTTTGTTTATAAGTTGCCCCGTCATATAATGCTTATATACATCATAATGTTTGTTTATTATAAATGGTGTATATCATTGACTAAAGGGTTATGACTTCTCCAAATAGGGGGAGATTGTTGGGTACATAGGAAAATGTGTACCTGATTTGAAGAAGCCACACTTAGCTCAATGATATACATCAAGGTGTATTTGATGTTATTTTGAGTTTATATGTGCAGGTTAAGAATTTACTAAAATGCAGAAAAAGTTTCTAAGTCCATGTGTCGACACTTGGAAAAGCAGTGTCTACACCAGAAAAAACTGTGTCGACACAAAGAAGATTTTAGTCGACATTAACTGTGTCGAAACCTGGAGGCAGTGTCGACACACAGAAATTTTAGTCGACATAAACTGTGTCGACACCTGGAGGTAGAGTCAGCACACAGAAGTTCTAGTCGACATCAACTGTGTCGACACCTAGAGGCATTGTCGACACACAAATTCTGAGACTATATCAACTATGTCGACACACAGGACTTGTGTCGACACACAACAGAGTTTAACCAAAGTTAATTGCTGTGAAGTGAAGAAGTGTCTGTGTCGACACAAAGAAGCTGTGTCGTCACATTCTACAGATGCAGTGTCAAGAAGCAGTGTTGACACCAAAGGAGCCGTGTCGATATCACCAAAGCTTGTGTCGACACTTAATCTACTTGTGTCGACACATAATGAAGATCAGTCTCGACGCTTTGCTGACAAAGACAAAGGTTCAAGAACTTATTGGAGACTTGACAGCTGTGTATTCCAACAAGTTTGCTGAAGCTATCAGACCTGTCAGAAGTTGGTTAGAAACCGGAAAAGCCAGTACCATTGATGAAGTCTATATAAAGATGGATTCTGTCAAATCAAAAACAACAACACGAACAACTATTAAAGAATTGATCATTGATCGAGAAAGAGCACGTCACACAGAAGAAGATTTTTGTGAGAAGATCTAAGAAGACAATCTGAAGTGGAAATCTACTCAGAATTTGTCTAAAGAGAATTCAAACAAGAATTCTGAAGAAACTTCAGAAGATCTGGAGAGTGAGAGAGATCTCCAGCTGTTGAAGTAAAGTAAGAGACATTTACAAGTCTCTTAAGAAGCAGATCTTGAACTAATCTGCTAAGAAGAATTCAGATCTATTTTTAAAATCTAAGAAGGAAGCTGCCAGCCAGTCAACTTCAAAGAAGATCAACCCTACTGAGTTCAGATTCAAGAAGCTTTGAAGAAAGCTAAGAACAGGTTGATCCAAGCAATCAGTCTTATCAAGAGATGATCAAGAATCCTTTTATCCCTTCTCTCTCAATAAGGGTAAAAGTCAATCTATAAGATTTTTCATTCTGTAGGATCTTTCAAGATCTGAGTTGTAAGCCTATTATATAAAGGCTGAGTGTAGGAGATATAGATCTCTGAGTGGTAAGACTTTAGAGTCTGAGTGTAGGAGAAATCATTCTCATAGTTATAGGCCTTATGATAAGGCTGAGGTAGTGCGGTTAGCCTGAGCTTTAGGAGTGTTGATATATTCTGAGTTATAGGAACCTTTCAGGGTTCTGAGTTGTAGGAACCTTTCAGGGTTCTGAGCTGTAAGATCTGTGGATCTGAGAAGAAGGAAGAAGTTAAGCCGAATCTAGCACACTGTTGGTTAGGTGAAGGGGGAAAGTGTATGTACCCAAACCTTGGAGAACCACTATAAACCTGTGTGCAATCTGTGATATGTGTGTGATTGTGAATTCTGTGCTGTGATTGCTGTGATAGCTATAGAATAGTTAGATTCTATTTAAAGAACTGAAATATTATTCTGCCTTAAGTAAAAAAAGAAAAGAACCTATTCACCCCCCCCTCTAAGTGTTTGGGTTATCTTGAAATCAATTCTATCACTTATCAATAGAAATAGCACTTGTAGTATCACAAAATAGAGGAATTCTACTTACCTGGATGTCATAATCTTCTAGTTGATGCTTTATCCACATCAATTGTGCACAGCAGCTACCTGCAGCTATATACTCTGATTATGCTATTGATATAGCTACACTAGTTTGCTTCTTGCTGCTCCATGACACCAGCCTCCCACCAAGGAATTGACAAGTTCCTGTGGTACTCTTCCTGTCTTCTTTGCATGCAGCAAAGTCTGCATCTGAGAAACCAGTTAGTAGGAAATCTCTATTCTTAGGATACTAAAGGCCTAGATTAGGTGTATCATTAAGATATCTCAGAATTCTTTTAACTGCAGTATAATGAGATTCCTTAGGGCAAGCTTAATACCTAGCATAGACACATGTTGAATATATGATGTCAGGTCTACTAGCAGTCAAATAGAGTAGAGAGCTAATTATCCCTCTATACAAAGACTCATCAACAGGTTTCCCTGTCTCATCTTTGCCTATAGGCAAACTTACTCCCATTGGAGTTTTCATGGTAGAAGCTGAGTCCAAACTATACTTCTTAATTAACTCCTTGGTGAACTTAGACTAGGATATGGGCAATCCATTCTCAGTCTATCTAACTTGAAGTCCCAAGAAGAACTTCAGCTCACCCATACTGCTCATCTCAAACTTCCCTTGCATAAGTTTGGCAAACTTCCTACAAAGGTTGTTTTCAGTAGAACCAAAGATAATGACATCCACATATATCTGGACTAGTATTATCTTGCCTTTTGATTCCCTATAGAATAGAGTTTTGTCTATCTTTCCTCTAGAGAATTTATTCTCAATAAGGAAGGCAGACAAGGTTTCATACCAAACCCTTGGAACTTGTTTCAAACCATATAGAGCTTTCCTAAGCCTATATATATAATCAGGAAAGTGAGAGTCTACAAAACCTGAGAGTTGTTGAACATAGACTTCTTCTTTTAAATCACCATTCAGAAATGCTGATTTCACATCCATCTGGTATACCTTGAACCCATGATAGGAAGCATAGGCCAATAACAGCCTTATAAGCTCCAGCCTTGCCACTTGAGCAAAGGTTTGATCAAAATCAATACCTTACTCTTGACTGTAGCCTTTTGCTACCAGTCTAGCCTTGTTCTTGACTATGGTGCCATTCTCATCAAGCTTGTTCCTATAGATCCATTTAGTTCCTATTATGTTGTGATCCTTAGGTTTTGGCACTAGTACTTGACTATGGTGCCATTCTCACCACTTGAAAGTCTTTGTTTCAAGATCCTAAACATCTAATAGGGTGAATAGGTTCTAATCTTTTAAAGTCCTTTTTAGGCAAACAGTTAGATAATTATTCAACACAGATTAATCAAATCACAGAACATAAACACATCATAGCAAACACCAGATCTATAGTGGTTCCCCAAGATATGGGTAAATCAACATTCCCCTTTCGCCTATCCAGTAGATAACTGGATTCAGCCTAACTTCCTTCCACTGGCTCGGATCCGCAGATCTTACAATCTCAGAACCAAAATGGTTCCTACAGCTCAGACTTAACAAGTCCTACCTCAGATTCTTACCCAGAATCCTACCTCAGACCTCAGCCCAACCTCGGCCTTTATAACTAGGCTTACAACTCAGACTTTCCACTAGTCCTACACCTCAGGCTAACAACCCTACCTTAGCCTTTATAATTTTAGGCTTACGACTCAGATCTGATAATAGATCTTACAAGAAATAGAATGTAATAAGAAACAAACAAATTCACCAATAAGATTCCTATGTTGGTGTAGCCTTCTTGATCAGTTCTTGACTGAACTGATCTTTCTTATCCAGCCTGACTTAGCTTCTCAAAGCTTCTTGATAGAACAAAATAAGATGGATCTTCTTGCTATTGAAGTTGATCTTCAGTCAGCTTCTTCCTTAAATTCAGATTGGAATCTGAATCTTTCTTGCAGAATAATTCTGAATCTGTTTCTCTTCACAAAATTCTCTTTTTTCCTTTTTCTCCACTCCTTCAATAGTTTCCGATCTGTCTCTTATATAGAGTTTGCTTCATGGTTACCGGCTGATCCTGTTTCTAACAAACTACTGACAGATCTGTCAGAGGTGTCAGACCGATTTGATATGACAGCTGTTAAGTCACCAGACATGTCAGTAGATCCTTCAGAGTCATTCCAACTCAGTACAAATCACTCAACAGGCTGCTTTATATGCGTCGATACATATTGGCCAAGTGTCGACACAAGTCTTCATGGTGTCGACACAATACTCCAAGTGTCGACACAGACATACTTCTTCTTCTCGACACATCTTCTGTTGAATGTGTCGACACAAGTCCCGTGTGTCGACACAAATGCTTCCGGTGTCGATACAGCTGTTGCTGGCAGATGGAATTGAGTATGTGTCGACACAAGTCCTGTGTGTCGACACAGCTGCTTCTGGTCTCGACATAGCTGTTGTCGACAGACGGCGTTGAATGAATGTCGATAGTGTTGAAAGTATCAAAACAGCGTTGAGTGTGTGTCGAAACAAGTCCTGTGTGTCGACACAATTACTTCTGGTGTCGACATATCTCCTGGCTCAGGTGTCGACACAATTCTGAGTGTCGACACAGCTTCTTCAGAAGTGTCGACTTAGCTTGAGTGTCGACATAACTTCTTCATAAGAGTTGACACAACTTGAGTGTCGACACAACACCTTCATATGTGTCGACACAACTTCAGAGTGTCGAAACAAGTTATTCATAAGTGTCGACACATCTTCTGGGTGTCGACACAGCTTCTTCACAAGTTTCGACACTTGTACTTAGAAAATTTTCTTCAAATGCTTAAACCTGCACAATGTAACTCAAACATCTATTAAATACAAATTGATGCATATCATTGACTAAGATAAGGCTTCTCCAAATCTGGTACACATTTTCCAATGTACCCAACAAGAAGAAAATCACACAAACAGAGGTAGAGGAATTCATTAACCAACCCGCTGTTGACATCGTTGGAGGTGAGTCACAAACCACGTAATCCACCGGAGTCGCACCGGAGGGAGAGAGCGCACACCCTCCTTTTCTTTGGATCTTCAAGCGGAGGGCTGTCAGACCCAACTGGAAGTCGGATTAGCAAAGTGAATGGAGGTCGGATGCTGGTGGTCAGTACAATGGCAGGGGGTCGAAGTGGTTCTATTAAAGCAGGTCGACAGGGAGAAACAACTAAACGAGAGAGAGAGATGATCGAGAGAGAGAGAGTGAGATGATCGAGAGAGAGAGAGAGATGAACGAGAGAGAGAGAGAGAGGCCCATGCCGGGAGGGAGAAATCCGATCGGGAGAGAGGGCAGGAGAGGGAGGCGGCTGAAGCCAAGGAGGAATAGGGTTTCGTATATTTTTTTGTCCAAATTCTGCCTTTTCCTCATTCCTCCAACATAATATATAATGTTTTGTTTTTACATTAACAAAAACAAAAAAAATAAACATGAAATCATTAAACATTAGCAGTAAACCTAAATTCTAAATCTCCATTAGATATGGCCATCCTCGAGCTTATGCGGCCACACGTGGACGTGCATGGAGGTCTTCACGAACATGACCATAGCGGTGGAACTCTTTATGAACACGAACACGACGGTGGGAATCTTCAGGACCACGGTCGTGGCGGTAAAGCAGTCGCGAACGTAGCTGGTAGTGGTGGAGATCTTCACTATCATGACTGCGGTGGTGAATGTCTTCAAACATAGGAGGGTCAGCGCAATCAATCCTCCCCCGGTTAAAAACACTCATCACCAGTGAGTGGTCACAGCGAGAGTGTTAGAGGAGGGTAGCATCCAAACGCTCCAAATCAGCCTCGGGGAGCCAAGAATCATCTGAACTGGGGAGGTCACGCCAACGAACAAGATACCGGAGGAGTTCATCATCGGCGGACGCAACAACTTTAATAGAAAAGAATCTATCAGGCACAACAAAGGTCTGGGGAAACCTTGAAAATGGATTAGCATGAGAAGAAGGTAAAGTAGTGAAATCACCATCCTTAGCAACTAAAGTGAATCCATGGATTCGTGACCCATATCACTCTCAATCCCAAGAGATGAAGGAGAAAAAGAAAATGTAGACGAAGGGGAATTTGGTGGAAGTGGAGAGACATAAGGCATTAAATCGGAAACATTGAACGTAGGGGAAATTCCCTAATTAGCTGGCAAGTCCAAAACAACCGCATTGCCAACCAATCACTTGATAAATTTGAAAAGACCGGTTTGCCTAGTGGCCCACTTTTTAATGGTGCCCGAAGGTAACCGTTCCGGGAGTAAACAGACCAAAATAAGATCACCAATATTAAAATGGGAGACTCGCATATGTAAGTTGGCTTGCGATTGGTAAAACTCATATTGAGTGACCAATACCTCCTGAATTTGTGTGTGCAAATCATAAACGTGTAAGTGAGGATTAGTGCGAAATGACTTGATTTATAAGTTGGTGATAATGAGACAAAGTCAAGAGGTACGGGAGCTTTGTTTTCGTGTACAATCTCACTCGACAAAAGACCGGTAAATCAATGCGTAAGATTACTATAAGTGAGTTGGCATGTGCAATAATTTTTAATTCTTTTGTGAGTTAGTGAGTGTAAACGTGACCAACAAAATGTTTTCTCCACTATCATAGTAGTCTTATTACGATCCAAATGACCGCCAAGGTCACTGCAATGATATTCCTTCATGATAAAGTGGTGAGGCGAAGAGAGTAGAACACACAACTTGGAGTAATTCGTGGCATGCAAATGACATGACTCAAATTGGATAGCTATGAACACAAGAGTGGGTGCATAAATATCGAGACTTGGTTGAGCATAAGACGGTGCTAATAGATTAAATTTATTTAATTGATTTAATTTATATTTAAAAAATATCGAACTCACATCAAGAGGCACCATTGCCATGCCATCAGAAGCGGTCATAGTAGATGACAACACCGTTGTTGGATAACCAGAGAAATGATCAATCCTAGGTAAGGCGTAGACAGAACTACAAAGTGTGGTGAAAGGACCGCACACGACATCTAACAACTCATCACAACATATTCGTCGAGACATGTCCAACGGAGGGGCTAACAAGGTATGCATCACAAAATACCTAGAACTAGGCAAAATAAGTTCGTGTCCTAAATAGTCCACGTGGAGATTCAACGGATTAGGAGGGAGATTCGGTAAAATCAAACCCGGGAGAGAATCAAAATCATCTTGAATTTCATGCAACGGAGACAACACCAAAGAACGCTCATCCGGGTCTACATCAATAATGTCATCCAAAAGTACAACTCCCCTGCTAGGAAATTCTTCCAACACACTGGATTATCATCCAAATCAGAATCAGTAAAGGTCTCAGAAATAGGCAAAATCGAACCTAACAAAATTTCTAATTCATATTGAGCTTCAGGTAATGGTGTTAACATCAAAGAAATATCTTTCGGGTTCTCAGCGCTAAAGTCATCCATAAATAACCTTCCCTCATAAGGTAAGTCTTCCCAATAAGTCGGAACATCCATTAAGGCATGGTCATCAGACAATTCCTCAACTAGCATAGGTGATGGATCAGGGGTATGGTCGAGGGTAAGTTGGATATTCATATGGTGTGGCACTTTAGAGGGGAATTCCTCTTCCATGTCACTTGGGTAACCAAAATCCTCAATGTCACTAAACTCTTCATCAATAATGACATCGCCCTCAGGGGTCGGCTCAATCAAAGACACTAACTCAAAATCATCAAAAAAATCAACAACTAGATCAGAATGTTTGGTAGGAGACTTTAATAAGACTGAGGTCGATGACTGAGCAGGGCACTCGACAGTATGTGGGTCAGACCTTCCCCCATCATCGTATGTAAAAATCGTGGGTCGACCCTCACTGACCCGAATACTCTGACCCTACGGGCTCTTGGCATCCCTAGCAGTAACATCTTTTGAGTCCAAATCATAGGGCCTAAACTGCTTATTTTCCCTAGATGTGGAAGTAGACACGTTTTGTTTAGTCCTACCTTTGTGGGGATAGGATCTAGCCTGAGGCATATGGTCACTTCTATAAGCAGATACGGGTCTAGTGCCATAACTATACTCACTCACGTGTATGGTGCTATACCCACACACGGGCTTGGAGGCGTACTCACTCACGGACTTGCTACCAGTAGTACGGAGGTAGGTGAGGTCAAATTGAAAAGTGAGAATGCTACGCATTTGCGCCAAGTATATTGATAATCACCCACACAGCGCTCTTCGTTTAGCCAAAACACCCGGGCTTGACCTACTAACCTCTTTCGGGCGATGTCAACCTTTTGGTGGTCGTCCCATTCACGATAATCAAAATAAATTTCCATTCCCTTAAGCCAGTTAATTTGAGAATTCCCATAACCACCATATGTGGGTGCCTCTCTTCTAGTGTGAGGAAGAGTGTGGAGATGGTTGGTATCCCTCTAGTATGTAGGCAAGGCTGTGGTGTGAATAGCCATAACTTTAGCATACCAATAGTCTAATGGAGAAGCATAAACATCATGGGTCATACTCAGAGTGAGGTGAGATAAGTTTTTTTATATAAGTTATAACAATTAAATTTTTATGTGCATAAGAAGAGGTTGGTGTTGAAGCCAAAAATGGCCTCAACGAGAGTTTGGACCTTGGGGGTGTCGCTAGCACCTACTTCTCCCAAACCTTGACCTCTGACTAGCAACAAAGAACCTAGAACTTACCCTTAGCCTCAGCTGGTAGGTCCCTCCACTAACCCGGAAGATCTCTGAACGCTTCCCCTCCAAAGCAAATAGCTGGGCTAGGAGAACCTCAGAAAGCACACTAGAGAATTGTAGAAATGATGATGGCTTGCCTTTTAAAGAACTCCATGGGTCTACTTATAAGTTTTCAAAGTATGGTCTGCCAAAAGCATACTTTTGCTGCCCTAAAATTACTATCAAGCCCCTGGGTTGATCTGCCAATAGCCAAACTCTGCTGTTTTGAAGAGCTAAATGCAGACAAAGGGTTATTTAGATAATTTCAGGTCTAGATCCCACATCTGGGTCCCACCTAGGTTCCACCTAATGGAAGCTTTTCCTGCTGAGCTCTGTGGGAACCTTGCTTGCTCAAAGCGTGAGCCTTCCCACCTACCCCAAGCGGGAACAAAAAACCAAAGGGGGGCGCTGAGCTTCCGACAAAAGCGGCGTGTGCCCTTTCTCCTGCCCAGGGAGGGAGCCTTCCCGCCAGCCTAGGGCGAAAGCCTTTTCGTCTGCCCGATGGACCATCGTTCTCAATTCGACGATCTGAGCCCGATGGACCAGCGTTCTCAGCTCGTCGTTCTGAGCTCAACGAGCTGACACTACATAACCCCTGAGCAAGAGCCTTCCCTCCCGCTCCCAATGAGAAAACTCCCGCCTAGTCCTCTTGCCTGACCCAATATGCTTAACATTGGCCCACGGCTAGCCCAGCCTGGGTCCTTGGGAGATATTGGTCCTACCCATCAGATATTGGATTGTAGATAATCCCCGCTCTTTGCGAGCTAACCTTGTGCTCGGAAAGACACGTCCAACCCCTAATATTTGGTGGGTACGTGCTGATCTTGCAGGGAATATTTCTGCAGACCCCACCTCCGTCCTATAAATACACCGCTGAGTTTATCTTTCAAACCATCTCTTCCGTCATTACTTTCTGCTCGAGCCCCTGCAGGGCCATGAAAATGCATGCCAAAAACGCTGAAAAGCAACTCTCAGCGGAGCTTCAAGCCCGCCTCTCCGTGGCTCAGGCGTGGGCTCGCGCCGACTGCACCAAGGTCGCCCCTTAGCTGATGGGCAAGAGGCCCGCCGACCAGAAGGTAGTGGGCGAGAAGTCAGCTGGCGAAAAACCAGTCGGCGAGAGTTCCCGCCTAAAGAAGAAAAAGAAGAAAGCCAAATCGGTCAGGCGCGACCTATTGAAGGAGAACCGAGCCTCGCCTACCCCAACTCCAAACCACGATGAGAATCCTCCTTCCCTGCCAGAGGTACTTTTCTCGCCTCGCCCATAGGCATGAACTTTCTCAATTAATTGGGCCGTGTACTGATGTATCACCCTTCTCGTAGGGGACGGTGCCGAAAGGCGTCGCCGACAACCCTCTAGCGGATGCTGAGGCGTCCGTCCACCTCCTCAAGGCTCTGCCGTCCAAATCGGGGGCTGCCCCTCCAACTAATCTGGCCGATCTCCCCAGTACTCCTGGTATTTCATTTTGTGGCTTTCGCTTTAACTGATCTACTCTTGCCTTCCGCTGACTATGCTTCTCGTAATGCCTTCTCTTGGAAACTTGGACCTCGTTGACCCGAGATCCAGGGCTTCTACTACCGAAGATCCCGTCAACCAAGTGGCTGACACTGCTCCCGCAGCCGGAGGGGCTGTTGTTGAAACATTAGCTTCCACCCCAGAACCACAGCCTCCTGTCAAAAAGGGTGCATCTTCCCCCTACCGACGGAGGCCGAGACCTTGGAGCGTAGGACGTTCCGCCCCGGGCACAGAAAACCGCTTCACCTGCTCTTTGGAAAGAGCCTTATGGGACTGCCTGGTCCCTCTCGCCAAATGTTGGCTGGAACCCCCAGCCACAACTCAGGTATGCAAGAACCTATCATTTTCCCTCTCGCTCCTACTTTGATCTGACCGTCTGCCCTTCAGGTCCAAGGGTTCAAGATGCGGAAGCCGAAGAGGAAGAAGATGAAGATGAGCATGAAGAGGAGGAATAAGAAGACGGGGGAGACTCACCCCTCCCCTCTCCTGGCGAGATGGAAGACTTTCTTGAAGCCTCCGACATTGGCAAAGCACGATGGCAAAGGATTGCGTCAATCCTATCAAAGCTTGCACGACGTCAGCGAGCCAACTCCGAAGTGGTGATGTAAAAACCCGACCCGTTAAATAACATATAATAAAGGTCCGGCCGAGGCCCCATATTATATGCCACAAACAGACGGCGAGGTCACAGGTTAATACCAAATACCACGCATCCTACCTCAGAGCATTCTAGCGGAAGTTTACAAGTTATACGAACTCAGCCCATGAATGTCCACTACTATATAAATAACTCATTTATATACAAGACAGGGAATGTTAACAAGCACACCGCTCACGGCCTTAAGGCCTTACAAGTTTCTCTTTACAAACATAAGACTTCATCATCAGCACGCAGGCCGGCCACACATGAAATCCAAAGCTTTGCACGGCCTTCGAGGGCCTAACAGAAATAGCAAGGGCTTCAGCCCGCTCAATCCATTTCCGTATGTACAAGGGCAGCACCTGCATATAGACATTCACCCCATGGGTGACAAACAAAGCAACGGTCAGCATTTAGCTGACCAATTATAACGATGGTACCCCTTACCCGGGGTAGTGGTTCCTTCCCTGCACGTAATCCAATCTCAACACATATATCCAATACACAATATCACCACAAATGCCGACCTTAGTGCCATACGTCCCGTGCACTCAGGGCACACTTACGGTGTACCAAGCTCCTCATTGTTCCACCACCAATTCGAGGTGTTTACTTGTTGGCCGGGACTAAGCCTCCAAACTCCTATTGAAGACCTCCCACACCCATCCACTCAGAGGCATGCACCTTATAACAAAATGTGAGCACTATCAGTCGACCTACCCACGTAGTGTAACAAGCCTAGGGAAATCTCCCCGCTGCATTGCTATCAATCGACCGCTCACCCGATCCTACCACGGAACTTGTTGGGTGGCCCACCCACTCAGAGGTTCTTAACTTGTTGGCTATGGGCATCAGCTGCCAAACCCCTGTTGACGACCTCTCGTACCCATCCACTAAGAGGTTATTAAATTGTTGGCTATGGGCATCAGCCGCCTAACCCCTGTTGATGACCTCTCATACCCATCCACTCAGAGGTGTTTGCTTACGATAACCCGATCAATGAACTTGGTGGGTGTCCTACCCACTCAGAGGTTCTCACATTCCTCCTAAACACCGGCACATCGTGCCGCTGTCCATTCCATTAACACAGCTCGCTCCGAGCATACATTCAAAGGAGCTAGACTAAGCTCATCACAATCGTCCTCACCATCTCCGTAAGGTAACCGATGTACACACAGAGTCTTCTCTGGTTCGCAGCATCACCAATCAAGACATCCATCCAGATGGGCTTCACACAGCATGCCTATGCCGTACTACACAGTTCCGGCTCTAGATGCAGACTCAACCACTGGAATCACTTACGCTCTTCCATCTTTTTATGTAGGATTCCACGGATATACATGCATAAACAAAGGGCTTCACCTGCCCAAGGAAGAAAGACCGTTACCCTTGACGATCGCTTCAGCGCCATATAAAACTAGCCGGATGGAAACCACCGCGGTGGCCTTGCCTCCACAACGCTGCACTCGGCTCTTGAAACGGACCGTTGAAGCTCCACCGACGGTCAGAAAGCTTCTCCTTCTTCCTTCCTTGCTCTCCTCTCTCTCTTCACTTAGAAAGAGAAAGGCTAAGATGGGAATGAGATATCCATCTCTATTCTCGGCCTTATAAGAGCAGGGATGCTCTGGGACCACAGGATCCAAATAGAAGGGAACGAACGAACTCAATTACTTGGAAAAGCATCTAAATAGAGCTGACACGGCTTGTAACATGCCCGTGTCACAGGCCGTGTCCCTTGAGCGGTTTAGGAACCGAATCAATTTGGAATAGAACACGGGCCATGACACGCTCGTGTCACTCCCTGACACGCCCGTGTAAACCAGTACACGGCCGTGTGGATGGCCGTGTCACCTCATCAACACAAGGCTGAAACACCCGAGTAGGACATGGCTAAGGAACACGCTCGTGTCCTCAGCCGTGTGCTTAACATGCCCCTGTGACACGCCCATGTCACTGGCCATGTACTACACTCAACGCCACTCAACGCCACACCATAATTCACCCGAGCAGGACATGCCCTGGGACACGCCCGTGTCCCAAGCCGTGTTGCCTCTCGACGATCAGTTCTCGAGAGCTCGAGTCGATGCCTACGAAAACAGAACACGCCCTGGGACACGCCCGTATCCCAAGACGTGTGCACTCGATACGCCCTAGGACACGCCTGTGTCCTAGGCCGTGTCACTCAACCTGAACCCATATTTGGGACTTTTTGTTTTTGGGGTGTTAAATTCCTCCCCTCCTTATAGAAATTTCATCCCGAAATTTAGCGCAACATATCCAACAATACAACCATTCCTTGGTACAAATACACATGATGGTTCGGGGTTATATTCCCCACGTTCTCGCACTAACAAAAGTGTTTTCATAAAGACATATACATGCAAGATACAAGGTCCAACAAAAGCAATAAAGTGTACCCTCCACTTTATTTCCGCTCCTCCGCGTCTCTAAGCAGCTTCTTAACAGCCTCCTGCAACTCCAGGTTAAACACTCAAGGCTGTTGCACGTCATAATGTGAGCTTTGCGGCTCCTGCACTCCGAGATTGTACACTCGCGATTGCGCCCGGGATGCAGATGATTCCGCCACTGCCTTACCCTTTTCCTCATAGGACGCACCTGTCTTTTTCTCATTCTTTGACAGGGCCTTTCCAACAGTAATGGGCAATATGCCCCGGCTTTCCACAAATGAAACAGGTACGCGAATCAACACGTCCTTGACCAAACGTCGTGCCCGAAGCAACATCCGAAGACGTTTATTTTGCAGGCTTGAACCTCTTCTTATCCCGTTTCCTGAACTCCGACTATTCGGACTGCGGGACTTTGAACTCCGACTTATCTGCTGCCAAGTTCTTCTTGTCATGTACTCGTTTCAAATCTTTTTCCAGCGCACAGGCCGTATCTACTAAGTCTTGGAAGCCTTGGTTCACTGAACTCGGAAGCGCCAATCTCAACAAATCTCGGAGTCCCTCATAAAATCTGTTCGTCTTCCGCGCTTCTTCCGCAAAAGTCGACCCTGCATAACGTCCAAGCCTGGTAAATTCATGCAGGTAGTCATCCACAGTCTTCTTATCCTACACCAGACGTTGAAATTCGCTCTCCATCGTAATTCTCCGCGATACTGGCAAATATTTTGCCCAAAAAAACTTGGAGAATTCGTCTATCGAAATCTCTCCCAGGCCTCTGCCTGCCAACTGGTGCATCTCGACGTCATCCCACCATAGTCTCGCCTTTCCTTCCAGTAAGAAAGTGGCTAACATCACTCTCTGCCCCTCATCAATCCTGAGCGCTGTCAGGATCCTCTTCACTCTTACATGCCAATCTTCTGCCTGTGTTGGGGAATGTGCCCCGATAAATGTAGGTTGATGAAAATCCATAAATCGCTTCAATTGCTTGTCAGTCGCTCGCTCGTCCACTCGAGCTTTCACCCTCTCTTGCCTTACACCAACCCGAACTAGCTCCACTACAGGCCTTGCCTGCCTAACAGGTTGTGCTTAAAGCATGGAAAATACCGCCTCCGCAACTAGGCGTACAGTTTCTACAGAAGGAGGAGGTGTGGGCACCTCGGCTGGTGCCGCACTCTCATCCGAACACTGGGGCTCAGACTGCCCAACTCCACTTCTTGTCACCTATATGTGAACAAGATATCAATAATCAACCTCCAATCCAAAACGACAAACATACCGAATACACCCACGCACATTCCTAGTGGACATTATTGAGTTTAATTAGGTTAAAACGGTTCGCACGTACACGTGCTCGCCACCCGACAAAAGAATTCGACCACAAATTCGAAAGCGGAAAACAGAGAGGCCTCTGATACCAAAATATCACAACCCGACCCGTTAAATAACATATAATAGAAGGTCCGGCCGGGGCCCCACATTATATGCCACAAACAGACGGCGAGGTCACAGGTTAATACCAAATACCACGCATCCTACCTCAGAGCATTCTAGCGGAAGATTACAAGTTATACGAACTCAGCCCATGAATGTCCACTACTATATAAATAACTCATTTATATACAAGACCAGGAATGTTAACAAGCACACCGCTCACGTCCTTAAGGCCTTACAAGTTTCTCTTTACAAACATACGACTTCATACATCGGCACGCAGGCCGGCCACACATGAAATCCAAAGCTTCGCACGGCCTTCGAGGGCCTAACAGCAATGACAAGGGCTTCAGCCCGCTCAATCCATTTCCACATGTACAAGGGCAGCACCTGCATATAGACATTCACCCCATGGGTGACAAACAAAGCAATGGTCAGCATTCAGCTGACCAATTATAAAGACCCTACCCCTTACCCGGGGCAGTGGTTCCATCCCTGCACGTAATCCAATCTCAACAAATATATCCAATACACAATATCACCACAAACGCTGGCCTTAGTGCCAGACTTCCCGTGCACTCAGGGCACACTTACGGTGTACCAAGCTCCTCATGGTTCCACCACCAATTCGAGGAGTTTACTTGTTGGCCGGGCCTAAGCCTCCAAACTCCTGTTGAAGACCTCCCGTACCCGTCCACTCAAAGGCACGCACCTCATAAAAAAATTTGAGCACTACCAGTCGACCTACCCACGTAGTGTAACAAGCCTAGGGAAATCGCCCCGCTGCATTGCTACCAATCGATCGCTCACTCGATCCTACCATGGAACTTGTTGGGTGGCCCACCCACTCAGAGGTTCTTAACTAATTGGCTATGGGCATCAGCCGCCAAACCCCTGTTGACAACCTCTCATACCCATCCACTAAGAGGTTCTTAACTTGTTGGCTATGGGCATCAGCCGCCAAACCCCTGTTGACGACCTCTCATACCCATCCACTAAGAGGTGTTCGCTTACGATAAACCGATTAATGAACTTGGTGGATGTCCTACCCACTCAGAGGTTCTCACATTCCTCCTCAACACCGGCACATCGTACTGCTGTCCATTCCATTAACACAACTCACGCCGAGCATACATTCAAAGGAGTTAGACTAAGCTCATCATAATCGTCCTCACCATCTCCGTAAGGTAACCGATGTATACATGGAGTCTTCTTCGGTTCGCAGCATCACCAATCAAGACATCCATCTAGATGGGCTTCATACAGCATGCCTATGCCATACTACACAGTTTCGGCTCTAGATGCAGACTCAACCACTGGAATCACTTACTCTCTTCCATATTTTGATGGATGATTCAACAGATATACATGCATAAACAAAGGGCTTCACCTGCCCAAGGAAGAAAGACCGTTACCCTTGACGATCGCTTCAGCGCCATGGAAAACTAGCCGGATGGAAACCACCGCGGCGGCCTTGCTTCTACAACGCTGCACTCGGCTCTCGAAACGAACCGTTGAATCTCCACTGGCGGTCGGAAAGCTTCTCCTTCTTCCTTCCTTGCTCTCCTCTCTCTCTTCACTTAGAAAGAGAAAGGCTAAGATGAGAATGAGATATCCATCTCTATTCTCTGCCTTATAAGAGCAGGAATGATCTGGGACCACAGGATCCAAATAGAAGGGAACGAACAGCCTTGATTGCTTGGAAAAGCATCTAAACAGAGCTAACATGGCTTGTGATACGCCCGTGTCACAGGCCGTGTCCCTTGAGCGGTTTAGGAACCGACTCAATCTTGAATAGAACACGGGCCACGACACGCCCGTGTCACTCCATGACACGACCGTGTCAACTAGTACACGACCGTGTGGATGGCCGTGTCACCTCATCAACACAAGGCTAAAACACTCGAGAAGGACACGGCTAAGGCACACGCCCGTGTCCTCGGCCGTGTGCTCAACAAGCCCTTGTGACACGCCCGTGTAACAGGTCATGTACCAAACTAAACGCCACTCAATGCCACACCAGAATTCACCCGAGAAGGACACGCCCTGGGACACGCCCGTGTCCCAGGCCGTGTTGCCTCTCGACGATCAGTTCTCGAGAGCTCGAGTCGACGCCTACAAAAACAGAACACGCCCTGGGACACGCCCGTGTCCCAGGCCGTGTGTACTCGACACGCCCTGGGACACGCCCGTGTCCCAGGCCGTGTCACTCAACCTGAACCCATGTTTGGAACTTTGGATTTTTGGGGTGTTACAGGTGAAGGGAATCCAAGAGACAATGGAGCAGCAGCAGGGGATGATGGAGCGGTGGTTGGGGACTGTCGAGCGGGACTACGCCTACCTCATTGGCAAAATGGAGTCCCAGGAGACGTTTTCCACTGAGACCTCCCCTAGAAGATATATCGCGCGGGTTCAGGGTCAGCTCTGCTTGGCCAACCAAGGGCTGACTGCCATGACGACCTTCTATAATCCGCGATCACCTCCAAGGCCGGGGAGACAAGATCAGGGTCGTTGGAGGTGGGAGCCATATTGAGCCTTGTGGCCTTTATCTCTTCTCTCCCCAAACCCCCCGGCCTACCCCTTCCCCGTTGTACCACCTGCGTCTTTCGGTAACTGATAATTATTATGAGTATTATTTGTTATTATTATTTCCTTTTTTATATTTTGCTGTTTGGAGGCTCTCGCTCAGCGAGACCCCCTTTGTACCTGTATCCTTTTTGCCTGTTCTTCGCATGCTCTCTTTGATGCTTTGCGAATTCCTGATCTATACACCTCGCTCAACACTTCTCGCGCACTGAGATCATTTGTCTTATCCCTAGCCCTCCCGGGAGGTTCTTGCTTCCTGCAGGTCCAAGGAGAGCAGATGAGGCAGATCGAAAACTGAGGAGTCAGGACATCAAGATTTGTCTACTCGTTGACCGTTCCGCTGCCGCATTTCTTAAGAAAATACTCATGATTACCGCATCCTCTATAAATAGGCCGATCCACCAACCACATTTACTTCTCTGCATTTACTTCTTTGATTCCAAGACTTTGTCCTTCTCCCGACTTCTCTCACCGATCTCTACAGCGCAAAAGATCTCGCCTTCTCTTCAAAATGCCCGGCGAGGGCGATGGCCGCTCCAAGTGCGCGCAATACTTTCTTGAACACAATTTCACTCCCCGCCGACTGACTTTGGAGGAGTTCGACATGATAGTCGCCAACTTCATCCCCACTGGGTTCTCAACACGGAACCCAGGGAACAACGACAGAGTTAACCTCGCGCCTGCCGGGGAGCTTGCCATTCCCCTGGAGCACTTCGAGGTAGGGTTCCGCCTCCCCCTCTAGCCAGAAGTGCACCAGGCCCTTCGGTACTATGGGGTGGTGTCGGCCAAGCTCAACCCAAACTCCATTGTGATTCTGGTGGACTTCATCTGCTACATGCAGGCGGAAGAAATCGAATTTAGCCTGCCCATATTTCGGAAACTGTTCAACATCCACGCAAAAGGCGGAGTAGTCTTCTTCTCGGGGCAATTGGTGAAGTCAAGCGGTCTCGCCAACAAAAACCACCACTGGGGACAGAGATTCGTTTTTATATCTGGTGACTTTGGAAACATACCACTCACGCTTGTTCAGCATGACAACGCGACCTATAAGCCTCCCGCTCTCGAAGGGCGAGAGGGCACCCTCGTCGAATTTTTCGGGACTAAGATTTTTGATGTCCCATTCCTTCGGCGAGACCTGGATTTTATACTGCCTGTTCCTCCCAACAAAGGTATTGTTTCAGTCTATTCTCGCAATCCTTTGTCTTGACTTGAGAACCAGGGTTACTTTGACATGGGTCTCGCAGGTGAATGAGAAATCCCCCTACACCAACCTTTTGACGAGACCTGGCCACTCACCGACCCCTTGGCTCTCGCCAAGTCTGCCGCAGCCTCTTGTCGGAAGGAGCCGATATCCTCTTCCGCGCCAAGCGCCCAGAAGCGAAAGCCGAGTCCCCACCCTTCCCCTCTTCTCAAGATATCAAAACCATCGTCTGCCGACATGGTTAAATCTGTAATACTGGCTTCCGCCGAAACCCTTGCCGAGATCCCTTCAGTTGCCGGCGAGGTGGATGTCGTCCAGCCTACCGCAGAGACCCCGGCCGAGTCCTCTCACTAGCCGGTTCCAAAAGGGCACCAGAATTTCGGCTTCGGCGATAAGTACAAGGATACAGAGGGACTACCTTTGCTATAGTGTGATCACACCACCAACCGCATCGCGGTTTCCACCCTTCTTCCCTCCTGGAGTGAGCGGGATTCAAGCACCGGCCACGCCTTCGCGCTAGGCTACGACCTCTACAGCCGGGATGACACCGACACGTTTGACCGGACGATATCCCGGGACCTCATGTTTGACGCTGCCCAGGCCCAACTTTGCGCGGTCCAACTTTCGCACATGGCTGGACACCGCACCCTCACCATAGAGCGCAACCTCGTTGACACGATCAAGTCGAGGGATGCGACCGTTGCTGAGGTGGCCAGCCTGAAGGCCGACTTAATGGCCGCCCAAAAGCTTCTCTCCCTTCGCCCGGCCACTGAGGTAAGCGATACCTTCCAACACTCACGCTCCCTTAGTATGTATATATAGCTCATACATTTTTGTCTAACAGGACCTTCTCGCAGGACTCCGCACAAGCACAATTGACTCGCGTCAGAGTGGCCGGCATCGAGTGCGAGAACCAGCTGCTGCGAGCTGAGATGAAGCGCCTGGAGGAGGCGCTGGCCCTGGCGCAGGCCCGACCATCGCTGGAGGAGAGAGTGGAGTGCCACCACTATTCCGTGTATGAGCTCGACGTGATCATCCAGGAGAATGCGCAAGCTATAACCAAGATGGTCACTAGGGTGTTGCAGGATACAGAGCTTTTGAACGAAGGAGGTGAGACCTTGATGGCGCTAGGGGTTTTGCCCTGGTTGTTCGAGCCCATCCTCATGCCTGCAGGAGAGGACATCTCTCCAACCATCAACACGGCCGAGGTGGTCATAGATGAGGAAACAGGCGGCAGCTCGCCTGACGAGTCCTTCGGCTACACCCCCAGTAGAACTACCAGCGGGACCTCCGGCGTGACCTCAAGTAGAAACTCCGGCGGGACCCCGACTAGCCTGCACAATAGCTTCCACAACTTTGAGCTTTCGTTGTAATCTTATTTTTGTGAACACGTAAACACGTAAAGCTGTATTTTTTGTAACTTTGGTAAGGGGCGAGATCCCCAACCAATGCTTCCACTATTACTTCATTTTGAAAGATCTTTCTTTTTGCTGGGATGTTCATGACTTCTGCGTGAACCCTAAGCTCTTAGGTGATAGCCTCCGCCCATTCGGAGAGCTGGCCCAGTAAAACTTGCCGGAATGGACTTGCCGAATGTCTTGCCGAAAGAGGGCCATGCCGAGAGCCTTGTCGAAAGGTGCTGGCCGGGACCCCAGATGGGAGGGCTATGACGAGAGCATGGGAGAGACTCCTGCCGAGAGGGTTATGCTGAGATCCTTGTCGAGACCCCAACTGAGATGCCCGTCGAGAGGGGTCTGGGTCATCCCATCCTCACTTAGGGGTTTGTGTTAGCTGTGTGGGGAGTTCTGATCAAGAACATCGTGACCCCATCAAGATTTCAACTTCTCTGTCTTCTTGGTATAAACTGGTTTATGGGGCCCACCTGGGACCACTTAAAGAAACATCCCCTTCTTCCTTCTTCCCCCAAGAGATCATACGGTCCTGTCAGCTAGTGAGAGCCTGATAGTGGGTCCACTCAAGATCTTGCTTAGTTACTCAATTATTTCCTTAACCTCTCATCCTTTCCCCCCAGGTGTGCTTACAACCCCGCCCAGCTAATGAGAGACTGGACAATGAGTCTACCCGGGGCCGAGCATGGCTTCCAACCCTGCCAGCTAGGAGAGTCTGCGCATTGAAATCACCACTCGAGGTATTCCCTTAGCCCCCAGGCGAGCCTACGGCCCTGCCATCTAGTGAGAGCCTGGCAGTGGGTCTACCCGGGGCAAAGCGCGCCTTCCAAACCTGCTAACTAGTGGGAGCCTGAGCAGCGGGATCATCTCGTGGTCTGGCTTAATTTCTCAATTCTTTCTTCAACCTCTCATCCTTTCCCCCAAGGTGTGCATATAGCCCCGCCCAGTTAATGAGAGCCTGGATAGCGAGTCTACCCGGGGCCGAGCGTGCCTTCCAGCCCTGCCAGCTAGTAGAGTCTGCGCAGCGGAATTACCACTTGAGGTATTCCCTTACCCCTCAGGCGAGCCTACGGCCCTGCCAGCTAGTGAGATCCTGACAGCGGGTCTACCCGGGGTCGAGCGCGCCTTCCAAACCTGCCAGCTAGTGGGATCCTGAGCAGTGGGATCATCTCGAGGTCTGGCTTAGTTTCTCAATTCTTTCTTCAACCTCTCATCCTTTCCCCCCAGGTGTGCCTACAGCCCCGCCAAGCTATTGAGAGCCTGGACAACGAGTCTACCCGGGGCTGAGTGTGCCTTCCAGCCCTGACAACTAGGAGAGTCTACGCAGCGGAATCACCACTTGAGGTATTCCCTTACCCCCCGAGGCGAGCCTACGACCCTGCCAGCTAGTGAGAGCCTGACAGCGGGTCTACTCGGGGCCGAGCGCGCCTTCCAGACCTGCCAGCTAGTGGGAGCCTATGCAGTGGGATCATCTCGGGGTCTGGATTAGTTTCTTAATTCTTTCTTTAACCTCTCATCCTTTCTCCCCAGGTGTGCCTATAGCCCCGCCCAGCTAATAAGAGCCTGGATAGCGAATCTACTAGGGGCCGAGCGTGCCTTCCAGCCCTGCCAGCTAGGAGAGTCTGCGCAGCGGAATCACCACTAGAGGTATTCCCTTACCCCCCAGGCGATCCTACGGCCCTGCCAGCTAGTAAGAGCCTGACAGCGAGTATACCTGGGTCCGAGCGCGCCTTCCAGACCTTTCAGCTAGTGGGAGCCTGAGCAGCGGGATTATCTCGAGGTCTGGCTTAGTTTCTCAATTCTTTCTTCAACCTCTCATCCTTTCCCCCAAGGTGTTCCTACTACCCTACCCAGTTAATGAGAGCCTGGACAGCGAGTCTACCCGGGGCCGAGCGTGCCTTCCAGCCCTGCCAGCTAGGAGAGTCTGCGTAGTGGAATCACCACTCGAGGTATTCCCTTACCCCCCAGACGAGCCTACGACCCAACCAGCTAGTGAGAGCCTAGCAGTGGGTCTACTCGGGGCTGAGCGCGCCTTCTATACCTACCAGCTAGTGGGAGCCTGTACAACAGGATCATCTCGGGGTCTTTCTAACTGCCAACCTCTTTTTTTAACTCTCAAGAGAAAACGACCATCAAATAACTCAAAGAAACCGACCATGAAATAACTCAATGAATTTATTACAAATAAGATTTACAACCAGGTCCCCCACTAAGGGTAGAAGCACTTTATGTCGTCGCTACTCCATGCATGACTCATGGATACCCCTTCCACATTCTGGAGGTGGTATCTTCTCGACCCCAGGACTTTTTCCACAATGTAAGGACCCTCCCAATTGGGGTTAAGTTTTCCCATGGGAGCCGATCTTCCGGCCGCATCAACTTTCTTTAGAACCAGATCTCCTTCAGCGAATTGCTTGATCCTCACGTGCTTGTCAAAGTACTTTGACATCCGTCGCTTGACCTCCTCTTGCCTGACAGAGTCCATGTCGTGAAGCTCCTCCAACATGTCCAATGAGAGCCATAGCTTCTCCTCATTTCCTTCCCTCCATGGCTCGTCTTTCTTGCTAGCAGCTGCAACCCGAGGAAATTGAACCTCGAACTCCACAGGCAGGACCGCCTCATAGCCATGCGAGAGCTTGAAGGGAGTCCCTCCAGTTGACATGTTCGGGGTTGTCCGTAGGGCCCATAAAATCGAGGGGAGTAGCTCCACCAAACTCCCCCTCAATTTCTCCACCTTCTTCTTGAGCAGGTTCACTATGACCTTTTTCGTCGCTTCCACTTGGCCGTTGCTCTGGGGTGGTGGACGGAGGAGAACCTGAGGTCGACCCCTAGCTGGGTGCAAAAGCTAATGAACTCTTCGCTTGCAAATTGTGGCCCGTTGTCCGTGACAATGGCCTGAGGAAACCTGTGCCTGTAGATGATCTCTCCCCAGACGAAGTTCCTGATGACCTGGGAGGTTACCTTGGCCAACACCTTGACTTCCATCCACTTCGAGAAGTAATCAATAATGACTAAGAGGAACCTCCTCTGTCCGCTTGCTGGAGGGAATGGTCTAACTAAGTCCATACCCCAGATGGAGAAAGGTCACAGCGCTGTGATGCTTCATAGCCTTTGGGCAGGCAAGAGCTGAAGGGGGGCGTAGAGATGACACTTTTGGCACCTCCTCGCAAACTCTGTCGTGTCCTTCCTAAGGGTGGGACAGAAGTATCCCTGCCTGACTACCTTGCCTCCAACATTCTTCTTCCTGAATGTCTACCACATTCCCCGGAGTGCACCTCCTCCAAAATCCTTGGTATCTCTTCCTCTACCACACATCGCGCTAGAAAGCCCGATAATGTAACACCCCAAAAATCTTAAGATGGAGTCAGGCTGGGTGACACGGCCTGGGACACGGGCGTGTCCCAGGGCGTGTCCAGTGCACACAGCCTGGGACACGGGTGTGTCCCAGGGCGTGTCCCAGGGCGTGTCCTTTTCTATAGGCGTCGACTCGAGTTCTCGAGAACTAATCGTCGAGAGGCGACACGGCCTGGGACACGGGCGTGTCCCAGGGATTGTCCTGCTTGGGTGAGTACTGGATGGTATTGAGTGGCATTGAGTGTGGAACACGGCCTGTGACACGGGCGTGTCACAGGGGCGTGTTGGACACATGACCAGGGACACGGGCGTCTGCCTTAGCCGTGTGCTTCTCGGGTGATTTTGGGCCTGTATTGAAAAGGGGACACGACCAGTCACACGATCGTGTAAAAGCTGACACGGGCATTGTTGGGGCTGCGGTCCGGAATCGCCTCCGCGCTGCGGTGCTATGCGGTAATGGCTTAACTGGCTGCCCCGTGGATCCGCCCGAGGACCTTTGATATAAAGATTAGTTGCGCCGTCCTCCATCAGACCGGTCTTTTGGTCGAGTTGGTAGCGCTATGTCCTCTCAAGTGGTATCAGAGGGGGTCGCGGGTTCGAAACCCCGGGGTCATTTCCGGGGGGGGGGGGGGGGATTGTTGGGGCTGCGGTCCAGAATCGCCCCCGCGCTGCGGTGCTATGATGTGATGGCTTAATTGGCTGCCCCGTGGATCCGCCCGAGGACCTTTGATATAAAGATTAGTTGCTCCGTCCTCCATTAGACCGGTCTTTTGGTCGAGTTGGTAGCGCTAGGTCCTCTCAAGGGGGCTGCGGTCCGGAATCGTCCCCGCGTTGCAGTGCTATGCGGTAATGGCTTAACTGGCTGCCCCGTGGTTCCACCCAAGGACCTTTGATATAAAGATTAGTTGCGCCGTCCTCCATCAGACTGGTCTTTTGGTCGAGTTGGTAGCGCTAGGTCCTCTCAAGTGGTATCAGAGGGGGTCGCGGGTTCGAAACCATGGGGTCGTTTCCGGGGGGGGGGGGATTGTTGGGGCTGCGGTCCGGAATCACCCCCGTGCTGCAGTACTATGCGGTAATGGCTTAACTTGCTGTCCTATGGATCCACCCGAGGACCTTTGATATAAAGATTAGTTGCGCCGTCCTCCATCAGACCGGTCTTTTGGTCGAGTTGGTAGCGCTAGGTCCTCTCAGGCATGTCTGCCCTGTGACACAGGCGTGTTGGAGCCCGTGTTCTGGTTCAGAGTGAGTCGGTTCGTTCACTGTTTTGGGGACACGGCCTGGGACACGGACGTGTCACAGGCCGTGTAAAGTCAAATTTGGACTTTTGGGCAGATCTAGGCCATCCAATTATTTCTATTTGGATCCAATGGCCCAAGTGCTTTCTTGCAGTTATAAGGCCGAGGGTTGGCTTCTTCTCTCATTCTTATCAAGAGAGAAAGAGAGAGAGAGCTTGGAGGAAGGAGAAGGAGGAGAAGAGCAAGGCTTTGGTGGTGCTCCCGCGGTCCGATTCGAGATCCGAGGCTAGTTTAATGGAGGCAAAGCTGCTGCGGTGCTTTCCTACCGGCCAGATTTTCAATGGCTCCCAAGAGATCGTCAAGGGTAACGATCTTCCTTCTTGGACATGTGAAGTCCTTCTTTATGCATGAGTAAGGAATCCTCTCCACCAAAAGGTGGAATGAGTGAGTGATTCCTGTGGGTTGATAGTTGCTATCCCCTGTTGAGTCTGTATATAGACCCGGAAGTGTGTAGTACGGGATAGGCATGCTGTGTGAAGCCCATCTGGACATGTTGGTCTGGATTGGTGATGTTGCATTTATGCACCAGAGAAGACTCCGAGTATACTCGTGTAGTTAGTGGGGTCGTTGGGTTATGCCTGTGAAGGGGAATAGCAGGAAGTACTGGAATGTGGAACTCCAGGAAAATGCACTTGTGCTGTTTGTGTTGTGGCTACGATGTAGCCAGTCCTTGATGGACGATGAAGCCAGTCCTATTTGGACAGTGTTGCTAGTGTGACGCCAGTTCTTGGCAGACGTTGTGGCGATTGGGAGCTGCGAGCTCTAAAAGGCCTCGTGCCGAACAGGAAAGGTGAAGCCGACCTGCGTCTTTTATTATAGCCGTAAGTACGATGTGCTTGGTGATGGAAAGATGAGTTGAGCAATGGGGGGGTGGTGGTGGTGGATCTGTACCTGCGTTATGTTTGCTGTACAAGGAAGTGCCAAGGCATTGGACTTTCGTCAGTAGAATAATAAGAGTCTTAGGCCTACGCTCCATTAAGACTAAATATTCAATGGTGTTGATCCCGGTTCGCCGATGTACCCAAAAGTGTGTCTGAGAGCACAGATCGTCGGGTCGGGTGGCCGACGGTTGTGATGGATTGCTTGTGCGTGAGAGCACAATATGTATTATCTGTCAATTGTTATTGCTATGTAGGGAAGGAAAGCCTCTGCCCCGGGAAAAGGGGTAGGATTGTTATAAATTCGTCAGCTGAATGCTGACCGTTGCCTTGTTTGCCACCTTATGAGTGGATTGTCCCTATGTAGGTGCTGGAGAGCTGAGCGGAAAATGAAGGGCTGATGCCCCTGCTTCTGTTGTTGTCGCTCTTGCTATTGCTGCTAGCCCTTGAAGGCTAGCTTTTGTATTTTCTTTTATTCATGTATGGCCAGCCTACACGCCGATGTCTGTAATCCATACTGTTTAAAGAGGAACTGTAAGGCATTAAGGACAAACTTTAGTATTTGCTATCTCCTCGTTTGAGTGGTTGTATATAACTTTGGTTTATATATACCTAGTGGATATTCCCGCTATGAGTTCAGCAATTTGTGTATCTATTCCGCTAGCATTCTCTGTATTAGGATGCGTTGATGGTGTTATCCTGTGACCTCACTGTCTGTTTGTGGCATATAGTGTGGGGCCCCAGCCGAACCTTCTATTATATGTTATTTAACGAGTGGAGTCGTTCAACACAGTTGGTGATGAGAAGTGAAGGAACTCCATAGTTAAGCATGCTTGGGCGAGAGTAGTACTGGGATGGGTGACCTCCTTGGAAGTCCCCGTACGACCCAACTTAACTATCGAGTTCGCTCATCAAAGGGAGGCTGTGGCCACTAACAACCCGCCTGTGGAGGGAGAGGGGTTGGGGTGCTTGGGCTGCAGCACGGTAGCGATGTCATGGGGGGCTGTGGGCCAAATCCCGGGTCATTACAGATAACATCTTCCGATGTAAGCTCCCTTCATGCATAAGATAGTGAGCCGCTTTATTCCGAAGGACCTTTCCCTCCTTTACCCCTTCAGGGAGGTTGCCCGTGGTGAGGAAAGTCATGAAGGGATCCACCCACGAGGGTCGTCGATCCACCTCCATCAACTCCCCTTCCTCGATTGCTGTATGAAATAGCTCGGTCAAGGTTCCCCCCTCGGGGTCCAAACTTGGCTAGTCGGTCAGCCGCTTCATTCTCCTCCCTGGGGACGTATTGTATTGAGAACGCTCGAAAACCCCCAATAATCACTCTCACCTTGGATAAGTACTTTTGAAGGGTGGGTTCCCGGGCTTCATATTCCCCCCTGACCTGTGATTGCACTACTAGTGAATCCGTGATCACCTCTACATCGTGAACACCGAGCTCCTTGGACAACCTTAACTCGGCGATGACAGCCTCATAATCCGCTGGATTGTTGGTGACCGGGAAGTGCAGCGCCACCGCTTGCTCTATAGTGACCCCCTGGGGCTCACCAACACTACACCTCCCCCAAGGGAATGTTTCCCCGAGGCTCCGTCAACGTATATCTTCCACGCTTCCCTTGGCAATGCTTCCTCCCACTCCAGCTCTATTACGTAGTCGGCCAAGAAGTTAGCCACTGTCTATGCCTTGATGGATAGCCTTGGCATGAAGGAGACGTCGAATTCGCTGAGTTCAATGGACCACTTGGCCAACCTCCCTGAATGCTCCACCCCTTCAAAGATCTTGCGCAAGGGGTTATCCATCACCACCTTGATTGAATGAGCTTGGAAATATGACCTGAGCTTTTAGGCTGAGATGACTAGAGAGAAGGCCAACTTCTCTAGGATGGGGTAGTGAAGTTCTGCCTTCTTCAAGATCCTACTGACGTAATAGATTGGAAGCTGCTTCTTCCATTCTTCCCGCACCAAAACAAACTCACCGCTTCTGCCCCTACCCCAAGATACATGATTAGGACCTCCCCCTCCTTCGGGCTCTAAAGGAGCGGTGCTTGGGAAAGTTAAGCCTTCAATGCTCGAAAAGCCTCCTCACATTCCTTCGTCCACTAAAACTATTTGCTACCCCGAAGAATTTTGAAGAAGGGAGAGCACTTATCCCTAGCTCGGGAGAGAAAACGGCTCAACCCGGCTAGCTTAACTATCAAGCGCTGAACCTCCTTGGCATTGCGAGGTGACTCCAACTCCACGATGGCCTTTACCTTATCCGGGTTAGGCTCAACCCCTGTCGGGGTTAGGAGGTGCCCAAGGAATTTGCCTCGGCTTGCCTCAAAGACAAACTTCTGGGGGTTTAGCCTAATCTTGAACTTTCGTAGGGTCACGAAAGTCTCCTCTAAGTCAAGTAGGTACAAGTCCACCCCCTGCTCTTTACCATAAGAACATCTACGTAGACTTCCAGGTTCCTCCCCCTTTGGTCTTAGAAGACCCGTTCCATCATACGCTGGTAGGTTGTCCCTGCAATCTTAAGCCCAAAGGGCATCATTTTATAGCTATAGCATCCCTCCCTTGTGATGAAGGAGACATCCTTGATGTCGGGGGGATGCATACAGATCTAGTGATAACTTGAAAAAGCATCCAAGAAACTCATAATAGAAAAACCGGTGGCTGAATCAACCAGCGCGCTGATCCGAGGCAGGGGGTATCAATCCTTAGGGCATGATTTATTCAATAAAGAAAAGTCTACACACATGCACCACCTCCCATCACTCTTCTTTACCATTACCACATTGGAGACCCAGCCTGGGTACTGGATCTCTGAAATGAAACCTACTGCGAGAAGCTACTTCATCTCCTCGCAGATGGGATCCTCCATCTTGGTGGCGATGACCCTCATCTTTTGGCAAATGGGGCACGTCTTGGGGTCCAGGTTTAGGCGGTGGTAGGCCACATCACCGTCAATGACCGACATGTCCGCCGCGCTTTAGGAAAAGATATCATCATTCTTTTGGATGCACTCCCGCATCCTTGTCTGGTCTTCTAGGCCTAAGCCCCCGCTGACCCTTACCTTCTCTACCTTCCCTGCCTTACTGACGACCTCCATCTCCACAACTTCCTCCATTAGTTCCAGCCAAGACTGCTCCCTGCTGTCCCTTTCCTCCTCTTCCCCAACTCCTCCTCATCTTCTAGCCTCTCCTATAACGCCCCAAATCTCGATTATGAGTGGGCTATGTAGGTTGAGCAACACGGCCGAGGATACGGACGTGTACAAAGACATGTCCTAAACTATGTTGGCAGGGAGGTGTTGAGTGTGGCGCAGGGCGGTGTCGAGTGTGGTGCAGGGCGTTATCAAGTGTGGCACACAACCTGTGATACGGGCGTGTCCAGGGCCGTGTATGTAACGCCCCCAGTTTTTCTGTGTGTTGTTTGATCATTGTTTGGCGTTACGATGACGCGTTTCCGGCCTTTTTCCATTGTTAAAGCGTGGTATTAGCTCTTTAGGTTCCTTTAGTGGCCTGTTTGTAGCCTGTTGGCAAGATTCCCTAGCAAGCCGGGTCTGGTTTTGTGACTCGGTGAGGCTCTCGGGGAGTACTTGTGCCTGGGATTCGGGTAGTGATAGCCCGAGTTTTGATCGTCGGATGTTATTTTCGACTTCGCTGTTAGTTTCGTAGCTTGGGTGTTTAGCTACGGTGCGAGTTTTGCCGAAATCCGAGATCATGTGTTTTTTCGCGTCATTTCGACGTTTATTTGTTTAGCCGGTAGTGGCTACATGTTTGTTTAGCATGACCTTGTGTGGTCGAGCTTGGTAGGGCTGGTGCCTTGTTTTAGGCTAAGTTTGATTAGCCAATTATTTATATATATATATGTATATATATGTAAGACTGTATTTGCATGTTTGGGTTTAGCTTGAGGTGTCGATAGCCATCTTGGTGGCTGTTTTCTTTTAAGCTTAAGATTATATGTTTGTATATACATATATATAAGTATCTATAGATATATTATATATTATATATCGTATTATATATTATATATATTATATAGTTGTATATAATAGTTTATATTTTAGCTTGAGGTGTCGGTTTAGGAGAGACAACCTGGACGATTGCTTTGAGTGCTAGAATATTTTATTAGCTTTAGAGTAAGTGAGTGGAGGGTTATTAAAAGCTCCAGCTGTTCTCCTCCTCCCCATTTCTCCCCATTTCCCGAGCTTGCTGGCTTCCAGCGGAAGTAAGGAGGCAGTGGAGCTGAAGCTTTAGCCGGCGGTTTCCGGTGTGGTTAGTGTTTGGTTTTCTCGGGTGAAGGCGGATCAGGCTTGCTCTCGTCCAGATCTTCCTTCCTAGGTGGCCGATCTTGCCGCCGGTGCCGAGTTTTCGAAGCAACAGCTGCATTTAGGCGGTGAGGCAAGTGGCTCCTTGCCCTTTCCTGGTTGCCCTTTTCTTTTACTTGTTAATTACTGTAATTAGCTCGGTTTTGCTTCTAAGAGCTAGTGCATCAGTGTTTTCTTGCTTCAGTTTTGTCCAGCTCTAGTACGTCCAAGAGTTAGGTTAATTTCTCCTTTTTGTTCTCGGTTGGGTGTCCAGTTAGTAGCTAAAGGTAGGGTTTGCTTTATTAAGCTTTAGTCCAGCTTGCTAGGTAGCTGTAACGTCCCAATTCGCTCTAGGACCCTCGCACGAGTTTTGAGTCAAGAGACTTGACTCGGGCTCGGGACGAACTGGCAAAAGGTGTCAAGTGCGTTGAATGGAGTGTAGGGTTGAGTGATATCCAACAGATCGAAATGAAATTGTCTAAGGGAAAATCGACGAGAATGGGAGTTGATACTCGCCGATCGATGGGTATCGGGAATGATACTCGCCGATTCGACGGGTATCGATGGTCGATACCCGCCGGATTCAGAACTGCTGATTGAGAATTAGGCTAAGGGAAATTCGCCGAGTATCATTGTTGATACCCGACGAATTCGTCGAGAATGCCCGGCGATTCTCGCCGATCGTCGAGAATGCCCGGTGATACCAACCGATCGACGAGAATGCCCGACGATTCTCACCGATCGTCGAGAATGCCCGGTGATACCCACTGATCGTCGAGTATCGCCGACTGATACTTAACGCTAGGATTTCCGATAAGTGGGCTAAGTGAAATTCGCCGGGTATCGTTGTTGATACCCGACGAATTCGTCGAGAATGCCCAACGATTCTCGCCGATCGTCGAGAATAACAGTTGATTCCCGTCGAATTTGACTTGTGCGTTTTCTTCGCCCAGGAAGATTCGCCGGCTTGTACAGGCAGACCGAACCGGACTTCGGGATTCGTGCTGATGATGATTCCTTGGACCGGGTCACTTCAATATGACCTATTAGGGGCGGTCCAATGGGGCGTTGACACGCGGCAGAAGGATTTAACCTAATACATTGGTTTATAAGAGGAGATAAAGCCGAACCCTAGCCATCCTTGCCGATCGTTCTTGCCGTCATCGTGGACCTCGCGAATCCGACAGAGCCGCGGGAAGCAGTCGGAGCTCCTGGAAGTGGCTTTCTCTCTTTCTCTCTCTCCTTCCTTTGCCGTGAAGAACAACTACACCAAGCAAGAGATGCCGCAAAGAAGGATGACTAGATCCATGGCCGGAAATGATGGTACCGCTGGAAATGAGGTGAGCTTCCTCCCCTCTCCCTTAGTGCTAGATCTGTAGTTAATATTCTAGGAGAGATATCGACTCCTTAGAGTCTTGATGGTGAGGAGGAGATTTCTTAGGGAAAAGCCATGCCTAGGTCGTTTTCTAGGCTTAGTCCCCTCCAACCTCTTCATTCTTCAAAGTGAAGATGAGAGAGTGATTCGTGGAGAAATATGGCTTTGTGAGGGTGAATAAGGGTGGACGATTTTCTGGAGGAGTTTTTGGGAGATTGGTGCAAGGAGGAAGATGAACGGATGTCGTTCATCTCACCTTAAGATGCGTGCAGAAATATGTTTTTTGCACGCAGCGACCTTCGTGGCCAATTTAGGGGGTGTTCTGGTCATATCTAGGTTTTCGACTAAACAAGAAAGTCGTAGCCCTCAAAATTATCTTTCCAACGAGTGGTTGAATGTTTCCAGGCAATACCTGTAGCCATGGGAAAGTCAGTTCGAATCTGCTGCGATTGGGTTCGAGTGTATTTTTGGTGTGATGCGATCAAATATGGGCTTTCGACTAAACACAAAAGTTGTAGCCCTTGAAATTATCTTTCCAATGAGTGGTTACACGCACTCGTCAGATTTCTTTAGCCTCGGGAATCCTTGGTCAGAGTTACGGCCCGGATTAAGGCTGCACCTAAATTCTGGGCTGTGTAATGTGGAATTCGATTTGGTGGAATTTAATGTGGCGATCCAACTCGAGGCTTGGGTGAACTCTTTTGACATGGTAATCATAGTGATATGATAAGTTGAGGTTATAGATCTGAATTCGTATAATGAGTTGTGGACAAACCTAATTGAATGAAAGGGCCTGACATAAATGGGTAGTTATAAATTGATAGATGTATAAATGTTTCAACTATGGCCATGATGTATGTTGAATGGATAAAAAGGGAATTAGTAATCCAATGCTTAGAGTGTCGTATCCCTACGGGTAGCATTGTGGAAGTAACAAGTGCGGTGTTGACCATCGCTATGGAATGTGATTGAGATGCGTAAAGTTAGACGGTTGGGCTTGGCCCTCGGTGTTCACGTCCCGAGGATCCTCCCGTATTTGATGGATGGTTGGGCTTGGTCCTCGGTGTTCACGTCCCGAGGCTCCTTCCATGCCACGATATTGTGGAATTGCATGTGGTGTGAGTCTACACGCGGTGTCGTAATCCCGGGTTAAGGATAGTGTGGCAGGTCTACGGGCTCGCCAATCATCACACCGATGGGAGTTGACAGCTAGACCTTGGACGGTATGGCTTGGTCCTCGGTGTTCACGTCCAGAGGCACCTTCCGTGCCAAGTGAACGGTTGGGCTTGGTCCTCGTGTTCATTTCTGAGGCTCCTTCCGTGTCACGCATAGGCCAGTTCGGGGCTAGGATCATGATGCATATTTACCCAAGAGAACCTGCTGAGCTGTAGTACGCATGTGAGCTCCGCTATTGTGTTCTTAGCGTTGAGGCGTACGGAGGCCTAGGCCAGGTAGTGTGGAGACCAGCCTAGTAGTGGAGATGCCCGCTCTACTATCACTGTTTGGCCACGACGGTTGACGCCTGAGAGGTTAGCTACCTGCTCGAATAGTGGGAACTATAATTCTGTGTTGACATAGCGATTGCATGTGCTTGATCATGGGTGTGTCATTGCATTGCATACATAGCATTGCACTTCATTGCATACACAAGACCCTCATCGTATTAGTTTGTATGGGCACTCCTATACGATGAGTTACTTATTGCTGAACGACCCTCAACTTATATGCTTGTATGAGCATCCATATAAGTTGAGTTACTTACTATTATAACATTATACTCTCTTGCTGCTGTAGATGGTAGAATTGTAGAATAAGAGCTTGTTCATTTATACACTACTTTTATTGCTACTTATGCTTTGGATACTTACTTCACCTGCTTGTACTACTATTTTATATACATTGTACCTGTTCCTTTCTCCGCCCGGTGCCGAGGAGTCGCTGGGGGAGCGGATGTGAAGCCACTTAGTCTTTATGACTAACGGTTGCTACGTCTTCCTTTTTAGGAGGAAACCCCGCAGGTGGAGCAGCAGGCTATGCAGCTGGACAGCCAGGCCAGGATGACAGGGCCTGAGGGGACGGTACCGTCGCTACCGTCGGTTATAGATGTGAGTGAGAGAGATTTTGTTGTAGCCCTTCGGGGCAATTCTACTTTCATACTCTGATTATGTAGAAGCTTGTTTAGCTTCTCTTTTGCTATATTTATGGACTTTTTCTTGGTGTTGGTTGACTTCTTTTATTGTATGGTTGGGTTGGCATTTATATGTTGATATTGGATGAAGCCGGCAGGATAGGCGTCTTGTGGTACAGGCTGACCCGAGTGTTAGTGTTACCGCAAAGCGGCTGTTCTGGGCATAAGACCCCTCTCGTGTCGTGTTTTGTGTTCCAGAAGGGGGGGTCCTACAGTAGCTGTGGCCGGGTAGAAGGGGTTGGAAAGAGAGTGGGAATTATTTTTCCAACTCTCTGGATAGTAGGCGTTGAGTGGGCTGGGGTTGGGTTAGATCCAGGTTATTTTTTCTGGAATTTTGGCTAAGTAAAAAGTGTTTAGTGAGTGTACCTCACTCAACGCCTAGACTATTAGGCTTCTGGCGTTGAGTGTGGTGCACTCACTCAACGCCATGGCTGTTTGGCATTGAGTGTGGTGGACTCACTAAACGCCAAAGCTTTTGTTCTGCGGCTAAGTAATTTGGCATTGAGTCAGTCTACCTCACTCAACGCCATAGCTGTTTTTGCGTTGAGTGAGGGGGACTCACTCAATACCAAGGTTTTCTCTTGTGGCTAAGTTGTTGGGCGTTGAGTGAGTGAACCTCACTCAACGCCGTGGATATTTTGGCGTTGAGTTAGGTTAACTCACTCAACGCTACAACCAGTTTTCTGTGGCTAAGTCATTTGGCATTGAGTGAGTCGACCTCACTCAACTCCGTGGCTGTTTTGGCGTTGAGTGTAGTGGACTCACTCAACGCCAAAGCCTGTTTTTGCTCCAAGTCAAAAGCGTTGAGTGAGTGTACCTCACTCAACGCCTTGGCTGTTAGGTTTGGCATTGAGTGTGGTGAAATCACAGAACGCCGAGGCTAGTTTTTGCGGCTAAGTCTTTTGGCATTGAGTGAGTGGAGCTCACTAAATGCCGCGTCGAGTGGACTCAACGCCGTCCCTGGCTAGCGTTTAGCGCTGAGTGAGTGAAGCTCACTCAATTCCGTGTCAGGTTTTGCATTGAGTGAGTAGAGCTCACTCAACATCGCGCCGAGTGAACTCGACACTTTTGCCTTGGGTTGGTGTGTTTCCTTAGGATTGTTAGTATGGCTTTTTCCCTAAGAAGGGGGGGGGGGTGTTTTGTGTTCGGCTAGTTTTTGCATGCCGACTCATGGATTATGGCAGATGGTGTGGTTTTGTGGGCTCTGTAAGGGGTGAATTGTATGTGCTGAGCTGTAGCAACCACCACCTAGGCCGTGTTGGGGATGGTATGGTTTGGTGTGTGGACACTATAGCTGCTACCGTCTGTTTTCACCCTTGAGTATTTTTGGGTCTAGTTGTTGGTGAGGGCTCTGCCGCCCACTCTGACCCAAGGTTTTCACCATGACAAATAATTCACAAAGTTTAGGACTGTTAGTTCCTTTCCTTTCTCATGGCTATTTCTTTTGGCAAATGTTTGCCTTAGTGCTGTTGTGGGTATTTAGCAGAGCTTGTTGCTATTTGTGTTCACGCTTGGTGTACTTTTACTGCTCTTTGGACAGTGTTTCTTCTTACTGTCATGCCTTTTCTTCTACTGATAGCTTTTTGTTGCAGGGTTGGTAAACCCCCTTCTTTTATTGCTTATGAACCTAACGCTCCACTTCCTTTATTTCTTTTTTTTACTTGCTGAGGTGTTCTTTTTTTGAATGCCTCAGGTTTAGGTTGTAGCCAGTCAGACGGCTAGTACTCTTGTGGAGCTTGCTTATGCCCTCATAGGTAGTTGAGGTTGTTGTTCTTCATCCTTGTGAGGTAGTTATCTTCCTTTCTGTATAGAAATGCATACTCACTAGTGGGTTCATGTCAGGTTGTTGATGCCCACTAGTGGCTTACTTATGATGCTGGGTATGAACTAAAACTGCTACTTTTGCCTATTTGAGGTTGTTCACTTGTTTTCTGGGAAGGATTTATGCTTGGTTGCATGTTAGATATTTTAAAACCCTAAAGCATTACTATATGTATCTCATGCACGTCATGTTTCTAAAACTCAGACACTATTTTTCCTAATAGCGTAAAGACTGTATTTTTTTATATATACTGTACTAACCTCTAGAGTCGTGCATACAATGAGTCGTCCCTCAGGGACACTTATGCTCATTCAGGGTGACTAAGCAACTTAACCAAAGTATTTTCCGCTGCATATAAATATATATTTTTGACTAGCAGATCCATTGTGCCGAGGGATACGGCCATTAGGATATAACTGGTTTTCTTTCATATTAAACTATAAATTTTTCCTTAAATCTAAAGTGGAGTTTTGCCTGAGCGTGTGCAGTTATCCCCTGCACGACGTGGCATCATGACGCGTATTTTCTCTTACTTTGATAAGATTTAATCGTTGAGAAAATGCGGGTTGTGACAGTTGGTATCAGAGGGAGGTTGCTTGACAATTGGTCGGGCAACCTTTCCCTTGTTTGCGTTGATAGTTTAGTATCATATCATACACACACCGATATATCATCTGCACATCTTGGCTAAAGCACGGACACTACACTCATAAGCATGAAGAAGTATACGGGGCATATTATGTAGTATGGGATGCATAATATGTGTTTGTATATTAATCCACCATAGGAGGCAACATGTGAGGGTTATGTAGTATGGGATGCATAACCTCACCACATGAATCCGGCTAGCACGTTTTCTTTTTTCGCTGTATGGGAATGTTATATAGTATGGGATGCATAACATTTTCATGTGTATGACGCCCATGACATGCATTAAGGCCTTTTTAGAATGCATAGCACAACATGCATAACATAACATTTCATAAGCACAACGTGTCAAGCTAAAGATTTGCATGATGACATATGTACACACATGGTTTTGAGTCAAAAAGAATACAAATACATGCATTCATGGTCTAGGCACATGATGTAGTAGGATGGTGGTGAACCATCTTAGGTTAAGCATAACATCATCATTGTAAAAACAAATCCCAGAGCAAGTTTAGCAGTCGAAGTTCATATTTAAGTATGTTGTCTTTACCGGGTAGTTTTGTTCTAGAAGTTGGGCTAGGTTCTAAGTCGTGCTAATAAAATTAGGATGGTAAGGCATCCTTCGACGGGATCGACTCCCCTGCGTGAGGGTGAGTCGTCAGGTGTGCCAGTTGAGGCAGTAATTGTAGATCTGCACCAGAGTATGGAGATCCTGTTAGGACAGATTGCGGTGATGCAAGCATAGTTGCTGGCAGTGATGGCTTCCACCTTTGGACGACAACCTAGTGAGCAAACCCCCGTAGTGGTGGGGAGTGAAAGCGAGATCAACAAATTGAATAGGATGGCTTCGGGATTGTTAGCTACTGAAGAGTGCAGAGTCAAAGGGTTCTCGGGTAGCCTCCCAAAGGGCATTCAACAGTATGCCAATACTTCCCAGTTCGAGACGAATGAGGGAACAGTGGAAGTTTCCCTTAAGGTTGAGTCTATGGGATATTCGTAGGATCGAGGCAAGGTACCAAGGGAGGACAAGAGGAAGTCCTATGAGGGTAAAGGCTATAGAGAATCTAGTTTTGCTTCGAGGAAGAGGAGCAAAGGAGTTTGTAGCTTCTGTGGCCGGCAGGGCCATCTTTTTAAAATATGTTACCAAAGGTTGGGAGCGAAGAAGAAAGAGCAGGTTCATGCGATCCATGAGATTTCAAAGAGATAGTTGATTTGTTCAGCATGTAAGCAGGCAGGGCATGACGCTGCCCATTGCTGGGGAAAGAAGAAGACAAGAGTCTGTTTCCAGTGGAGGCAAGTAGGGTATATCAAGGCTGAAAGTCCACCTAGTGCCAACTACCTTCACCTATGGGGGGGGGGGAATAGTTGTCTTGCAGCGATTTTAGCGGAATTAAAATTCTACCTGCACAAGTAAACAAAACAACACAGCACAAACAGACACTAGCAGTTATAGTGGTTCCCCGATTTGGGTACGTCCACTTTCCCCCTTCGACCTATCTCCCAATAAGGGACGACTTGGTCTCTTCACCAACCGGATTGAAATCCAATCCTCACACTAACGGAAGGAACCCTTCCAAACGAAGGAGTAACCACTCCTCCACCACGGGTTGCACCCAACCCTTACAACGAGGAACCTACGTTCCTTTACAACAAAAATAAAATGGAATGTATAAACTATACAAACTTCTTATGGAGTGCTTGGTGTCCCTCTTCGTTCGATGACACGTTCTTGACGAAGACGAAGAGTCCACGACCTAGCTCTCACTTAGAATGAATCTCCATGAAACCAGCGGCAGCAAGAAGAGCGACGGCTTGACATTCGGGATCGGCGGTGGTAAGAAGTACGGCGGCTGAGCTTTAGAGATCCAACCTTCGTAGCTAAGCTAGCAAGGTCTACCAACGGTCACACTAGGATCGATCGTCTCGATCGATTCGGAAAGGGAAGGTATTCCCAATCAACGAACCAAGAGACAAAAGATCTCTGGATAGACACGTGAGACGCATTGCTTGGCTGAGCTTCTGTCGCCGGGAGATCAAGAGGTATCCACGATCACAGGCGGCGACAATCTTCCTGAGCGACGGTGACGGCGGAAGGGAAATCTGCGATCTAGGTCACGTCGGCGGCTCGGTATTCTTTCTTGTATTTGCGTTATCATTACTGTTCAAAATACCGAAGTATTTATACAGTAGGTCATACAATATGACCGTTGTGGGCCCTACCAAAAGAAACCCTAGCTCCGGTTCAAAACAGCGCCTGTACATTTGGTCCGGTCCAGAGCGCCAACGAAAATCGCCTAAGGCAAATTCGACGAGAATCATAAGTGATTCTCGACGAATCGGCGAGAATCACCTACAATTCTCGCCGAATTCTACTTAGCATAGGCTTAAAAGCTAGCCATCCGGAGAGAATCGGTGAGAATCACATTTCATTCTCGACGAATCAGCGAGAATGCAAAGTCATTCTCGTCGATTCGGCGAGAATCAACTAGTGATTCTCGACGATTCTTCCTTAAGCAGAAATCAAGACGGCATTGAGACAGCCGGCTGCAATCGTCAAGAATCAGCGAGTGATTCTCGATGATTCGGCGAGAATCACTAGTGATTCTCGTCGAATCGGCGAGAATCACTTAGTGATTCTCGACGATTTCTACTTGGACGATTTTTCGTCTTTCCACCCGTGAGCTGCTCTTTGGCCCATCCTTGCTCCTTGTCTGCTCTTGATCTATCACTGCCCTGTACTTGAAAGTAAGTACACTCCAATAGAGAGAGTACACGTAGGCCAACACACTGATCTACTCAACGAGGGATTACGTTGCGCAGACCCATGTATATTGACCCACTGCACCCTGACATTAGTGTGTACTTAGCGTGGAATAACTGCAAGCACATCTTGAAGAAAATCATCAAATACAATGTCTATTTACCTTAGCTTGTACAGGGGCTTCTTCAAATCCGGTACATTATGGATACAATACCCAACAATCTCCCCTTATTTGAAGAAGCCTAAACCCTACAAGCAAAGGTGCATAGAACTTATGGGAATGAAAACCATAAACTTAAACTTGAGTTGAGAGTTAAATTCATTACCATTTTCCTGAGAGCATACTTGGAGCCACCGTAGCTCCCGAGAGGGTAACCTCCCCCTTTTCGGCTTCTGTAACACTGGGACTTCACTTGGAGCCACATGCTCGCCCTCAGATCTTGCATCCATGCTCGAGCTTGAGTTCCTTGCTGATGCTCCCCCTTGATCCAAGAGCCTTGAGCCATACAATCTTCACTCTTCATAGTTCAGCATGCCGAGTTCAGTTTTGAAGAGACTGAACTTGGCCTTGTCTAGGGGCTTCGTGAAGATATCTGCGATCTGCTTATCCGTGGGAACATATCAGAGAGAGATATCTTTGTTTTCCACATGCTCCCGAATGAAGTGGTAGCGCACTTCAATATGCTTTATTCTGCTATGCGACACCGGATTGTTCACAATTGCGATTGCGCTCGAGGATTCGCAATATATCGGAACTTCGCTTAACTACAAGTCATAATCTTTGAGCTGATTTCTGATCCATAGAAGTTGTGCACAACAGCTGCCTACTGAGATGTACTCAGATTTAGCTGTGGAGGTGGCGCCACAATCCTGCTTCTTACTGTTCCATGAGATAAGCCTTCTTCCGAGGAATTGACATGTCCCGGAAGTGCTTTTCCTATCATCCCTGCTTCCTGTAAAGTCAGCATCTGAAAAGCCTATTAGCTCGACATCATTGTTTCTCGGGTACCACAAGCCAAGATTAGGGGTACCTTTAAGGTATCTAAGAATTCGCTTTGCAGCGACATAGTGAGATTCCTTAGTGTTTACCTGATATCTGGCACAAACACATGTGGAGAACATGATATTCGGTCTACTTGCAGTAAGGTAGAGCAGGGATCCAATGATGCTTCTGTATTTGGTTTCATCAAAAGGTTACCCTTTCTCATCCTTATCCAGAGACATAGTGGATCCCATTGGAGTCCTCATCGAGGTTGCATTCTCCATTCCGAATTTCTTGAGGAGTTCATTTGTGAACTTCGTCTAAGAGATGAAGATTCCATCCTCAGACTGTTTCACTTGAAGTCCCAAGAAATACTTTAGCTCTCCCATACTGCTCATTTCAAACTTTCCTTGCATAAGTTTAGAAAACTTTTTGCAAAAATTGTTGTCCATTGAGCCGAATATAATGTCATCGACATAGATTTGCACTAGCAAGATCTTGCCTTTGACCTCCCTAAGAAACAATGTCTTATCTATTTTTCCTCTAGAGAACTTGTTCTCAAGAAGAAAACTAGACAGAGTCTCATACCAAGCTCGAGGAGCTTGTTTTAAGCCATATAAAGCTTTATTAAGAAAATATACATGATTGGGAAATGTAGGATTAACAAAACCCGAGGGTTGTGCGACATATACTTCCTCTTTCAGATTTCCATTGAGAAAAGCAGATTTCACGTCCATCTGATAGACAGTGAATCCTTTGTGCGAAGCATACGCCAGGAACAATCTGATTGCCTCGAGCCTTGCCACTGGTGCAAAGGTCTGGTCGAAGTCGATTCCCTCCTCCTGTCTGTAACCTTGAGCCACCAACCTGGCCTTATTCTTTATGATGACACCATATTCATCCGGTTTGTTTCTGAAGATCCACTTGGTGCCAATCTCATTCTGCTTTTGTGGTCTGGGAACCAGCGTCCAGACGTTGCATCGTTCTAATTGATGCAGTTCATCTTGCATGGCCAATATCCATGCCGCATCTTTGTTCGCCTCGTCGAACTTCTTTGGCTCAACCTGTGACAGGAAACTAAGATGCAAAATCTCGTTAATAGTACCTCTTCGAGTTCTGACACCGTCACGAGGATCTCCGATGATCTGATCTCTAGGATGATCCCTCACGTGTCGGAGCTCTAGGAGTCTGGCATCAAGAGCTCTGACATCTTCTTGAGCTTCTCCTTCTTCTAAGAGGTTTGCTCCATTCTGATCTTCAACTTCTCCAGTTGACGTTGAGGTAGAAACCTTGACGTACTTGGGAGTTACATCTTTAGCGGTCTCATCGAGACTCAGCTGTTCAAGTCTTGTACCTGCATCTTCAAGAATACCGCTGGAAGAATTGCTATTAAGCAAGCTTCCTTCATCAAATACAACATTAATTGATTCTTCAACCACTAGGGTTTTCTTATTGAAAACCCTATATGCCCGACTATGGCTACTATAGCCCATGAATATGCATTCGAAGCATTTTTCACCAAATTTAGTACGCGGGTACTTCCCGTTATTGAGTACATAACATTTGCAGCCAAAGATCCTTAAATAGGACATGGTTGGTTTCCTGTCTTTCAGTAGCTCATAATGCGTCTTACGATGAGTCTTGTTGATCAATGCTCAGTTTTGTACATGACAAGCCGTATTGACAGCCTCTGCCCAGAAGTATTCTGGGAGAGAAGCGTCATTCAACATTGTCGTGCAAGCTTCAATGAGAGTTCTATTTCTCCTCTCCGTAACCCCATTTTGCTGAGGAGTACGCGGGGAGGAAAACTCATGAAAGATACCATGTTCTTCACAAAACTCTGACATAGCACCAGATTCGAATTCTGTTCCATGGTCACTTCTGATTTTGACCACTGAGCAGTTAAATTCATTTTGAACCTGCTTGACAAAATTAGTGAAGATGTCAAACGTATCTGACTTTCATTTTAAGAAGAACACCCATGTAAACCGAGAGTGATCATCAACAATCACTAGCGTATAGGACTTGCCTCCCAAGCTATGAACTTGTACTGGACCAAACAAGTCCATATGCAGAAGATCAAGACATCTGGAAGAGTCTTTGTCTGCAATGCCCTTAAAGGTAGCCCGAGTCTGTTTACCCTTCTGGCACGCAGAACAGGGGCTATCTTTGATGCACTTAATGATGAGAGCATCCCTTACTAAACTTTTAGAAAATAGCATATTAATTGTCTTGAAATTAATGTGTGCCAATCTCTTGTGCCATTGTTCACAAAGAGATGCACTACCTTTTGCCACCAGGCACACGGGGGTAGAAGAATCTAAACTAAGAAAATCTAAACAAAAGATATTTCTGCTCCTAGTGCCGGTTAATACCATCTCCAAAGAGGCACACGATATTATCAGGCACTTATTATAATACCTCCCCTGTAAAGACCATATAATATGGGTCCGGCCGGGGCCCCACAACATACAGACGTCACAGCTTTAGTATTAAAGATGATATGAAAACTACCCAATCTCAAAACTCCAGACAAACACAGCGGAAACAGAATACTAACAGACAGAAGTTATCCACTAACGGTAGAGTATCAAATGGCCTTAAGGCCTTACACAAAAATAGTCCAAAAATATAAATGTGCCAAGCACTCCTAGGCTACCTCGGCATGCAAGCCGGACATAAACATAACCAGGGTAGCAAACACGAAAGGAAAATCCAAGCACAACAACACTTCATGAGGCTTAGGGGTTTTCGCCCGGCGCGCTAGCTCCTGCATGCGATCCTTGCCCTGTAAGGATTTGAAGTAACGTGGGTCAGCAAAGGCTGACCTCTACTGTGTAACAAACACATCTCCTCCCGGCCGTCCCTAACGGACCTCGGGGTACCACTCCACCTGCAAGTTAGCACTTCGTATACCAAAAGAGCATATATATTAAAGCGGTAAAACAGGCTTGGATGTCTCATACAACATACATGTTTTCTATGTTTTGTACAAAGTGAAAAGGGGCCTACTATGCAACATGAATGCAACCCGGGTTTCACCCAAGGCACCCTAGCTCGTATGCATCTAGCACAACATCAAATACTGGGTACTTCCGTTTCCCCATTGGCTTAAAGCCGCAAATAGAAGGGAACCACCATGTCCCTAACATCACATACGCCATCACACGGAACCTTGCAAAGGCCCCACCCGCATAAGGGTCATAACCCCAGGGCTTGCCCGCACAATCTGACTTCGCTCGTCAGGGTTCCGCCTCACACTGACCGATTCTAAGAAGCCTTGCTGGACCCCACCCACTCATGGCTACATTGCCCGGGCTTGCCCTCCGCTCGGCATTCTCGTCAGTCACACACAAGGGGCTAGTCTCGCCGGGACACTTTCCCCACATGACTTGCGCGTCACGGAAAAGCCAGCCGACCACGGAGACATAGCCGCGCCTTAGCACAGCACAAACAAAGGTTTTCCCACCCCAATTGCCACTCGCACCGTGTCTTTCCCGTGCTCCAAGGAAACCATCTACCGCACAAAGCGGAGCTAACCTCGTCCGGTTCCGACTATGAGTACTCACTCAATTAAAGGGGGAAAACACATACATACAACGGCGTATTGCCGCTATGGATTTCTATCGAATCCTCACATCTCGCTATGCAACATCACCGGGTCGGACTAACGGTCGCGACCACGGCTTCACCCACAATGCCTAATCCGCTAATGGAGCGGATCTCTAATGCAAAGCATGCCGGGATGAACATACTCCACCCGGAGGTTCCTCTTGAACCTAGGCTACACGAATCCCTCTCATTTGAGAGATTCAGTGCTCAAAATATGAAAGGATGGGGATGCTATTCATGCATCCTAAATCCTAAAAACCGAGAGGAGAAGTGTCGTTACCTTTCGTCCCCTCTTCCTAGCCATGGAGAAGATTTGCTCGGTTGAAAACCACCGCAACGCTCCCACCTTCGCGGATCTGAACTCCGCTCGTGAAACGGACCTCCGAAGCTTCGCCGGTGGCCGGATCTTGGCCTCCTTCCTCCTCCTTGCTCTCCCTTTCTCTAGAATAAAGAGAGATAAAGCCAAATGGAAAATGAGGGTTTGAAACCCTATTCCCGGCCTTAAACCACCCAGGAAGGCTCCCCACCGTTGGATCTTCCAAAGAAAGAACGAACGACCACGATCGGAACCCAAAATACAAAATCTGGGGCCGAACACGGGTTGCAACACGGCCGTGTGCCTGGCCGTGTCACCCATTCGCCGTCTCGATCGAGTCGAAAAACCAGCACACGGCCCTTGACACGGTCTCCGACACGCCCGTGTCACCTGCGACACGCCCGTGTCGGGACCCGTGTCATGCCCCCCCGTGTGCAATCGACCAACATTTCGCAGTCAGAGAGGTACACGGCCTTGTGACACGGCATTAGACACGCCCGTGTCAAATTTGACACGCTCGTGTTTGTGCCCGGGTCACGGCCCGTGTATCACACTTGCAAAATCCCTGGAGTGACACGGCCTGGGACACGCCCGTGTCCTAGGCCGTGTTCTTCAACTCGACTAGCGTCGACCGCCAAAGCGTCGACCGCACGAGCCGAGGCCGAACACGCTTGTGTCACGCCCGTGACACGCCCGTGACATGCCCGTGACACGCCCGTAACACGCCCGTGACACGCCCGTGACACGCCCGTGACACGCCCGTGACACCTGCTCCAAAACCAAACTGGGCTTAAAACATCACCCGTCCCTTTTTTGAGTTTCGGGGTGTTACAACTCTCTCCCCCTTAAAAGAATTTCGTCCCGAAATTTAAAACATGGAAGGTAAACAAAACTAAACAGTACCTGAGGAGAAAAGCTCGGGGTACTCCTCCAGCATGGCCTGCTCTCGCTCCCATGAGAGCTCCTCGCAACCACAGTTGTCCCAACGGACCTTTACGAGTCTGACCTCCTTGTTCCGCAGTTGCCGAACCTCTGAGTTTTCGATCCCAATTGGACGAACTCGCGTCCTCAAGTCTTCCTCTACCGGCACCGCCATCGGCTCAATCACTACGCTGGCTTCTAACAATGCTTTCCTCAGGACGGAGACGTGAAAAACGTCATGCAATCCACTTAGCTCTGTGGACAACGCCAACCGGTACGCTGCCTCTCCCACTCGCTCGATGACCTTGAATGGTCCCAAAAATCTCAGACTTAGCTTCTTGAGTCAGCGAATTCGCGAAACGCCTTTGAACGGCTTGATCTTAAGATACACCCAGCCGCCCACAGCGAATTCCACATGCCTGTGGCGAGCATTGAAATACTTCGACTGTCGATCTTGAGCTACCTTCATGCGCTCTTGGATGGTCCGCACTAGCTCACTAGCATCGGCTACCACTTCTTTCCCCAAAATCTTGGTGTCTCCCGCCTCTGTCCAAGACATCGGTGTTCGACATCGCCTCCAATACAGAGCTTCGTATGGCGCCATCTTGATAATAGCTTGGTAACTATTGTTATACGTAAACTCCACCATGAAGAGGTGATCCTCCCACTTCTTGCCGAAGTCGAGAGTACACATCCTTAGCATATCTTCCAAAGTACGGTTCGTTCTCTCAGTTTGCCCATCGGTTTGAGGATGAAAGGCCGTACTGAACTTGAGCTTGGTGCCCAAGCTCTTCTGCACCAACCGCCAATCCTTAGACGTGAAACGTCCATCCCGGTCGCTGACTATACTCTTCGGAATCCCATGGAGTCGTACAATATTGCGGACGTACAACCCCACCAAATTTTCCACACCGTCCTCCTTCCGGTTTGGGATGAAATGTGCCACTTTGGTCAAGCGGTCCACAATTACCCAAATGGCATCATTACCCTGCTGTAATCTAGGCAACCCATGCACAAAATCCATGGAGATGTCATCAAATTTCCATTCGGGGATTGGAAGAGGCTTTAAGAACCCGCCCGACTTCTGACACTCGGCCTTCACCAAGGCACAAGTTTGGCACCGACTCACACATAAAGCTACGTCCCGCTTCATCCCAGGCCACCAATAGGACTTCTTTAAATCCAAGTACATCTTTGTACTGCCCGGGTGAATGGAGTACTTAGTGAAGTGGGCCTCAAACATCAACTCCTCACGGAGCTTGTCGAACTGCGGTACGCAAATCCTTCCGCCCTTCCTCAGAATTCCATCAACCATCTCCCAGGCGCTACCCTCGCCCTTCAGAGCTTCCTCCATGAAAGGTTGGAACTCTGCATCTACACGGGTCGCTTCCCAAATACGATCGCATAAGTCACTCCGCATCTCAATCCAATTTAGTCGAGCCACGCTAGACTCGCCTCTTGCCACACATTCCAAACCAAGGGACTCCCAGTCCCGCCTTAACCGCTCATCGTGAGCTTCAATCCAATTTCCTTGCCCCGAGTACTTCCTACTCAAAGCATCTGCCACCACATTGGCTTTCCCTGGCGTGTACTGAATCGCCACCTCGTAGTCCCCAAGGAACTCGACCCACCTACGCTGCCGCATATTGAGGTCCTTCTGATCTAGGAGATACTTCAGACTCTTGTGGTCCGTGAAGATCTCCACCTTTGCACCATAAACGTAGTGCCTCCACAACTTCAAAGCAAAAATTACCGCCGCCAACTAAAAATCATGGACGGGGTAATTTCTCTCATGAGGCTTCAGCTGCCTCGACCCAAAATCTATCACACTACCATGCTGCACCAACACGCACCCTAAACCGCATCCGGATGCGTCGCTGAAAATCTGGAACCCTTCGGTCCCCTTTGGTAGACTTAGGATCGGCGCCGTCATTAGCCTCTCCTTCAGGGTTTCAAATGCCTGATTGCACTCTTGAGTCCATACAAACTTCTGATCCTTGCGAGTTAGTGAAGTGAGGGGTAGAGCTATCCGCGAAAAGTTTTCCACAAACCTTCGGTAGTACCCGGCTAAACCAAGAAAACTCCGGACTTCCACCACGGTCCTCAAGACTGGCCACTCTCTGATGGCTTCTACTTTCGTTGGATCCACTGCCACCCCGTCCCCACTGATTACATGGCCCAAAAACGCCACCTTCTCCAACCAAAACTCGCATTTCGAGAACTTCGCATAGAGCTGGTTCTCTCTCAACACTTATAACACTATCCGCAGGTGCGACTCGTGCTCCGCTTCCGACTTGGAATACACCAAAATGTCATCGATAAAGACAACTACGAACCAATCCAAATATTCGCGAAATACTCGGTTCATCAAGTCCATGAACACGGACGGCGCGTTCGTCAGCCCGAACGGCATCACCGAGAACTCAAAATGACCATACCTCGTACCAAACGCAGTCTTGGGTATGTCTTCGTCACGAATCCACAGCTGATAATATCCGGACTTCAGGTCCAACTTGGAGTACACCACCGATCCCACCAACTGGTCGAAGAGATCGTCTATCCGGGGAATCAGATACTTATTCTTGACAGTCAATTTGTTCAACTCTCGGTAATCTATGCACAGACGCATACTACCGTCCTTCTTCTTTACAAATAACACCGACGCACTCCACGGTGAGGAGCTAGGCCTGATATACCCTTGCTCCAAAAGCTCCTACAACCGAACCTTGAGCTCGGCCAACTCCTTTGGTGCCATCCTAAAGGGTGGTCGAGACACCGGTCTAGCCTCGGGCACTAACTCGATGGAGAACTCAATCTCCCGCCGAGGAGGTGCTCCCGGTAGCTCCTTAGGGAAAACATCTCCAAACTCTGCCACCACGGGCACTTCTCCAAGAGACAGCCTGGAAAGGCTAACCTCCAACAACGCTACTAGAGCTACACCCCCTTGGTTAACAGCTCGCACTAGATGAAGTGCCGAAACTAGGGAACAGGCCACCCCATGCAGGCCCTCAAACTTGACTTCTGCTTGCCCCACGCTCCTCAGGGTTACCACCTTGGACAAACAGTCGATACTGGCACGCTGCTCCGCTAGCCAATCCATCCCCAAAATCACATCGAACTCGGACAACGGCAAGATCGCCGCTACTAATATGAAGTCGACTCCCTCAAGACTCCAACAAATCCGCCCTTTAGTCCTAGTTGTCATAGACGACCCATTAGGCATGCGCACTTTCAACTCTGAGTCCGTTGCAAAGGACTCAACTCCAATTCTCCGGGTGAAACTTTCCGCAAGGAAGGAGTGCGACGCTCCCGTATAAAAAAGTACTCTAGCGGGGTACCCAGATACCACTACAAAGCCTACACACATGCAACAAACATAAAGGTTTGAAAGACAGGAATCTAAGGTGCAGGTTGAACTCTCGTACCTGTCACCACATCAGGTTGACGGATTGCTTCTTGTTGCCCAAGGTTGTAGGCCCTTGGCTGCACTGGTTGAAACCGAGAAGCACTCGACTCCGCCATTTTCCCCTTCTCTGCTGCACTGGGTCCGGAGCATACGGTTTGCTCCTGCCTTGGCTCTTGCTCAGCGCCCCCTTGGGTACACAATCTTGCTATGTGGCCTGGCTTGCCACAACTATAGCACGTCTGAGGGCCCTTAGAGCGTGACCCTCCGGACGTCCAATTGCTTTTCTCGCCCGACTTATATGGGGAAGGCTTCTTCTTCCATCGGCTCCCTTCTGTCTATCCATAGGACTGAGCAGGCTTCTTCTCCTCCTCCTGCTTGGGTGTGAAACCCTTGCGACGCTGGGATCGCTCCATGTCACTCTCCAAAATTCGGGCCGCCTCCACCAATTCATTGAAACCCGCACACTTCATCGATATGAGGGGTTGTCTTAGATTCTCCCTCAATCCATGATAGAGGAGGTTGTCTCTCTCTTCATCGTCTGCCATGGTTGTCCCTGCATAACGACCCAAGCGAGTAAATTCCTGAACATACTCATCCACTGACTTGTCTCGCTGCACCAGATGTAGAAACTGCCTCTGGAGGGCTAGCCTCGTTGAGGCGGGAATGTACTTCTTCAGGAAGGCATTCCCAAATTCCTCGATGGACGGTGTGCGTCCTGGAAACTGCTGACCCCTGTGTCTTACCCACCATAACTTGGCATCTCCCTCCAATATAAAGGTTGCGAACTCTGCCTTTTTCTCGTCTGGCACCTCTGCCGCCCTCAGAAGCTCCTGAATTCTAGCCCACCAATCCTCTGCATCTGTGGGTGTGCCGATTCCCTTGAAGGTTGGAGGGTGGAAACTCAGAAAGTACTTCATTTGTCGGTCCCTATGCCCGAAAACCACTCTCTAGGCCCGCGGCTCTGCCCGCCTGGCTTCCTCAACCGGCACGGTCGCTGCCGTGTTCGGGGTAGCACGAGTTGCTACTTAAGCAACGGGAGCTGCTACCTGTGCTGTCGCTGCAGCTTGGGCCGCCACCATCGCTTCTGCAAGCATACGGCAGAAGTCGGCCGGTGTGACCCCCATCCCTAGCGGACCTTGCGCAGTCGCACTACTTGCCGAGAGCTCTTCTCTTGGCCTCGAGGTCCCAGCCTCGTTGCTTGCACTCTAAACACAAGCAAGAAAATGCAAATCAGTCTCTAATTGCAAGACTCGAACACAAGGACACTCATGGTCCCACGATACTCCTATGTGGATAACTTCTTATACGCGACTCGACTTATACTTTCGATCGCGAAACTTCTCATTGGAACGCGAACCTCCCTCTGATACCAAATTGTAACACCTCCCCTGTAAAGACCATATAATATGGGTCCGGCCGGGGCCCCACAACATACGGACGCCACAGCTTTAGTATTAAAGATGATATGAAAACTACCTAATCTCAAAACTCCAGACAAACACAGCGGAAACAGAATACTAACATACAGAAGTTATCCACTAACGGTAGTATCAAATGGCCTTAAGGCCTTACACAGAAATAGTCCAAAAATATAAATGTGCCAAGCACTCCTAGGCTACCTCGGCATGCAAGCCGGACATAAACATAACAAGGGTAGCAAACACGAAAGAAAAATCCAAGCACAACAACACTTCACGAGGCTTAGGGCTTTTCGCCCGGCGCGCTAGCTCCTGCATGCGATCCTTGCCCTGTAAGGATTTGAAGTAACGTGAGTCAGCAAAGGCTGACCTCTACTGTGTAACAAACACATCTCCTCCCGGCCGTCCCTAACGGACCGCGGGGTACCACTCCACCTGCAAGTTAGCACTTCGTATACCAAAAGAGCATATATATTAAAGCGGTAAAACAGGCTTGGATGTCTCATACAGCATACATGTTTTCTATGTTTTGTAGTGAAAAGGGGCCTACTATGCAACATGAATGCAACCCGGGTTTCACCCAAGGCACCCTAGCTCGTATGCATCTAGCACAACATCAAACACTGGGAACTTCCATTTCCCCATTGGCTTAAAGCCGCAAACAGAAGGGAACCACCATGTCCCTAACGGCACACACGCCGTCACACGAAACCTTGCAAAGGCCCCACCCGCACAAGGGTCATAACCCAAGGGCTTGCCCGCACAATCTGACTTCGCTCGTCAGGGTTCCGCCTCACACTGACCGATTCTAAGAAGCCTTGCTGGACCCCACCCGCTCATGGCTACATTGCCCGGGCTTGCCCTCCGCTCGGCATTCTCGTCAGTCACACACAAGGGGCTAGTCTCGCCGGGACACTTTCCCCACATGACTTGCGCGTCACGGAAAAGCCAGCCGACCACGGAGACATAGCCGCGCCTTAGCACAGCACAAACAAAGGTTTCCCCACCCCAATTGCCACTCGCACCGTGTCTTTCCCGTGCTCCAAGGAAACCATCTACCGCACAAAGCGGAGCTAACCTTGTCCGGTTCCGACTACGAGTACTCATTCATTTAAAGGGGAAAAACACATACATACAACGGCGTATTGCCGCTACGGATTTCTACCGAATCCTCACATCTCGCTATGCAACATCACCGGGTCGGACTAACGGTCGCGACCACGGCTTCACCCACAATGCCTAATCCGCTAACGGAGCGGATCTCTAATGCAAAGCATGCCGGGATGAACATACTCCACCCGGAGGTTCCTCTTGAACCTAGGCTACACGAATCCCTCTCATTTGAGAGATTCGGTGCTCAAAATATGAAAGGAAGGGGATGCTATTCATGCATCCTAAATCCTAAAAACCGAGAGGAGAAGTGTCGTTACCTTTCGTCCCCTCTTCCTAGCCATGGAGAAGATTTGCTCGGTTGAAAACCACCGCAACACTCCCACCTTCGCGGATCTGAACTCCGCTCGCGAAACGGACCTCCGAAGCTTCGCCGGTGGCCGGATCTTGGCCTCCTTCCTCCTCCTTGCTCTCCCTTCTCTCTAGAATCAAGAGAGATAAAGCCAAATGGAAAATGAGGGTTTGAAACCCTATTCCCAGCCTTAAACCACCCAGGGAGGCTCCCCACCGTTGGATCTTCCAAAGAAAGAACGAACGGCCACGATCGGAACCCAAAATATAAAATCTGGGGTCGAACACGGGTTGCAACACGGCCGTGTGCCTGGCCGTGTCACCTATTCGCCGTCTCGATCGAGTCGAAAAACCAGCACACGGCCCTTGACACGGCCTCCGACACGCCCGTGTCACCTGCGACACGCCCGTGTCGGGACCCGTGTCACGCCCCCCGTGTGCAATCGACCAACATTTCGCAGTCAGAGAGGTACACGGCCTTATGACATAGTATTAGACACGCCCGTGTCAAATTTTACCCGCCCGTGTTTGTCCCCGGGTCACGGCCCGTGTATCACACTTGTAGAATCCCTGGAGTGACACGGCCTGGGACACGCCCGTGTCCTAGGCCGTGTTCTTCAACTCGATTAGCGTCAACCGCCAAAGCATCGACCGCACGAGCCAAGGCCAAACACGTCTGTGTCACGCCCGTGACATGCCCGTGACACGCCCGTGACACGCCCGTGACACGCCCGTGACACGCCCGTGACACCTACTCCAAAACCAAACTGGGCTTAAAACATCACCCGTCCCTCTTTTGAGTTTCGGGGCGTTACACTTATCCTTGCAGAACTTAACGTCATATCCTTTATCACATAACTGACTTACACTGATCAGGTTATGATTTAACCCTTCAACATAAGCTACGTCGGTGATAGAGATTATACCGTTGGAAATCATACCGTAACCCCTGGTGACTCCTCGATCTGATCCCCCAAAGATGACTTTGGGTCCATTCTCGATTGGAGAGTAATCACGCAGCAGGCTTCTTGTCCTGGTCATATGCAGGGAGCATCCACTGTCCAAGTACCATATGGGAGTTTTGGTGGCCTTTGGACATTCCTGCAAAACAGAATTAATTTCCCTTAGGAACCCAATCGAACTTGGGTCCTAGATTCCTCGTTAGCATGCTCCCCCTTGGATGGTTAGCCCTACGAGTGGTCTTCCTCGCATTGCCAACATGAGGAGTCTCATTATTCCTCGGATTAAACCAACAATCCACGACAATGTGACCAACTTTGCCACAGCACCAACAGTCAAATCTGTTATACTTTCTCCTAGGCACCTGCTTCACCCTTGGAACGGAAGGTTCAGCCGGGCCTCAGACCTAGAGGTGGAGGCATCATGATGACAATAGTCGCATGATTTCTTCACCTCTTGGTTTCTCAGTGTAACAGGCTTGGCCTTGGGTGCCTGCTTCCTATTATGGCCGCTAAAGAAGTGGCCATAATCCTCCATTTGAACTTCCTCATAAGGTGCCTTGAATACACTCTCGCCAAAGTTGCGGGGGAAGGCCCACCCCTCATACCGGCTCTTGGGCTTTTCAGCTGAGGGCCGGAAGAAGTGTCCATAAGTTGACTCAAAGTCCTGTTCATTGCAGGGATAGCCAGGCTTCCTGAATACAACAGGGTTGAGTGGGGCCTTTCCCTTTTCTACAGTAGAGGCCTTCTTAGCAGCCTTATTTCTCCTCTGCTTTTTGTTTCTCCTAGATGATTTACCGGGCACACCCACATGTCCCAAGCCTTCCCCCTTAGCCTTATCAGAGAAGGTATCAACCAGTGGAAGAACAGTCTTTGGCATAGAGAAGCTTTGGACAATCTTCTTTTCTACCATAAGTTGTTCTTCCAACTTATTGATTTCTTCCTGTTTAAGGTCAAGGAGACTTAGAGACTCTGAGTGCTTAGAGATCAGGTCCAGGTGCTCCTGTCGGAGAGAAATCAAGCTAGTGATCTCTTCCCTTAGGGAGACACCCTCGAACTTAAGGAATTTGACTTCCTTTTTCTGAGCCCTCAATCTCTTGCTGCATTCCTTGAAGGTGTTGAGCAAAAGATCATACTTTTCGAGGAGCTCAGCTTCTCGGGAAGATGGGCTGTCCACGAGATCATCATCAGGAGACTCATAGTCAGAGTCAGAGAGGGGGGTACGAGCTTTTACCTTCCCAGTGAATGGGGGGCATTCTCCTTCTGAGTCAGAGCGACCCACCAGCCCGAAGTAGGCTTCCTCATCATCACTGGAGTATGAGGAATAAGACTCACTTAGTGTCTTTGACTTTTTGGCGATGTAGCTCCTCTCCTTCTTCTTGTCTCTAGGGGACCTATGCTCCTCTCCCTTTCCCTTCTCTCTCTTGCCTTGTTGACAATCAGCCATGACGTGTCCTGTCTTATTGCATCCAAAACAAATAATGTCAGAGGAGCGATGTTTGTTCGGTTTTGAAGCATACCTGTCAGAAGAATAATTTTTCTTCTGAAGCCTGGAGGAGGATCCGTCTCTCTTTCTTTGATTCCTCAGCTTGAGGAACTTCTTGAATTCCCGGGTTATGAGGGAGAAATCTTCCTCTGACAACTCTGAGCCGGAGGAGCATGGCTCGGAGTCTTCCTCCTCATCCTTTTTCCACGCGTGGGAAGAAGCAGCACCCTTACCCTTTCTGGAGTGAATGGCTTTTAGGGCCACAGTCTTTTCTTTGGCTGCGGCTTTCTCTGCTTCCTCTTCAGCTTTCCTTGTGTTCAGTTGAAGCTCATATGACATGAGCTTCCCAAACAGAATTTACGGATCTGTTTCAACTAATCTGCCAAACTCTCGGATGGAGCAGATCTTCGTGTCCCATTCCTTAGTAAGGGACCTAAGGAATTTATCATTAAGTTCACCATCAGTGAACACTCTTCCATATCCCTTGAGAGCATTAACGATCTTGAGGAAGTTCTCGAAGGTAACTCCGATCTCTTCCTTGGGCCCCTGCCTGAAGGCCTCATATTTCTGATTCAGGAGGGATCTCCGATCATCCCTCACTTCATCTGTGCCCTCCATCAGGATAATCAAGCTGTGCCAGATATCCTTGGCTGTCCTGTAGTTGCAGAAGTTCTGCATCATAGAGTCATCCACTGTGCTGATTAGTAAGTTCTGTGCCTTCTTGTCCAGTCCGACCAGCACCATCTCGTCCTTGTCCATTTCAGAAAGCTTCTTTGGCACCTTTTTGGTAGGATCAATGGTGGAGGCCTTAGTGGGAATATAAGGTCCCTCCTCCACAACCATGAAGAGTCGAGGGTCGACTGCTTCCATGTAAAATCTAATCCTTTCCTTCTAGATAGGAAAGTTTAGCCTGGTGCACATTGGGATCTTGCCTGAGTACTTGAGTCCGTCCATAGTAGATATCTACTTTCTTCTTGACACTAGTGGCAGGAACTTACTCGAGGTGTTAACCCCTTTGATGAGCAACATCGCTCTGATACCACTTGAAAGTCCACCTAGTGCCAACTATCTTCACCTATGGGGGGGGGGGCGAATAGGTGTCTTGCAGCAATTTTAGCGGAATTAAAATTCTACCTGCACAAGTAAACAAAACAACACAGCACAAACAGACACTAACAGTTATAGTGGTTCCCTGATTTGGGTACGTCCACTTTCCCCCTTCGACCTATCTCCCAACAAGGGACGACTCGGTCTCTTCACCAACCGGATTGAAATCCAATCCTCACACTAACGGAAGGAACCCTTCCAAACGAAGGAGTCACCACTCCTCCACCACGGGTTGCACCCAACCCTTACAACGACAACAAAAATAAAATGGAATGTATAAACTATACAAAATTCTTATGGAGTGCTCGGTGTCCCTCTTCGTTCGATGATGCGTTCTTGACGAAGACGAAGAGTCCACGACCTAGCTCTCACTTAGAATGAATCTCCACGAAATCGGCGGCAGCAAGAAGAGCGGCGGCTTGACGTTCGGGATCGGCGACAGTAAGAAGTGCGGCGGCTGAGCTTTAGAGATCCAACCTTCGTAGCTAAGCTAGCAAGGTCTACCAACGGTCACACTAGGATCGATCGCCTCGATCGATTTGGAAAGGGAAGGTATTCCCAATCAATGAACCAAGAGACAAAAGATCTCTGGATAGACACGTGAGACGCATTGCTTGGCTGAGCTTCTGTCGCTAGGAGATCAGGAGGTATCCACGATGACAGGCGGCGACAATCTTCCCGAGCGACGGTGGCGGCGGAAGGGAAATCCGCGATCTAGGTCACGTCGGCGGCTCGGTATTCTTTCTTGTATCTGCGTTATCATTACTGTTCAAAATACCGAAGTATTTATATAGTAGGTCATACAATATGACCGTTGTGGGCCCTACCAAAAGAAACCCTAGCTCTGGTTCAAAACAACGCCTGTACATTTGGTCCGGTTCAGAGCGCCAACGAAAATCGCCTAAGGCAAATTCGGCAAGAATCTTAGGTGATTCTCGATGAATCGGCGAGAATCACCTACGATTCTCTCCGAATTCTACTTAGCAGAATTCTAGGCTTAAAAGCAAGCCATCCGGAGAGAATCGGTGAGAATCACATTTCATTCTCGACGAATCGGCGAGAATGCAAAGTCATTCTCGTCGATTCGGCGAGAATCAACTAGTGATTCTCGACAATTCTGCCTTAAGAAGAAATCAAGACGACGTTGAGACAGCCGACTGCAATCGGCAAGAATCAGCGAGTTATTCTCGACGATTCGGCGAGCGTCGAATCAGCGAGAATTACTTAGTAATTCTCGACGATTTCTACTTGGATGATTTTTCATCTTTCCACCCGTGAGCTGCTCTTTGGCCCATCCTTGCTCCTTGTCTGCTCTTGATCTATCACTGCCCTGTACTTGAAAGTAAGTACACTCCAATAGAGAGAGTACACGTAGGCCAACACACTGATCTGCTCAACGAGGGATTACGTTGCGCAGACCCGTGTATATTGACCCACTGCACCCTAACATTGGTGTGTACTTAGCGTGGAATAACTGCAAGCACATCTTGAAGAAAATCATCAAATACAATGTCTATTTACCTTAGCTTTTACAGGGGCTTCTTCAAATCAGTTACATTGTGGATAAAATACCCAACAAAGGCACAGTGCCCACAGCTCCAGCCCGTACTGCTGCCAAGCATTTCCACCGCCTCAGTGATTGGATAAAGGCAAGGGAAAGCTGAACATGATTTCTTTAGAAGAAGCTTAGACTTCTACCCAGGATATTTCAAGTTAGACTTCTCCGTAGCCGTTTTGTCGCGTTTCGTTTTCGGTTGTAGTTTTCGCATCTGTTTCCTTAGATGTGTGCACAATCTTATAGGAAGATTTAAGGAAAGGAACCGCTGGGCGCGTGTCCTTTTTGATTCTGGCACTACCACCCGTTCGTGGCTAGAGCTTTCGTTGAGCGTTATCGCTTGTCGGTCGATCGGCTTGGTGACGCAGTTTGCGTCAGGGTTTTCTTCTGTTGCTTTTGTGGGGTCAGACTAAGGTCGTCAGAGTTGTCCAGTCCTGTTAGGTGATCTTTTTTGGTTGTGATTGCGGATTTGAAGATGCTGGATCTGGTAGATGTTGATGTCATCCTTGGTTTGTTTTGGATGTCCAGATATGATGTAGTTATCCAGTGCAAGGGTAAGCACTTGGAGTTCGTTAAGGACAACAGTCAACCCGGGAGTGTATATGGATACCCATGCCAGGGTTCTCCAGTTAGTTCGACAGTTTGTGCCTGGAGACTTTTAGATTGCAGTGTTTTGGCTTGTTGGTTTCAGTGTTGGAACCCAAGGTTAGATTGTCGCGTTTGGAGGAGATCTCGGTGGTGCGCGAGTTTGAGGATTGGCTTTCCAGCCAATCTTCTTGGCCTTCTGTTTGTGAGGGATGTGGAGTTTATCATGGACTTGGAGCTGGGTACACATCCTATTATTAAGGCCCCGCACCGTATTACCCGTGTGAGCTGGTTGAGTTGCTAGAGAGTGATTTTATAAGGCCAAGAATCAATGATGTGTTTGACCAGGTAGCATGGTAGTACTGGGTTGTCAAAGTTTGATCTTTGTTCAAGCTACCATAAGTTTATGATTCGCGAATCAGGTATCCCCTAGACTGCTTTTCGTTCCGGGCATGGGCATTTTGAGTTTTGATGATCAGGGTATTCAAAGATTTTCTGACCGACTCGTAGTCATGGTTATAAATGAAGTTTTGGTATATTCCTGCAATGCTGAGGAACATGCCCAGCATCTTCATTTAGCTTTATCGGCTTTGAGAGACCTCTAGTGGTTCGCCATGTTGAGCAAGTGCGAGTTTCGGTTGCCTCAGGGTTATTTTCTGGGTCAAGTGGATAACAAGAATAAGATTTCAGTCAACCTAGAGGAAATAACTGCTATTGTGGAATAGACTAGGGATTTTAGTTGACGCGGGAGAATGCAGCCTTCGTTGGGAGTAAGAAGTGCGAGGAAGATTTTCAAGAACGAAAAGAATAGATTATGCACTGCTCTAGGTTTTGGCTTTGCCTACGGAAGGCTTGGATTATGATGTTTATGTTGTCGCATCACATGTTGGTCTTGGTTACATTTTGATGCAAGGCGGGAAGGTTATTGCGTGTGGGTCAAGGCAACTGAAGACTCATGAGAGGAATTACCCTACGCATGATTTAGAGTTTGCTGCCGTGATTTATGCGCTAAAGTCATGGAGACATCTGCTTTATGGCGCATAGTGCAAGATTATTACTGATCACAATAGTTTAAAGTACGTCTTCACCTAGAAGGAATTGAATCTATGCAACCGACGATGGTTGGAGTATGTGGCCGACTATGATGTTGAGATTCAGTACTATCCGGGCAAGGCTAATGTGGTGGCCGACGCCCTGAGCCGGAAGACAGGGAAGTTTTTTTAACCTCTTCGCCGAGCTTTTAGTAGAAGAGTTTCTTTTGATGGATATTTCTGTGGGGAGTTGCCAGATTTCTCGATTGAGGAAACAGGTACTTTGAAGTTCTGTGACCGATTTTGTATCCCCTCCATTATAGATATCTGAGTTATGTTGTGCAGGAAAGTGCATGATTCTAGTGTTGCCTACCATCCAGGTTCTACTAAGATGTATAAGACTCGAAGTAGATTCCCTGGTGGTTTGGGAGGAAAGGTGACATAGCCAAATTTATTTTTGAGTGCCACACTTGCAAGCATGTGAAAGCCAATCATGGAAGGCCTGGTGGAAAGCTGACTCCCTTGGAGATTCCGACTTGGAAGTGGGAAAGCATCTCGATGGATTTCATTACAAGCTTACCGAGATCTCCTAGAGGATATGACTCAATTTGGGTGATTGCGGACAGATTGACAAAGTATGCTCACTTCGTACCTTTTAAGATCGACTATCCGATGAGGAAGATAGCTGAGCTGTATTTGAATGAGGTCATCCGGGTGCACGGTGTTCCAGTCAGCATTATTTAAGACCGAGACTCCCATATACATCTCGCTTCTGGAAGATTTTGTAAGGCGGGTTGGGTACAGATTTGAGATATTCTACTGCATACCACCCACATACCAATGGTCAGACAGAGCGGGTTAATCAGATAGTGAAGGACATGATCAGATGCTATATTTTAGATCATGGAGGAGCGTGGGATGAGCGTTTGTGGCTTATGGAGTTTGCTTATAACAACAGTTATCAAGAAAGCTTGCAAATGGCTCCATTTGAAGCATTATATGGGAGGCGCTACAAGACTCCCTTGTTTTGGGCTGAGATTGGCGAGGGACCGCTGTTGGGTCCAGAGGCGCTCAAAGTGATGGAAATTTCTGTGAAGATTATTCGGGAGAAGCTTCGGATAGCCCAGGAGAGATACGAGAAGAACGCCAACCGGCATAGATCTGACTTAGTTTTTGCTGTGGGGGACTTGGTGTTCCTAAAGGTTTCCCCGATGATTGGGGTTAAGAGGTTTGGAAAGAACCGAAAGTTGGACCCAAGATATGTGGGGCCATTTGAGATTGTTGAGCGGATCGTTGTGGCATCAAATAGGTTGGTGTTGCCCGCGAATTTTCCTGGCGTGCATGATATCTTTCACGTCAGTCAGCTTCAGAAATGTGTGCAGAGTGGCAGGAAGGTTTTGGATTCTGTGCCTCAGTTGGAGCCGAATATTTCTTATGTGGAGATGCCTGTCCGCATTTTGGATGCTCAGGATTGCGTGTTGCAGAGGAAAACCATTCCTTTGGTTAAGATATTGTGGAGGAATCAGGGTGTGGAAAGCGCGACTTGGGAGCTAGAGTCGGCGATGAGGGAGGCTTACCCTCATCTGTTTCCCTGACCTTATGGCTTGTATGTTTTGTGCTTTCTATTGTAGCTCTGGCTTAGCTATTTATTTTCCTTCTTGATAGAAGTGTTATGTGTAAAGTTTCGAGGCGAAACTTTCTTTTAGGGGGGGGGGGTGGCTGTAATGCCACCGGTTTTTCTGTGTTTTGTTTGATCATTGTTTGGTGTTACGATGATGCATTTCCGGACTTTTGTCGTTGTTAGAGCGTAGTCTTAGCTCTTTAGGTAACTTTAGTGGCCTGTTTGTAGCATGTTGGCAAGATTCCCTAGCAAGCCGGGTCTGGTTTTGTGACTCGGTGAGGCTCTCGAGGAGTGCTTGTGCCTGGGCTTCGGGTAGTGATAGCCCGAGTTTTGATCGTCGGATGTTATTTTCTACTTCGCCGTTGGTTTAGTAGCTTGGGAGTTTAGCTATGGTGCGAGTTTTGTCGAAATCTGAGATCATGTGTTTTTTTCGCGTCGTTTCGACGTTTTTTTTGTTAGCCGGTAGTGGCTACCTATTTGTTGAGCATAACCTTGTGTGGTCGAGCTTGGTAGGGCTGGTGCCTTGTTTTAGGCTAAGTTTGATTAGCCAATTATATATATATATATATATGTATGTATATATATATATGTATGTATATATATATATGTAAGTATGTATTCGCATGTTTGGTTGAGCTTGGGGTGTCGATAACCATCTCGGTGGCTGTTTTCTTTTAAGCTTAAGATTATATGTTTGTATATACATATATATAGCTGTATCTATAGATATATTATATATTATATTTTGTATTATATATTATATATAATTGTATATAATAGTTTATATTTTAGCTTGAGGTGGCGGTTTAGGAGAGACAACCTGGCCGATTGCTTTGAGTGCTAGAATATTTTATTAGCTTTAGAGTAAGTGAGTGGAGGGTTATTTAAAGCTCCGGCTGTTCTCCTCCTCCCCATTTCTCCCTATTTCCTGAGCTTGCTGGCTTCCAGCGGAAGTAAGGAGGCGGTGGAGATGAAGCTTTAGCCGGCGGTTTCCGGTGTGGTTAGTGTTCGGTTTTCTCTGGTGAAGGCGGATCCGGCTTGCTCTCGTCCAGATCTTCCTTCCTAAGTGGCCGATCTTGCCGCCGGTTCCGAGTTTTGGAAGCAGCTGCTGCATCTAGGCGGTGAGGCAAGTGGCTCCTTGACCTTGCCAGGTTGCCCTTTTCTTTTACTTGTTAATTGCTGTAATTAGCTCGGTTTTGCTTCTAAGAGCTAGTGCAGCAATGTTTCCTTCCTTCAGTTTTGTCCAGCTCTAGTGCGTCCAAGAGTTAGGTTAATTTTTCCTTTTTTGTTCTCGGTTGGGTGTCCAGTTAGTAGCTGAAGGTAGGGTTTGCTTTATTAAGCTTCAGTCCATCTTGCTAGGTAGCTGTGGGCGGGTAGAAGGGGTAGGAAAGAGAGTGGGAATTATTTTTCCAACTCTCTGGATAGTAGGCGTTGAGTGGGCTGGGGTTGGGTTAGCTCCAGGTTTTTTTTTAGAATTTTGGCTAAGTCAAAAGCGTTGAGTGAGTGTACCTCACTCAACGCATAGACTGTTAGGCTTCTGGCGTTGAGTATGGTGCACTCACTCAACGCCATGGCTGTTTGGCGTTGAGTGTGGTGGACTCACTCAACGCCAAAGCTTTTGTTCTGCGGCCAAGTAATTTGGCGTTGAGTGAGTCTACCTCACTCAACGCCATGGATGTTTTGGCATTGAGTTAGGGGGATTCACTCAACGCCAAGGTTTTCTCTTACGGCTAAGTTGCTAGGCGTTGAGTGAGTGAACCTCACTCAACGCCGTGGCTGTTTTGGCATTGAGTGAGGTTAACTCACTCAACGCCATAGCTAGTTTTCTGCGGCTAACTCATTTGGAATTGAGTGAGTCGACCTCACTCAACGCCGTGGCTGTTTTGGCATTGAGTGTGGTGTACTCACTCAACGTCAAAGCCTGTTTTTGCTCCAAGTCAAAAGCGTTGAGTGAGTGGACCTCACTAAATGCCTTGGCTGTTAGGTTTGGCGTTGAGTTTGGTGAACTCACTCAACGCCGAGGCTAGTTTTTTCGGCTAAGACTTTTGGCATTGAGTGAGTGGAGCTCACTCAACACTGCGTCGAGTGGACTCGACGCCGTCCCTAGCTAGCGTTCGACGCTGAGTTAGTGAAGCTCACTCAACGCCATTTCAGGTTTGGGGTTGAGTGAGTGGAGCTCACTCAACGCCGCGTCGAGTGAACTCGATGCTTTTGACTTGGGTTGGTGTGTTTTCTTTGGATTGTTTGTATGGATTTTTCCCTTAGGAGGGGGCAGGGGGGGGGGGGTGGTGTTTTGTGTTCGGCTAGTTTTTGCATGCCGACTCTTGGATTATAGCAGATGGTGTGGTTTTGTGGGGTCTGTAAGGGGTGAATTGTGTGTGTTGAGCTGTAGCCACTACCACTTAGTCTGTGTTGGGGCTGGTATGGTTTGTGTATGGACTCTGTAGTTGCCACCGTCTGTTTTCACCCTTGAGTGTTTTTGGGTCTGGTTGTTGGTGAGGGCTCTACCGCCCACTCCGACCCAAGGTTTTCACCACGGCCAATAATTCACAAAGTTTAGGACTGTTAGTTCCTTTCCTTTCTTATGGCTATTTCTTTTGGCATATGTTTTACTTGGTGTTACTGTAGGTATTTAACAGAGCTTGTTGCTATTTGTGTTCACACTTGGTGTACTTTTACTGATCTTTGTACAGTGTTTCTTCTTACTGTCATGCCTTTTCTTCTACTGATATCTTTTTGTTGCTGGGTTGGTAAAACCCCTTCTTTTATTGCTTATGAAACTAATGCTCCACTTCCTTTGTTTCTTTTTTTTAATTGCCGAGGTGTTCTTTTTTTGAATGCCTCAGGTTCAGGTTGTAGCCAGTTAAACGTCTAGTACTCTTGTGGAGCTTGCTTGTGTCCTCTTAGGTAGCTGAGATTGTTGTTCTTCATCCTTGTGAGGTAGTTATCTTCCTTTTTGTATAGACATGTATACTCACCAGTGGGTTCGTGTCAGGTTGTTGACGCCCACTGATTGCTTACTTATGATGCTGGGTATGAACTAAAACTGCTACTTTTGCATATTTGAGGTTGTTCACTTGTTTTCTGGGAAGGATTTATGCTAGATTGCATGTTAGGTATTTTAAAACCCTAAAGCATTACTATATGTATCTCATGCACGCCATGTTTCTAAAACTCAGACACTATTTTTCCTAATAGCGTAAAGACTGTATTTTTTTTTATATATATACTGTACTAACCTCTAGAGTCGTGCATACCATGAGTCGTCCCTCGGGGATACTTATGCTCATTCAGGGTGACTAAGAAACTTAACCAAAGTATTTTTCGCTACATATAAATATATATTTTGGACTAGCAGATCCATTGTGCCGAGGGATACGACCATTAAGATATAACTGGTTTTCTTTCATATTAAACTATAAATTTTTACTTAAATTTAAAGTCTGGAGTTTTGCTTGAGCGTGTGCAGTTATCCCCTACACGATGTGGCATCACGTCGCATATTTTCTCTTACTATGATACGATTTAATCGTTGAGAAAATGCGGGTTATGACAGTGTACTGCTATGAGTTCGACATGTTTTCGTAAGGTCGACGAAATGCATTCGACGACCCTCGGAGGCAAGCCTTGTTGGGCACACGGCCTGTTACACGGGCGTGTCAAGGGTCGTGTCCTTCTTTGTGTTTGGCTGGTCTGTGAGGACTGATGAACACGAGATGGACACGCCCGTGTCCGAAGCCGTGTTTAGCACACAGCCTGTGACACGGGCGTGTCACGTGGCCGTGTCCTGGTCTGTACACGACAGTTTCTTTTGCCGCTTAAGGCATACAGCCTGTGACAAGAGCGTGTCACAAGCCGTGTTCGGCCCAAGAAAGTGATTTTCAGGGCGATTCGTGGCCGTTGATTCCCTTCAAATAGGATCCAACGATCAAGAAATCTCTCTGTTGTTTTAAGGCCGAGAGTTGAGGGTCAAACCCTCATTTCTCTTAGGTCTTTCTCTTTCTAAAGAGTTAGAGAGTGGGGAGAGCAAGGAAGGAGGAGGAATCCGGCCACCGGTGGAGCTTCAAAGCCCCGAATCGCGAGCCAAGTCTGGATTCGTGGAGAAAAGTCCGTTGCGGTGCTTTTCATCCGGCTAGTTTTCTATGGCGCCAAAGCGAACCTCTAGGGTAACAGTCTTCCTTCTTGGATATGTGAAGTCCTTATTTTGGTATGCGCATGGATTTCCCCCACTAAAAGGTGGATTATTGAGTGATTTCCCTTGGGTTGATTCTTGAAATACCCAATAAGTCTTGCATATAGATCCGGAAATGTGTAGTATGGAATAAGCATGCTGTGTGAAGCCCATCTGGACATGTTGGTCTGGATTGGTGTTTTTTTACTTTGCACACCAGAGAAGACTCCGCGTTTAAACGAGTAGTTTATAGAGTTGGTGGGTTGTGCCTGTGAAGTGGAGTAACATGAAGTACTGGAATGGGAATTATAGGAAAATACCCTCATAATTCTTGTGCTGTATGCTATAGAAAGACCACTTTTCTGGCACTACAGAAAGCTGCAGGGTTTGGGTAGAGTTTGGGTGCAGAAAGAGAGCTTCTTCTGAACCCGCCAAGCGATCATGAGGAACACTAACACTAGCTCCCCTTTTAGATTGTGAAGCCAGTCCTTGGTGGACAGTATGGCTATTGTGAGCTGCGAGCTCTTAAAAGGCTTCGTGCTGAACGGACAAGGGGATGCCGACCCGCATCAGTCTAGACATTAAACTGGAAATTTGAGCAACGAGCAAGGGATGAACTGTATCTACGTTATGGTTGTCTGACATGAGTGCCTGGAATATTGGCGTTTATCAGGTTCACATAATTAGAGTCTTAGGCTTGCACGACATTAAGACTAGTGTCTCCGGCTATAGGCTGTGGAGCATAATGCTCAAAGTTTACCATTGAGTTTCAGACCTTGAACGGTGGTGGGACCCTGGTTTTTCGGTACACCAAGAATGTTCCCGGAGTGCACGGAGCGTCGGGCTGCGTGGCCGAAATTTGTGATATATTGATTGCGTGTGAGTGCCCACTGTGTGATATATCTGCTTGTGAAATGCTATGCCTATAGGGAAGGAATACCACTGCCCCGTAAAAAGGTGTAGGGTCATTATAAATTGGTCAGCTGAATGCTGACCGTTGCCTTGTTTGCCACCATCATGGTAGGCTGTACTTGTACAAGTGCTGGAGAGCCGAGCGGGAAATAGAGGGCTTAAGACCCTGCTGCTGCTGCTACTGGCCCTCGAAGGCTTAGCGAAGAACTTTATTATTTTCATGTTGTGCCGGCCTGCGTGCCAATGTTTGTAATCCACACCTGTGAAGTTTAACTATAAGGCCTTAAGGCCAAACTTTTGTGTATTTGGTGTACATTCCTTTGGGGTTATATATAAATGTGGTTGTTTATATATAGTGGACATTCGTGGCTGTTGAGTTCTATATTAACTTTAAATCTTCCGCTAGTATGCTCCGAGTTAGGATGCTAATATGTTTTGTTATTAACCTGTAACCTCGCCGTCTGTTTGTGGCATATAGTGTGGGCCCCCAATCAGACCTTCTATTATATGTTATTTAACGGATGCAGTCGTTACAATTTGGTATCCAGCTTATCTCGGTCTTCCTTTTTCGAATTCGTGGTCGAATTCTTTTGTGGGGTGGCGAGCACGTGTAAGTGTGACCCACTTTAACATTAATGAACTTAGGAATGTCCACTAAGGAGTGCAAATACACCTGTTTGAGGAACCTGCGCGATCCTATATTGTTGTTATTGCTTGTGAAAGGTAGCTAAAGTGTGTCTTGTTCACCTATAGGTGACTCGTAATGGTGTTTGGCAGTCTGATCCCCAGCGTTCTGATGAGAGTGAGGAACCAGCTGAGGTGCCTATACCTCCTCCTTCTGCGGAAATAGTATGCTTAGTTGCTGAGGCGCTATTTGCAATGATTCAAGCACAGCCTACTGGGCAGGCGCAACCAGCATTGGTGCCAGATCGTATTGGTGTAAGGCCAGAACCAGTTGAGGCTGTTGACCCTCGGTCAGTTGAATGGCAGTTAAAACAGTTTATGAGCTATAATCCTCCTACGTTTATAGGTGTGGGATCCCCAACACAGGCGAAGGATTTGTTGTCACGTGCCAAGCGAATATTGACGGTGATAAGGATGGAGGAAGATCAGAAGGTTACCTTGGCCACCTTCTTGTTGGTAGGAGAGGCTCGACTATGGTGGGACGAGATAGAGTTGCACCACTTAGCGGGTATGCAATTAACAGAAGTCTTGATTGAGGAATTTTCGCGTCTATTCTTGGCAAAGAACCTGTCAGCAGCACAACACATCGCCATGGAAAATGAGTTCCAGCGTCTAACTCAGGGAGAAAGTAGTGTCGATACCTACTTACATGAGTTTACACGATTGGGACGCTATGCGGGATCTATCTTCGCTGATGAAAAACATAAAACCAATAGGTTCTACGAAGGGTTGCGGGATGAGTTGAGATTCCAGCTCTCAAGTTCGGTGAACCAGGGGTTTCGGGCATTGGTGGATACAGCTTGTGCATTGGAGAAGGATATGAAGCGGGTGCAAGGAAAAAGGGACTTGGCTATGAAAAAGTCCGAGTTCAAAGCGCCCCGTTCTGGAAAATCGAACTACCAAAAGAAATGAGGCAAGAGATCCAAGTCTTCTAGACAGGCTACTTCTACTGTTGCATCGGGGGAAATTTTGAGGCAAGAGTCTCGTACCTGTTATACATGTGGTAGAGTGGGACATCTAGCCAGTGACTGTCGGGTTGGTCCGCCAAAGGTGGAAAAGAAGACAAGAGCGTAATATGCTGATAAGGGAAAGGCAGTGGTGGAGTCCTCTACATCCCAGGCACAACCCCGAGTATATAATCTTGGCCAGCAGGAGGCTATAAAGCAAAGTGATGTCATCAAAAGTACGATCTAAGATATTGATTGCTTACTTTTCATATTTCATACCTTGTGTATAGCTTGTGTATGATGTGTTTGTCTTAGGCTTTGTCCTGATACAGAACAATCCGGCGAGAGCACTATTTGATACGGGTGCTTCACATTCATTTCTATCTAAGGACTTCGTAGCACGAATTAGAGTACCTAGTCATGCGACGATAGGTAGTGTAAAGTTGTTGTTACCAAACGGATGTGTGATGCGTGCATATAGAACTTGCTGCGCGGAAGTACAAATAGGAAGTAGGGATTTCTGCTTGAACGCATCTGTGCTACTGATATCAGAATTTGATGTGATCTTTGGTATGGACTGGCTCTCGGAGCAGCGTACCTTTATTGATTGCAATTCAAAGGAGATCACACTGGGCCAAAATACCGAGCTTGAGACTAAGTTTGCTGGTATGCGAGGAGTGAGCGGGATCTTGATGTTTGCTCTCCAAGTCGTCAATGTTGTTCGGAAGGGCGCAGAGTTATTCTTCACACTTATTCAGGCGGTTGAGCCAAAGGCTAGTGTGAATGACATTCCGATTGTATCGGAGTTTGCTGATGTGTTTCCTAATGATCTACCTGGGTTACCACCCCAGCGGGAGATAGACTTGACTATTGAGCTGGTGCCAGGTGCGAAACCTATGGCCCGCTTTCCATATCGGGTAGCGCCAATGGAAATGGCAGAGCTGAAAGTTCAACTGCAAGATTTGCTGGAATAGGGTTATATACGCCCAAGTATGTCACTTTGGAGCGCACCTGTTCTTTTTGTGAAAAAGAAGGATGGTAGTCTGCGGTTGTATATCGATTATCGCGAATTGAATAAGCTGGCAGAGAAAAACAAGTATCCGATTCCACAGATAGATGACCTGTTCGATCAGCTAGTGAGATCAACCGTCTATTCTAAACTGGACTTAAAATCTGGTTATTACCAGTTGAGGATTCAGGAAGGTGATATTTCCAAGACAGCATTTGGAACACGCTACGGTCATTATGAGTTCACTGTAATGCCGTTTGGGCTATGTAATGCGCCATCGATTTTTATGGATCTAATGCACCGAACGTTCCGAGAGTACTTGGACCTTTTTGTGATAGTCTTCATTGATGATATCTTGGTGTACTCTCAATCTGAAGCTTACCATGCGAACCATTTACGGTTGGTGTTGCATACCATGAAGAGAAATAAGCTTTATGCCAAGTTCTCAAAATGTGAGTTTTAGCTGTCGTCAGTGGCTTTTCTTGGCCATGTGGTAAGTGGAGAGGGCATTGCAGTGGATCCGTCAAAGATAAGAGCCATACGAGAGTGGCCAGTGTTGTCTTCGGTGGACGAAATCAGGAGTTTCCTTCGAATGGCAGGCTACTACAGATGTTTTGTAGAAAACTTATCACAGATCGCTTTGCCTCTTACCACATTAACGAAGAAGGATCAGAAGTTCGTTTGGAAGCTGGAGTGCGCGCGAGCTTTTATAGAGCTAAAGAGTCGTTTGACCACGATGCCTGTTTTAACTTCGCCGTGTGGTACATATGGCTATGAGATTTATAATGATTCATTAGGGAGCGGCTTAGGCTACGTTCTTCTTCAGTTTGGAAAGGTGATCGCTTATGGCTCACGCCAGTTGAATGTGCATGAGCGAAATTATCCCGTACACGACTTGGAGTTGGCGGCGGTGATTTTTGTAGTTAAATTATAGCGTCACTATCTATATGGCGTAAAAGTGGATATTTACAGACCATAAGATCCTAAAGTGCCTATTGGATCAGAAGGATCTCAATATGCGACAACAAAGGTGGATGGAGTTCCTTGGGGACTACACCTTTGATATTCACTACACTCCCGGGAAGGGAAACGTGGTCGTAGATGCCTTGAGTCGTAGGACTCCGTCAAGGGAAAATTAGTTGCAGATGCATGATGAGCGTCTGATCCAGGAGTTAGAAGCATTAGAGATTTCTTGTGTTGACAAGAATTCCACAGCAAATGCATGCTTCAACTGGACGGAGGTACAGTATGACCTTGCGGATAGAATTCGGCGAGCAACAGAACTTGATGAAAGTCTGCAACACTATGCAGTGGATGGGTCAAATGACCAATTCTCCTGGGGTGATAGCCTTTTGCGGAAAGAGGGTCGTTTATGTGTCCCAAGTATGGGTAAGCTAAGAGAAGAATTGATGTATGAGGCTCACTTTACAAAATACTCAATTCACCCAGGGAGCGCAAAGATGTACAAAGACATGAAAAAGCTGTTCTGGTGGCTAGGGTTAAAGAATGACATAACACATTATGTGGCTAAATGTCAAACATATGCTTTGGTGAAAGCAGAATGCCAGAAGACCGGAGGTTTCTTGAAGTCGCTACCTATTCTGGAATGGAAGTTTGATGATATTTCGATGGATTTTGTGCACGGTTTGCCGAGATCTCAACGCGGTAATGATTCGGTTTGGGTGATCGTAGACCGGTTGACTAAAGTGGCTCACTTCCTTCCGAATAAGAGGGACAATTTAGTGGAAGTCTTGGCAAAACTTTATGTTGAACAAATCATACGATTGCACGGTGTTCCCCATAGCATCGTAAGTGACCGTGTCGGGCGATTCACATCGAATGATTGGAGGCTAATCCATCAGTTGTTGGGAACAAAGTTAACGTTCAGTACGACCTTTCATCCCCAAACTGATGGCCAGACTGAGAGGACCAACAGAACGATGGATGACATGCTCCGAATATACGCCTTGTATTTTGGTTAGAGGTGGGAAGATCATCTCTATATGGTAGAGTTTACCTACAGTAATAGCTACCAAGAGAGCATAAGTATGACACCGTTTGAAACTTTGTATGGTCGGAAATGTCGTACACAATTAGCTTGGGCAGAAGCTGGCGAATCTAAATTATATAAGCATAAGGAAGTCGAAGAAGCTAATACGACGATACACTCTATTCGGGAGAGGCTACTGATAGCCCAAGATAGACAGGCCAAGTACTACAACGCCAATCATCGAAACGCCAAGCCGTTTAAAGGCGTATCAAGGATTCGACGCTTAAAGAAGCTTAGTTTGAGGTATTTTGGGCCTTTTAAGATCTTGGAGCGGATAGGAGAAGACGCCTATCGGTTGGCTCTTTCGGTAGAACTGAGTGGTTTACATGATGTATTTCACATCTTGGTCCTACGCAAAGCCATAAAAGAATGAGCGCAAGTGGTTCTTGCGGATCAAATATCAGTCGATAGTGGGCTAACAACGAAAGTTAGACCCATTCGGATCAAGGATTCTGAGGTTAAGAAATTGTGGAACAAAGCTATCAGGATGGTCAAAGTCCGATGGGACAATTGCGGTCGTGAGGAGCTTTCGTGGGAGCGAGAGTAGACCGAGTACCCCGAGATTTTCTACTCAGGTACCATTTAAGTTTGTGTACTTTTCCTTTTTATAATTTTGGGATGAAATTCTTTTAAAGGAGGGGAGAATTGTAACACCCCAAATCTCGATTATGAGTGGGCTGTGTAGGCTGAGCAACACGGCCCGGGACACAGGCGTATCCAAAGACGTGTCCTGCTCTGTGTTGGCAGGGCAGTGTCGAGTGTGGCGCAGGGCGGTAGTTGAGGGTCAAACCCTCATTTCTCTGAGGTTTTTCTTTTTCTAAAGAGTTAGAGAGTAGGGAGAGCAAGGAAGGAGGAGGAGGAGGAATCCGGCCACCGGTGGAGCTTCAGAGCCCCGAATCGCGAGCCGAGTCTAGATCCGTGGAGACAAGTCCGTTATGGTGCTTTTCATCCAGCTAGTTTTCCATGGTGCCAAAGCGAACGTCTAGGGTAACGGTCTTCCTTCTTGGACATGTGAAGTCCTTATTTTGGCATGTGCATGGATTTCCCCCACCAAAAGGTTGATTATTGAGGGATTTCCCTTGGGTTGATTCTTGAAATCCCCAATAAGTCTTGCATATAGATCCAGAAATGTGTAGTATAGAATATGCATGCTGTGTGAAGCCCATCTAGACAGGTTGGTCTGGATTGGTGATGTTTTACTTTGCGCACTAGAGAAGACTCTGCGTTTAAACGAGTAGTTTATGGAGTTAGTGGGTTGTACCTGTGAATTGGAGTAACATGAAGTACTAGAATGGGAATTCCAAGAAAATACCCTCATAATTCTTGTACTGTATGCTATGGAAAGACCAATTTTCTGGCACTGCAGGATGCTGCAGGGTTTGGGTTGAGTTTGGGTGCAGAAAGAGAGCTTCTGCTAAACCCGCCAAGCGATCATGAGGAACGCTGGCACTAGCTCCCCTTTTAGATTGTGAAGCCAGTCCTTGGTGGACAGTATGGCTATTGTGAGCTGTGAGCTCTTAAAAAGCTTCGTGTTGAACGAACAAGGGGATGATTACCCGCATTAGTCTAGACATTGAACTGACGATTTGAGCAACGAGCAAGGGCTGAACTGTATCTGCATTATGGTTGTCTGACATAAGTGCCTGGAATATTGGCATTTGTTAGGTTCACATAATGAGAGTCTTAGGCCAGCGCGCCATTAAGAATAAAGTCTCCAGCTATAGGCTGTGGAGCATAATGCTCAAAGTTTACCATTGGGTTTCAGACCTTGAACGGTAGTGGGACCCTAGTTTTCTAGTACACTAAGAATGTGCCATGAGTGCACGGAGTGTCAGGCCGTGTGGCCGACGTTTGTGATATATTGATTGTGCGTGAGTGCACATTGTGTGATATATCTGCTTCTGAAATGTTATGCCTGCAGGGAAGGAATACCATTGCCCCGGGAAAAGGGGTAGGGTCATTATAAATTGGTCAGCTAAATGCTGACCATTTCCTTGTTTGCCACCATCATGGTGGGATGTCCTTGTGCAGGTGATGGAGAGCCAAACGAGAAATAGAGGTCTGAATCCCCTACTACTGCTGCTAGCCCTCGAAGGCTGAGTGAATTACTTTATTATTTTCATGTGTGGCTGGCCTGCGTGCCGATGTTTGTAATCCACACCTGTGAAGTTTAACTGTAAGGCCTTAAGGCCAAACTTTGTGTATTTGGTGTACATTCCTTTGGGGTTATATATAAATGCGGTTGTTTATATAGTGGACATTCATGGCTGTTGAGTTCTGTTGGGTATTGTATCCACAATCACCTGGATTTGAGGAAGCCTCCTATCATGTAACGTCCCAATTCGCGCTAGGCCCCTTGATTGCGTATTTGAGTCTAGGGGGCTGTGGTGAGCCCAATGGGGGTGTGGGGGAACAGGTGCGAACGTACGAGAAATGAGGAAAACAAGGCAAAATGGCAATTCTGGCTGACACAGGTATGGACACGGCCGTGTCCATACCCGTGTGCCTCATAAAATTAGGCTTCCAGTCAGAGAGGTACACGGGTATTGGCACACGGGCGTGTCCCTAGCCGTGTGCCAAGGACACGGGTCGAGACACGGCCGTGTCTCTACCTGTGTGCCGCAACCCCGACCCGGCAGAAAGTTGTTCTGGGATGAACACGGCCTTGAACACGGCAGGCAACACAGCCGTGTCACCTGCACACGGGTAGGAACACGGCCGTGTGCCTACTCGTGTCTGCGGTGTATAAAAAGGAAAAAGTTGTGAAACCCTAGCATTCATTCCCCTTTCTTCTGCCCCGAAATTTCTGAGAGAGTTCTTGGCTGGAGGAGGAGGAAGAGCTTGCCGGAGCCATCCTTGGAGGAATCAAAACGCCGCCGCCGTCAAGGGAAAAACAATGCCGCCGCGAAGGAGTGCGAGGCTCATGGCCGGCCATGGTGGTACCGCTGGACTTGAGGTGAGCTTCCTCCCCTCTACCTTGGTGCTAGATCTATAGCTATTTTAGGAGAGACATTGACTCCATAGAGTCTTGATGGTGAGGAGGAGAGTTCTTAGGATAAGCCATGCCTAGGTTTTCTAGGCTTAGTCTCCCTCAACCTTCTCATCATTCAAGGTGGAGATGAGAGGGGTTTTCGTTGAGGGTTTGGCTTTGAAAGGAGAAATAAGATTGGGTGTGATTTCTGGAGAAGTTTATGCGAGGTCATTGCAAGGAAGAAGATGAACGGATGCCGTTCATCTCGCCTTAAGATGCGTGCAGAAATCTGATTTCTGCACGCAGCGACCTTCGTGGCCAATTTCGGAGGTGTTCTGGCCAGATCTGGGTGAACGACTCAACACAAAAGTCGTAGCCCTTGAAATTACCTTTCCAACGAGTGGTTGCTCGTTTCCATGCGATACCTGTAGCCACGGAAAAGCTGGTTCGAGTCTGCTGCGTTCGGGAAAATTCTTGTACAGGAAACTGTTTCCTGTACGTATTCGAGTTGAATTTCTGGTATGTTGCGACCAGATCTGGGCGATCGACTCAACATGAAAGTCGTAGCCCTCGCGAATACCTTTCCAACGAGGGGTTGTGCATTGTGATCGGATTCCTGTAGCTCCGGGAATCCCAGTTTTAGTATTGGACTATCCTATGTTAATGCACTTGTTAATTTATAATGTTAGCACTCTTGCAATGATTGTGATTTGCTCATTTGATATCTTGATCCCATATATCTATAATGTTGTTGTTACTATAATTTAGCGTGGTTACTCATTTGGTTGTGTAATAAGGTATAACCATGTATTGGTAGAGAAATGGATTGGATGGGAAGGCTAGATATTAGGAGTTGAGATCGGTATAGGATATACTTATACAATTTGGTGTTGAACATATCTATTGTGCGTAGTGTTGAGGTGAATTTATTGAATAGGTGGGCGTGAAAATGATGAACACTATGTGAGGAGTATTTTGTAACCGTAATCCGAGCCCAAGGGGTTATTAATAACCGATGCTTAGAGTTGAAGTCTCCCTACGGGTAGCATCGTGTGAGTTGTTTTGGGGCATGTAATGTGCGACAATTCATCGTGTCGCGATATTGAGATAATGACTGTGGCAGGTCTACGGGTTCGCCAGTCGTCACACCGATGGGAGCCAATGGGTAGACCTTGGGCGGTAGGGTTAGATACTTGGTGTCCATAACCCGAGATCTCCTCCGTGCCATGAGAACGGTTGGGCTTGCACCTCGTGCGTTTCCGAGGTTCCATCCGGTTCGAAATCAAAGGCCAGGTTGGGCTGTGTTCTTGGTGCACATTTACCCAAGACCCCTTCTGAGCCGTAGTACGCATGTGAGCTCCGCTGTTGTGTTCTTAGCGTTGAGGCGTACGGGGGCCTAGGATAGGTAGTGTGATACCACCTAGTAGTGGAGACGCCCGCTCCACTGTCGCCGTCTGGCCACGACGGACGACGCCTGAGAGGTTAGCTACCTACTCGAAAAGTGGGAACTTCAAGTCTGTGTCGACATAGCAACTTGCATGTGCATGCGCATGATTCGGTCATAGCATAACATTCATATCATGTCATTCATTGCATACACAAGATCCTCATCGTATAAGTTTGTATGGGCACTCCTATACGATGAGTTACTTCACTGCTAAGCCGATCCTTAACTTATAAGTTTGTATGGGCACTCTTATAAGTTAAGTTACTATTCTGATTAATTATACCTGCTGTCATATTTTATTGATATTTGTAGAACTGCTAGTTGTGTAGTGTAGTTTATACTCCACTATATTTACAGTCACCTGCTTGTTTACTTGCTTATATATATACATATTGTACCTTGTTCCTTTCTCCGCCCGGTGCCGAGGAGTCGCCGGGGGAGCGGATGTGAAGCCACTTAGTCTTATGACAAACGGTTGCTACGTCTTCCTTTTTAGGAGAAAACCCTGCAGGTAGAGTAGCTACGGACTATGCAGCAGGACAGCCAAGCCCGGATGATAGGACCTGAGGTGGTGGTGCCATCGGCACCGTCAGTGACAGTCGTGAGTGTTTTCATGTAGCCGTTTGGCAAAACATTTCTAGACTCTTGTTCTTTTGTACAAGCCTGTTGTGCTTGTTATCTTCCGCTACTTTTGGACTTAAACTTAGCTGTGAACTGAACTGCTTTTGCTTTTACTTTTCTGTTATGGTTGGGTTGGCATAATTGTTGTGATATGGATTGTAGCCGGCGGAATAGGCGTCTTGTGGTAAAGGCTAACCCGTGTGTTAGTGCTACCGCAAGGCGGCTATTTCGGGCATAAGACTCCCCTCGTGCCGTGTGTTGTGTTCCGGGAGGGGGGGGTCTTACAAATGGTATCAGACTTAGCCGATCTTCACCTACAGCAGTCAGGTAACAATGGGCCACTCCCGTTCGATTAGTCGGTTTGGGGACAAACCGACTTAGCGGAAGCAGTGGTGTGCCCATATGTAATTCACACTAAGTTATCCAACTTTGACATTAGTTTTAGCCAACCTGACCCTAGTTTGTACCTTGCGTATAGGTCCCAGCGCAGGTGGAGCCGATTGGGGGCACTCCTACCCCTTCCGTCCCTTCACAATTCCAGCAGTCGGAACTGGGACAAACGCTGTCAGCCATATTGGATGCATTTAAAGCCCAGCAAGCTCCGGTGCAACAACAAGCGCCAAGCTCCAACTGGTTGAGCACCTTCCGTGCCCTGTCCCCTCCTGCCTATCTCGGGACAGAATCGCCGGTGCGCACCGAGGAATGGCTTAATACCGTGCAGGAATTGATGGCTGGCATAAGATGTCCGAACAGCATGGCAGTGACATTGGTAGTGACGCTGCTAGAGCTGCACACCAAAAGGTGGTGGAAGTCCCTCATGGGCTCCATCTTCCAAGGGCGGTTGTACACGGACATCAGTTGGAACGAGTTCACCGAGGCTTTTCTGGATCACTTCATCCCTTCTTCTGCTCGGGATGGACTTGAAGAAAAATTTCTGCAGCTGAAGCAGGGATCGAATTCGGTAACGGAGTACCAGAGGGAGTTCCAACACCTCGCTAGGTTTGCCGATTCCTATGAGTTGGACGATAGAGGCTACGCGAAGCCCTTCTACAAAGGGTTGAGGGACCCCCTGAGGCAGGCCCTTTTGTTTATAGCCGATGGAAGCCTAGCAGAAATCATCGACATGACAAAGAGACTGGAGGCGGACCACATGGGATGTGGCAAGAGACCCGCGGAAGGAGTAATTGAAGTCGGCCCTAGTAATAGAAGGCGGAATGATCATGGCAGAGGAAGGGGAAACCACAGAGGCGGTCGGTGGGTCAACCGGAACTATCGGGTGGAGTACCCAATTCCGCAACCACTAGCTTTACCTCCACCACCGCAGCAGCAATATTATCAACAACCTGGGGGCCGACGTGAGGTGATATGTTTTGAGTGCAATCAACCGGGGCATGTCCGACGAGTTTGCCCGCGATTGATCGGGGATGCTCCTATTGCTCCCCCTCCAGTAGCTCCACGGGGGCGAGGGCACATGCGTGGCCGAGGAAGAGGACCACCAGGGAGAAATCAAGGACATGCACGGGAGCATGTATTCGCATTGGATATGACTCAGGAGAGAAATCCGCAGGAAGTCATCACCGGCACGTGCAAAAATTTATTAATATTATATGACTTGTTAGATTTATGATACAAATGATACGCGCTATTCTGAATAGTGATTACCCTTTTGGAACCTAGGCACTGTCGTGGTTAGCGGGATACCCGCCTATACGTTATTTGATACGGGTGCGTCTCACTCGTTCATTTCGGAGGACTTCGTGAAGGACTTGGAGGGAGTGCAACACTTCACGGGCATTACTCAAAGGGTGTGCCTTCCGGACGGCTCTGAGATGACGTCGTCAACAAGTTGCGATTTCGACACCCTTATTGGAGGAAAGTTCTTTGAAACTCCGGCTACAGTGTTAAGAATCCCGGAGTTCGACCTCATCCTGGGCATGAAGTGGTTGGACTGGCACCACGCCAGGATCAATTGTGCGGAGAAGCAAGTTATGTTGAGGCATGGAGACTCGGAAGTCATCTTCCAAGGTATTAAATTCGCACCCCGTAAATTATTATCTTCAATCCAAGTTATGAAATCTCATATGGAAGGGGACGAGGTCTATGTAATTTGCTTCGAGTTGAAGAAATTGACATTAGAGGTCAAGGATGTGCGGGTGGTGCGAGAATTTCCCGAGGTATTTCCCGAGAAATTGCCGGGACTACCCCCGCATAGGGAAGTGGACTTCCAAATCAAGCTAATTCCGGGTGCCAAGCCCGTCTCGCGGGCTCCATACCGAATGGCTCCGAAGGAACTTGCAGAGTTTAGAGTCCAGCTTCAGGAATTGGTGGAAGCAGGGTTCGTTCGCCCAAGCTCGTCGCCTTGGGGAGCGCCCGTTTTGTTCGTCAAAAAGAAGGATGGCACCCTGCGGTTGTGCATTGATTATCGAGAGTTGAACCGGTTAACGGTGCGGAACACCTATCCCCTACCGCGCATTGATGAATTATTTGATCAATTGGTGGGATCGTATTGGTTCTCCAAGTTAGATCTGCGTTCGGAATATTATCAGCTGAGGATACAAGAAGATGACATTCAGAAGACGGCGTTCAGTTCGAGATACGGTTTGTATGAATTCACCGTGATGCCATTTGGGCTCACAAACGCCCCTTCCGCCTTTATGAGCTTGATGAACAAGGTGTTCAGCCCTTATTTGGACATCTTTGTCATCGTGTTCATCGACGATATCCTAGTCTACTCCAAGACTGAAGCAGAACACGCCAAACATCTAACTTTGGTGCTGAGGAAACTAAAGGAGCACGCTTTGTTTGCCAAGTTCAACAAATGCGAGTTTTGGCCGCGATGAGTATAGTTTGCAACATACGAGACCGGATCCGGACGGAACAAAAGAAGGATGCGGCTTTAACCCCGGCTTTCAAGTCAATGGAGGATGGGACTACGGAAGAGTACTCCCTAAAAGACGGCCTCGTCCATTTTCGTGGCCGGCTTTACATCCCCGAAGGTGACAACATTCGGGAGGATATTTTAAAGGAGGCCCATTGCTCCAAGTACTCGGTGCACCCGGGGATCGCGAAGATGTACGCCGATTTGAGAAAGACAATGTGTTGGCCGGGCATGAAGAGGGATGTCAAATACTTTGTTACTCATTGTGTGGCCTGCCAAATGGTGAAGGCGGAGTGCAGAAGCCCCGGTGGAATGCTACAGTCGTTGCCCATCCCCGAATGGAAATTTTAGGATATCTCCATGGACTTCGTCCACGGGTTACCTCGCTCGCACTCGGGGAATGATTCTGTGTGGGTGATAGTTGACCGGTTGACCAAAGTAGCCCGATTTATCCCAATGAAGAAGGAGGCGCAGGTGGGCGTCCTAGTACGTCTCTTTGTGGAGCAATTTGTGCGGTACCATGGTGTGCCGAGGACGATCGTCTCCGATCGGGATGGTCGGTTTACTTCAAGAGAATGGAGGGCTGTACAGGCTTATTTGGGCTCGCGCCTCACCTTTAGCACGGCCTTTCACCCTCAAACGGACGGGCAATCTGAACGGACCATCCGAACATTGGAGGACCTTCTGCGGTTGTGTGTGCTAGATAAAGGAGAACCATGGGAGAGACTCTTACCTCTCGTGGAGTTCTCTTATAATAACAGTCATCAAGCCAGTATTGGAATGGCACCTCATGAAGCTTTGTATGGAAGGAGGTGTAGAACACCCTTGTCCTGGGTGCAAGACGAAGATCCGAAGACATTGGGAAATGAGTATATTGATGACATGGACGCGGTGGTTAGGTTGATCCGGGATCGAATGCTAGAGGCTCAAAGCCGACAGGGGAAATATTACAACGCAAGGCACCGTATGGTGGAGTTTCAAGTGGGTGATAAGGTGTTCCTGAAGATTCGACCGATGCACGGAGTGTCGCGGGTACGTGGAGTCAAGAAGCTCAGCCCAAGGTATGTCGGGCCCTATGTCGTAGTGGAAAGGATTGGCCCTCTGGCCTATCGATTGGAGTTACCACCGGAGCTGGAGAACCTTCACGACGTGTTCCATGTATCGTCGCTTCGGAAGGCTTTGTTGCGGCCTGAACAGTATATCCCCACGGCGGATGGTGCCGTGGCGTCTGATCGGTCTATGCGACTGGAGCCGGTGCGGATCGTTGATAACGAGACAAGAACCTTGCGCCGCAAAAGTGTTCCCTTGGTGAAAGTGCTATGGTCTAATCATGGGAAGGAGGAGTTCACATGGGAGCCAAAGGACTTAATGCAAGGGCGCTACCCGGAATTATTTACTCCAGGTAAGAATTTTATTTGAAAGCATAGTTCCCTTTTATGTGTTTCACTCCCATAGCCTTACCCTGATTTCGGGGACGAAATCTTTTATTTTGTTTATAGGATTTGTAACGTCCCAATTCGCGCTAGGCCCCTTGATTGCGTATTTGAGTCTAGGGGGCTGTGGTGAGCCCAATGGGGGTGTGGGGGAACAGGTGCGAACGTACGGGAAATGAGGAAAACAAGGCAAAATGGCAATTCTGGCTGACACGGGTATGGACACGGCCGTGTCCATACCCGTGTGCCTCATAAAATTAGGCTTCCAGTCAGAGAGGTACACGGGTATTGGGACACGGGCGTGTCCCTAGCCGTGTGCCAAGGACACGGGTCGAGACACGGCCGTGTCTCTACCCGTGTGCCGCTACCCCGACCCGGCAGAAAGTTGTTCTGGGATGAACACGACCTTGAACACGGCAGGCAACACGGGCGTGTCACCTGCACACGGGTAGGAACACGGCCGTGTGCCTACCCGTGTCTGCGGTGTATAAAAAGGAAAAAGTTGTGAAACCCTAGCATTCATTCCCCTTTCTTCTGCCCTGAAATTTCTGAGAGAGTTCTTGGCTGGAGGAGGAGGAAGAGCTTGCCGAAGCCATCCTTGGAGGAATCAAAACGCCGCCGCCGTCAAGGGAAAAACAATGCCGCCGCGAAGGAGTGCGAGGCTCATGGCCGGCCATGGTGGTACCGCTGGACTTGAGGTGAGCTTCCTCCCCTCTCCCTTGGTGCTAGATCTATAGCTATTTTAGGAGAGACATCGACTCCATAGAGTCTTGATGGTGAGGAGGAGAGTTCTTAGGATAAGCCATGCCTAGGTTTTCTAGGCTTAGTCTCCCTCAACCTTCTCATCATTCAAGGTGGAGATGAGAGGGGTTTTCGTTGAGGGTTTGGATTTGAAAGGAGAAATAAGGTTGGGTGTGATTTCTGGAGAAGTTTATGCGAGGTCGTTGCAAGGAAGAAGATGAACGGATGCCGTTCATCTCGCCTTAAGATGCGTGCAGAAATCTGATTTCTGCACGCAGCGACCTTTGTGGCCAATTTCGGAGGTGTTCTGGCCAGATCTGGGTGAACGACTCAACACGAAAGTCGTAGCCCTTGAAATTACCTTTCCAACGAGTGGTTTCTCGTTTCCATGGGATACCTGTAGCCACGGGAAAGCTGGTTCGAGTCCGCTGCGTTCGGGAAAATTCCTGTACAGGAAACTGTTTCCTGTACGTATTCGAGTTGAATTTCTGGTATGTTGCGACCAGATCTGGGCGATCGACTCAACATGAAAGTCGTAGCCCTCGCGAATACCTTTCCAACGAGGGGTTGTGCATTGTGATCGGATTCCTGTAGCTCCGGGAATCCCAGTTTTAGTATTGGGCTATCCTATGTTAATGCACTTGTTAATTTATAATGTTAGCACTCTTGCAATGATTGTGATTTGCTCATTTGATATCTTGATCCCATATATCTATAATGTTGTTGTTACTATAATTTAGCGTGGTTACTCATTTGGTTGTGTAATAAGGTATAACCATGTATTGGTAGAGAAATGGATTGGATGGGAAGGCTAGATATTAGGAGTTGAGATCGGTATAGGATATACTTATACAATTTGGTGTTGAACATATCTATTGTGCGTAGTGTTGAGGTGAATTTATTGAATAGGTGGGCGTGAAAATGATGAACACTATGTGAGGAGTATTTTGTAACCGTAATCCGAGCCCAAGGGGTTATTAATAACCGATGCTTAGAGTTGAAGTCTCCCTACGGGTAGCATCGTGTGAGTTGTTTTGGGGCATGTAATGTGCGACGATTCATCGTGTCGCGATATTGAGATAATGACTGTGGCAGGTCTACGGGTTCGCCAGTCGTCACACCGATGGGAGCCAATGGGTAGACCTTGGGTGGTAGGGTTAGATACTTGGTGTCCATAACCCGAGATCTCCTCCGTGCCATGAGAACGGTTGGGCTTGCACCTCGTGCATTTCCGAGGTTCCATCCGGTTCGAAATCAAAGGCCAGGTTGGGCTGTGTTCTTGGTGCACATTTACCCAAGACCCCTTCTGAGCCGTAGTACGCATGTGAGCTCCGCTGTTGTGTTCTTAGCGTTGAGGCGTACGGGGGCCTAGGATAGGTAGTGTGATACCACCTAGTAGTGGAGACGCCCGCTCCACTGTCGCCGTCTGGCCACGACGGACGACGCCTGAGAGGTTAGCTACCTGCTCGAAAAGTGGGAACTTCAAGTCTGTGTCGACATAGCAACTTGCATGTGCGTGCGCATGATTCGGTCATAGCATAACATTCATATCATGTCATTCATTGCATACACAAGATCCTCATCGTATAAGTTTGTATGGGCACTCCTATACGATGAGTTACTTCACTGCTAAGCCGATCCTTAACTTATAAGTTTGTATGGGCACTCTTATAAGTTAAGTTACTATTCTGATTAATTATACCTGCTGTCATATTTTATTGATATTTGTAGAACTGCAAGTTGTGTAGTGTAGTTTATACTCCACTATATTTACAGTCACCTGCTTGTTTACTTGCTTATATATATACATATTGTACCTTGTTCCTTTCTCCGCCCGGTGCCGAGGAGTCGCCGGGGGAGCGGATGTGAAGCCACTTAGTCTTATGACTAACGGTTGCTACGTCTTCTTTTTTAGGAGGAAACCCCGCAGGTAGAGCAGCTACAGACTATGCAGCAGGACAGCCAGGCCCGGATGATAGGACCTGAGGTGGTGGTGCCATCGGCACCGTCAGTGACAGTCGTGAGTGTTTTCATGTAGCCGTTTGGCAAAACATTTCTAGACTCTTGTTCTTTTGTACAAGCCTGTTGTGCTTGTTATCTTCCGCTACTTTTGGACTTAAACTTAGCTGTGAACTGAACTGCTTTTGCTTTTACTTTTCTGTTATGGTTGGGTTGGCATAATTGTTGTGATATGGATTGTAGCCGGCGGAATAGGCGTCTTGTGGTAAAGGCTAACCCGTGTGTTAGTGCTACCGCAAGGCGGCTATTTCGGGCATAAGACTCCCCTCGTGCCGTGTGTTGTGTTCCGGGAGGGGGGTCTTACATATCAAGCTAAGATGAATTCACTATGTAATTGATGAATTTCTTCTAGTGGTGCTTGCAGCTAGTCATTGCTAAGTACACACCAATGTCAGGGTGCAGTAGGTCAATATACAAGGGTCTGTGTAACGTAATCCCTCGTTGAGCAGATCAGTGTGTTGGCCTACGTGTACTCTCTCTATTGGGGTGTACTTAATTTCAAGTACAGGGCTATGATAAAGCAAGAGCAGACAAGGAGCAAGGATGGGCCAAAGACCAGCTCACGGGTTGAAAGACGAGAATCGTCTAAGTGTAAATCGTCGAGAATCACTACGTGATTCTCGCCGATTCGTCGAGAATCACTAGTGATTCTCGACGAGTCATCGAGAATCACTAGATGATTCTCGACAGGTTGGGCCGGCTGTCTCGACGCAGTCAGAAAATTCTCTAAGGCAGAATCGTCGAGAATCACTAAGCGATTCTCGCCGATTCGTCGAGAATGACTTTGCATTCTCGACGATTCGGCGAGAATCAAATGTGATTCCCGCCGATTCTCCCCAGCCTCTATAACCTGTGCAGCTAGAATTCGCCAAGTAGAATTCGGCGAGAATCGTAAGTGATTCTCGCCGATTCGTCGAGAATCACCTACGATTCTCGCCGAATTTGACTTGGGCAAATTTCCGACATTTCCTGGACCGGTCCAGGTTTCCAGTGATATTTCGAACTAGACTTAGGTCTTTGCTTTGGTGGGGCCCACAACGGTCATCTTTATGACCTAGTGTATAAATACACAAGTATTGGTGTACAGTGTTTTTTGACGAATACAGAATACGAAAGCCGAGCCGCCGTCAAACCCTAAATCCGCGAACTAGCTCCGCCAATCGTCTCCGCCGCCACTCGTGCAGTGGTCACCATAGCAGATCTCGATCTCCTCCAGATCCACGGTGACAGAAGCCAAGTCTTGCACAGCGTCTCACGCGTCTAACCAGAGATCTTTTGTCTCTTGATTTGAGATAGGGAAATCCATCCCCATCCGAATCGATCGAGACGATCGATCCTAGTGTGACCGTTGGAAGACCTTGCCGACTTCGCTAAGAAGATTGAATCTCCAGTGCATAGCTGCTGTTTTCAGTTGCCGTCGCCAACACCGAGAGCCTTGCCGCCGCCCTTTGCCGCCGCCGGTCTCGGGGAGATTCTCTCCAAGAAAGATCAAGGGTTATGGACTTTTCGTTGTCTACAAGAACACGTAGTCTAACGAAAAGGGATACCTAGATCTTCAAGTTGTTTGTATTTCTTATACACTCCAATTTCTTTTTCATTGTAAAGGAACATTTGGTTCCTAGTTGTTGGGTTGGGTGCAACCCGTGTTATGGGAGTGTCGACTCCTACGTGTGGAAGGGTTCCTTCCGATAGTGCAAGGATTGGATTTCAATCCTGTTAGTGAAGTGACCGAGTCATCCCTGGTTGGGAGATAGGTCGAAGGGGGAAAGTGGACGTACCCAAATCGTGGAACCACTATAAATTGCCTGTGTTATTTTCTGTGCTGTGTGGTTTGTTTTGATTCTGCAGGTACAATTTTAATTCCGCAAATAAGCTGCAAGTCATCTATCCCCCCCATAGGTGAAGCTAGTTGGCACTAGGTGGACTTTCAAGTGGTATCAGAGGGAGGTTACTCATCAAAAAGGTTAACCCCTTGAGTAGAATCCTGTCACCAGTGTCAACAAGTAGATCAGACTCAAGCATGGAGTTGGATTATGATGTCCCTCCTCTAAGACTCCCCTCATGTACAAAGGAGTACTATCCTGTGTGGAAGATGAGAGTACTATTTCATCTGGAGGCCATCGACCCTCGAGCATCACTCATTCTGGAAGAGGGTCCTTCATTCCCATGAAGGCTTCCAGCTCAGGGAAAGATCTCCAAATCCCCAAGTGTCCCAAAGAGATGTCGGAGACAGAGCTCTCACTGTTCAACCTGGACCAGGTGATTCGTCAGATCATCACTGATATCTGGTCTGGACCATCTCGCTCTAGAGTGGACAAGTGTAGGACAGCTAAGTCCATGTGGCAAACCATCTCAGACCTCATGGAGGGATCAGAGAAAACTGGGACCAGTCGTCAACAAGAGGATGAAGCCTATGTAGGGTCCTCATTTCTGAAGATGAAGGGCATGATCAATTTGTCAGTATCAGGGCTCCTGTATCCTTGTTAGAGACTGGAGAAGAAATTAAGGAAAGTAGTTCTGATGAAGCTGACTCAACAGTCTCTGCCGATATTAACGGTCACCCTGCACAACAAAGCTAGGAGCAGGTAACTTCTTCCTCATGCCCCTCTCCTCTTGAAGTTCCTGAAGACAGGAACAATTCAGAGGGTAGTCCTTCCAAAAATGCAAGGGATATGGATAACCTCGATCAAAAGATTGAAAATCCTGATTCCCTTGTGTGTGCCCTTCAGAAGAGCAACTTACTTGTGGAGGAGCAAGCTAAGGAGATTGCTCAGCTGAAAATCTTATTGGTTCTCCAATTGGCATCCAATAAGGTTAAGGACTCTAAAATCTCAGATCTAGAGAGTAGTCTAGAGAATGAGAAGAGGATAGTATCCAACTTTTCCAAGGTTGATGCTATCAAAAGAAAGAAAGAAAATGGGTGGATCTCCCGAATTATCAATTCATGGAGAAATGGGGAAATGGTATTTAGACCCCCCACTCCAGGAAGGAAAGGCACTCATCATGCTTTCAGGTATGACCACAGAAACAACGTTGGTCACTGCAAGAATGATCAGCCCTTGGTGGAAATACCCACAGTGCCAGAACTGTCATGGCTACCCATGAGAGAATTCCCAAGGCTCATTCTGAACCCTTTGTATTCTCAGCCTCAGCCCTAACTCATCATGAATATGCAGGAACCAGCTCTCAATGCAGTACTTTCCACCCTAGGACACAGGAAAGGGGGGACAGGAAACATGTGGTAAGTACCCATGGGGCCTCTGGAAGTGTGCTGACTGAAAGGAAGGCACCACCTCCCAGACCTCATGACACTCACCACATGCTCTCTATCCACCCTCCCACGTGTCACGGTGGAAAAGGCAAATTTGTGAGCAGAACCTGCCATGTCCCATTTAGACCCAAGATTCCGACTACCTCAGTCAGTAGATCAGGTCAAAAATGGCGATACAACATTTATGAGTGTTGGTGTTGTGGCAAAGTGGGTCATTTTACCATAGATTGTTGGCACAACTCTTCTGTGTCAAAGGCAAGGGGATTTCCACATCCTCGAGGCAATGTTAGTCCTCCCACCAGGATTCCTGAGGGGAGGCATTCCAATTATTATGCTGACAGGAACCTAGGACCCAATACTTATTGGGTTTCTAAGGCAAGATAACTCTTTCCTGCAGGGTGGTCTGGGTTCCCGCAATCCTGATGGGAACCGGACAGGAGATGCTCCAAGAATGACGTGGAAAAAGTGTCGAGAATGGGAGCAGTGCCATCATTACAGGCACATGCATACTGACCTCCTGATATACTCTGTGCTGATGATGTGAATGTTACATCTTGTTATCACAGGTAACTGCAATTAGCCTTAAATGTTTGAGCCATAATGCATAAACAATTCCATATATGTGTATATGTATGTTGACATATCCACACTTAATAATGAATTCACTTCTTTTGACATTGGATGGTCATATAGAAAAATTATTCACGTATGCTCAGTCACTTAGGGAAGGAGTATAAGCGTAAGATAACCTTCAGTTACATTAGTAGTGATTAGTTTGACATTTTAAGCCATAAGTCCGACCTCGAAAATTTTGAACCCCGTGGTTGGATTAAGAAACAATTATGCCTATTAAGACTTTCCTACCCTTGACAACGACATAAATGTGGAATCTCAGGGATTTCCCTCAAACTAAATTCCACCATGGTATCATCGAACAAAATTCACCCGTGCGAACCAACAGTAGCACAAAAGTAACACCAAAGCCTTCCCGACGATCAATATTCAACTATTGACATAAATATATATATAAACCCACTTGTAGCGTGAAACCTAAATCCCGCCGACCCAACCCAAATCCCGCCGACCCTTCAAATTCCAGCGATTCGCCGAGACCCTGTCCAGGCTCCGCAGGAATCCCTTCGACTTCTCCTCCCAGCGGGTTCCTCCTTAGGCATTGCGTGGTGACCTAACGACACCTTCTGGAGACTTCCTCTTGCAACCAGGCTCTCGTCCAAGCCTCGCCTCAGATCGGCTCGCCGTCTCTCCGGAACCTTCCCTGCCTCTCCGCACTAGGTAATCTCCATCTTGTCCCTTACCGTGTGTTGAGCTTAGTGTATATTTTGTTCTCACTCTCTTGGTTTCGGAGATCCTTAGACTTGGAAATTGGAATTCCCTTTCTTTCTAGTTTGCTATGGCCCCACGGACAGGCCTGATCACTGGATGCGAGCTCGTGAGAACCGGATTCTCCCAGGCCTCGGACGAGTTCCGGAACATAATCATTATGCTCGAGGAAGCGGGTCTGACGTTCGTGCTGGAGCACCCGTGCAAGATCTTGGATAAGGAAGTATTGGAGTTCTTTGCAACTGCCAAGCTCCGTCACGAAGACACCTCCATTAAGAGCAAAGTTGCTGGGAAGAAGATCAAGTTATCTACCAGGAAACTGACCTAATGCCTGCGGCTATCCAGTTGTGAGGAAGAAGATTACCTGGAGGAAGAGGATAGAGCAAGGACCCAATCCTTCTGTGGATTGGCTAGGGGGACCAGGTCAATCAAAAGGAAAGACATGAACGAGGAGGGAAAATTACTATCTGACATCGTTGGGAAGGCTCTAATCTGCAAACCTGGATCCCACGACCATATTTCAGGGGAAATGTTCAAGACTCTGGTGGCAATCGTCTGTCGAAAGCGGTTCAATTGGGGAGCCATGCTCTTTGAAAGAATTAAAGACACACTCCGTACCCCCAGCTTTGGCAGAATCATCAGTCTCTATCTGAATCAGCTAGACGTAGATACATTCGACATGAGCAAAGGAGTGCCGTTGCACTATCTGAAAAAGATGGACGTAAGCATATTCAACCGGTGGGAGCGGCGAATAGGGCAGGTTGCCAGGGAAATCGACCAAGAGGAAGCATCTCCGGCCGAGGACACCAGTACTCCTGCACACTCTATGGCAGCACCCAGTGAAGTTCCTGACGCACTGATTGCAAGAACTGAGGGGGAGCCTGTACACTCTTCCGCAAACATCATATCTGATATTTCTCAGATAGCCAAAGATGCTGTGGAGACTGTGCAAGAAGACGGTGAGGAGGAAGTGGCAGATGTGGAAGAGGAAGAGGAAGGTGAGGAAGATATGAATGACCTGGGAGATGAGGTGGCTGATGAGGAGGAGGAGGAAGAAGTAGAGGAAGACATGCACAACTCTGCAGATAAGCCTGAGCACTTGGAGACTGAGATGGAGGAAGAAGTAATTGAGAGGGAGAAAGTGGTGGATCCTCAGGAGGATGCTGCTGATTCATCTAAGGAACAAGCTCCTGAGAGGTCGGATGCAGGAATGCAGGGGGAGCCCTCTCAGCAACCCTCTGTCCCCCCTGTGGACTCTATTCTAGTGTCCAGCTCTCCCAGTACTTCTGCTGGGGAGCCTGACCATGGTCTGCCTGCTGCTCCTCCACTTCAAGCAAACCTAGCAAATCACACTGTTAATTTTGTCCAAGGAATGCTGGATGAGCTCAAGGATACGTTTGAGAAATCCCACAACAAAGTGCTAAAGAGACTGCGGGACTCTGAGGATCTCATGCTTAAGAATGTGGTTCAGATCAACCACAAACTAGATGTGATGGAGAAGAAATTTGATGAAAAATATACAGAGGCAGGCACAGCCGTATCTCTTCTCATGAAAGGACTGAAGAAGAATACTGACGACCTGACAGTAGTCAATAAAAATGTTCATGTTGTGGCACAGACCATACAACAATTTGATGCCAATATGGTAACGCTGAACGCAAATCAGAAATCTCTGCTGGACGAATTCAGTAAAACTGTGAAGCACATTGATGCATCTCTGCATTCCTATACAAACTCTATAGCCGCCGAAGCCAAAAAGGGGGAGGAAGCGTATAACGCTAAGATGGCGGGGCTTCAAGAGTTAGTACTTCTAAACTTCAATCAGACCAATAGGTATGCCTTTCAAAACTACCAAATCATAACTGCACCTTTAATCAACTTAATAAATAATAATTGACAAATACAAATTCGATAATTCGAATAGGTACATGTTTGAAACAGCCCACTGGCTGGTAACAGAGGCATCGGGAATACATGTTCCTATTGCTCCGCCTGAGGATGTGGGTCCTACTGGTACTGCTGCGGGTGAAATAAGGACTAAAGAAGTACCATTGAGCGAAGCCGAGGCAAAGAAAGCTGCTGAAAGGGTTGAACGAAGAAGCTGGTTTGATCAAGAAGCCCTAGCAAGAGCCAAGGATAAGAGAAAAATTCAAGAAGGGACATCTAGGGAATTGTAAGCTGAAAAGAAGATCAGATTGAAGGAGGATGATGTGAGGAACGAAAAATGGATCCTGTATCAAAGAGTATTATCTTGGACACATTTTTATTACTGCAGAGGGGGCAAATAAATCGAAATGATGTATATAGTCAGTACGAATGGGAGCGGCATAAAGAATTTGAAGCTAAACGTAACATATTTTTCAGGAACAACACCGTGGCAGATAAAGCCCCTCCTCCGAGATACTATCCAAAGCCCAAGGAGTATCTTGAGTGACAAAGCAGAAATTTATTAGCTCAGCAACTTAAAGAAGACATAGCTAAGGACAAAGATCTTTAGGATGTTAGCTTTTGTAATTATCACATTTAAACTTTCCTTATCATGTGATCATGTGAACATTTCTGTGTGGATATTCATATTTATATATACATGTGTGTGGTTTATTAATTGACTCTCACATTGATCTGATTACGTTTATTGTTCACTCTTTTGGTTAATGCATATTTTGTCTTAAGTGTTGAAATTCATCTTAGCTTAGTAGGATTTTGGCTTCGTCAAATAGGGGGAGATTGTTGGGTATTGTATCCACAATCACCTGGATTTGAGGAAGCCTCCTATCAAGCTAAGATGAATTCACTATGTACTTGATGAATTTCTTCTAGTGGTGCTTGCAGCTAGTCATTGCTAAGTACACACCAATGTCAGGGTGTAGTAGGTCAATATACACGGGTCTGTGCAACGTAATCGCTCGTTGAGCAGATCAGTGTGTTGGCCTACGTGTACTCTCTCTATTGGGGTGTACTTAATTTCAAGTACGGGGCTATGATAAAGCAAGAGCAGACAAGGAGCAAGGATGGGCCAAAGACCAGCTCACGGGTTGAAAAACGAGAATCGTCTAAGTGTAAATCGTCGAGAATCACTACGTGATTCTCGCCGATTCGTCGAGAATCACTAGTGATTCTCGACGAGTCGTCGAGAATCACTAGATGATTCTCGACAGGTTGGGCCGGCTATCTCGACGCAGTCAGAAAATTCTCTAAGGCAGAATCGTCGAGAATCACTAAGTGATTCTCATCGATTCGTCGAGAATGACTTTGCATTCTCGACGATTCAGCGAGAATCAAATGTGATTCCCGCCGATTCTCCCCGGACTCTATAACCTGTGCAGCCAGAATTCGCCAAGTAGAATTCAGTGAGAATCGTAAGTGATTCTCGCCGATTCGTCGAGAATCACCTACGATTCTCGCCAAATTTGACTTGGGCAAATTTCCGACATTTCCTGGACCGGTCCAGGTTTCCAGCGGTATTTCGAACCGGACTTAGGTCTTTGCTTTGGTGGGGCCCACAACGGTCATCTTTATGACCTAGTGTATAAATACACAAGTATTGGTGTACAGTGTTTTTTGACGAATACAGAATACGAAAGCCGAGTCGCCGTCAAACCCTAAATCCGCGAACTAGCTCCGCCGATCGTCTCCGCCGCCGCTCGTGCAGTGGTCACCATAGCAGATCTCGATCTCCTCCAGATCCACGGTGACAGAAGCCAAGTCTTGCACAACGTCTCACCCGTCTAACCAGAGATCTTTTGTCTCTTGATTTGAGATAGGGAAATCCATCCCCGTCTGAATCGATCGAGACGATCGATCCTAGTGTGACCATTGGAAGACCTTGCCGACTTCGCTAAGAAGATTGAATCTCCAGTGCATAGCTGCTGTTTTCAGTTGCCGTCGCCAACACCGAGAGCCTTGCCGCCGCCCTTTGCCGCCGACGGTCTCGGGGAGATTCTCTCCAAGAAAGATCAAGGGTTGTGGACTTTTCGTTGTCTACAAGAACACGTAGTCTAACGAAAAGGGACACCTAGATCTTCAAGTTGTTTGTATTTCTTATACACTCCAATTTCTTTTTCATTGTAAAGGAACATTTGGTTCCTAGTTGTTGGGTTGGGTGCAACCCGTGTTGTGGGAGTGTCGACTCCTACGTGTGGAAGGGTTCCTTCCGATAGTGCAAGGATTGGATTTCAATCCTGTTGGTGAAGTGACCGAGTCGTCCCTGGTTGGGAGATAGGTCGAAGGGGGAAAGTGGACGTACCCAAATCCGGGAACCACTATAAATTGCCTGTGTTATTTTCTGTGCTGTGTGGTTTGTTTTGATTCTGCAGGTACAATTTTAATTCCGCAAATAAGCTGCAAGTCACCTATCCCCCCCATAGGTGAAGCTAGTTGGCACTAGGTGGACTTTCAAGTTCTATATTAACTTTAAATCTTCCGCTAGTATGCTCTGAGTTAGGATGCTAATTTGTTTTCGTATTAACCTGTATCCTCGCCGCCTGTTTGTGGCATATAGTGTGGGGCCCCGATTGGACCTTCTATTATATGTTATTTAATTGATGGGGTCGTTACATCTCCACCTCCATTGCTTCCTACAAGCCTTTTCCATGTAACTCTACTTCTTCACCTCTTTGGGTCTAACCCCCAATTTCTCCCTCTTCCCTCTGCTCCTTCGCAGCGTGCTCTCCATCGTCTCCTCAGCTCATCGCTCCTTTATTTGTAGCTTCCTCTTACGTCTTGCCTAGGCTCTCCACTCCTCGCTTAACTTCCTTTCTAGCCTTACCTAGGCTCTCCACTCCTTCTCCCCCAACTTCCTCCTCCCTTTCCATCTCCCTCTCCATCTCTTCCGCTTCCGCCATCTAGGATATGGTATTGACAGCAATCACGTAGAATTGCCTTTCCACCTTCAGATCTCCCCTAATCTTGACCTATACTCATCTACTACTAAACTTTAGGCACTAATGAAACGAGGAGGGGACGCAACGAAAGGCGCTAATAAGGGGTTGCCCAAAGATTGTGTTGTAGCAGCTCGGAGCGTCAATGATGACGAACTGACAGTTCCTCGAACCCCAACCCCTCCCCCAAACATCACATGCAACCATACTCCACCCTCTACTTCCTTCCGCTCCCCCGAGAACCCAAACAACGGTCCATCCGAGGCGAAAACCCTCCGAGCTTCCAACTTCATCTCGTCAAAGGCTTTCCTGAAGATCACGTTCATGGAGCTCCTGTTGTCCACCAAGATCCGAGAGACCGTGAAGTTTTCTGTTGGATCCCTAGTTTTGATTTGGGTTAGGTTCACTACTTAGAATGTTTTACCCATCTTGTAGAGCCAAGGTCAAGTCTGTTAGTCCTAGAGTTTAGACTAGTCATTAGAATCAATCTTCATGGACCAGCCTGCAGTGGACTTCAAGAGACTCAAGACTTAGAAGAATTCAGAGTTCAGATTATTAGTTCGAAGTTCTTCAAACTCAGCTCGACGATCGTCGATCTCAGATCGACGAACTCAGAGTTCCTTCTCTGAGTTGAGCTCGACGATATTCGAGCTCAGGTCGATGATTTCTTCCCTCAAGACAGATTCTCTGATCAACAAACTTGGAGCTCAGAATTAACAAGATATTGCTAGACTGGTTTTCGCTGAGCTTAGGTCGACGAACAGGATTTCTCAGCTTGATGAACTTGGAGCTTAGGTCGACGAAATCTGTTTTAAGGTCGACGAAATCTGTTCAGAGTCAGAATGTCAAGGTTTTTCCATATCTGTCCCTTTATTCATTCTATTATTGTGCAGTAATTCTCTGGGTAATTAATGCTCATATTCTCAAGAATATAGTCGTTCTTGGCAGCATTAAATATGTATTTCATCAGAGTTAATTACTTGCTTATTTTATTGGGAAAGTTGGGGAAACTCATTAAAGAGTATATTTCCAGCTGTTTCATTCTCCAAAATTCAATCAGCAATTAATGCTTAGATTTCAAAATTCAAAAGCAGAATTAGATAGCAAGATATAAAAGAATTTTTCAGACGGCTCTCAAGAAGTAACATACAGAGATGTAAATATACAGATACATAGAGTAATATACAGAGAAGAGAATATACAGATACACAGAACAAGATATAGAACAAAATCTGCTCCTTCTCTGTATAGAAAAACAATCTGTTTTCCTCTTGATCTTACAAGAAAATTGAAGAAGAACATCAATCAGATATCATTTATCTTCTTCAACTTCTACTCCAGGAATCATCAAAGACAACAAATCTAGATCTATCTACAATGAAAGTGAGGATAGATCTTATGTTTACTCAGAGATAAATATATATAAGGAGAAAAATAATTCGGAGCACACAAATAAATAAATAAACAAGCAAGCACAGACGACACAAGGATTATAGTGGTTCCCCAAAACTGGGTACATCCACTCTTCTATCTCCTTGATTGGAATCCACTCTAGGTATTTTATCAGGTGCCCTGTCACCACAATATCTATTTTCTAAGGGAGATATAACAACCCTTTGAGCTTTTGATCAGGTGCCCAAAAACCAACACACAGGTTTTTGATCAGGTGCCTGCCACAAAGAGATTTTCTTTTGAAGGGAGTAATAACCCTGTACAAGAGAGGTAAAAAGAAAGTTTATGTTAGTCTTCTCTTTCTCAAATCAATATGGGAAGACTTAGTGGATTTGATGATTTCAAAGCTCCCCTTGAGATGTAGAAAGGGTCAGGAGTGGAAGCTTTGCTTTAGGGTGTAGGTCTTCAACTTGATGTAGCTCTCCAGCAAGCTTTTAAGAATGATATGTATTTCTTATCTCTTGAAAGCCTAGAGAAGATGAAGAACTCTATAACTTGATGTTATTCTGCAGATGAGGATCTCTGTTCTCTATTACTGTCTCTCTCTTCTCTACTTTCCTTTTGAAAAGCTGTATAATATTATATTCCCCTGAAGAATTTAGATATTTGAATTCTTTAAGACTGAAACGGCTTGAAGCATTTTCTCGAGAGCAAAATAAGCATAGGGAATTAACTCAGAATTAACTTCTGAAACTGATCACATTTACTGCTGCTGTTGAACGGCTATATGCATACATTCTGAGAGATATTAAATGCCTTAATTAATTCTGCAAACTATAAATAACTCTGCTTGAATACTGTACAGATTTCGTCGACCTCAGTCTGCTATTTGTCGACCTCAGCTCAGAGATCGTCGACCTGAATAATCTTTGCGTCAAGTTGAGATTTTGTCTTAAGATTCAGCTATCGTCGACCGAAGCTTGGAGATCGTCGAGCTCGACTCAGAGATAGAATTCTGAGTTTCGTCGACATGAGTTCGACGTTCGTCGAACTGATTTTCTGCTTTTTACAAAACTAATTTCTGCATGATTTCTTTCTGCAACATTTCTCAGGAGACTCTTGAGGCAGACTTGGAAGAAAAACCTATGACCCTGACTATACATTTTGGGTCAATCTAAAACATCCTAATAGTACTCCTTGCCCAAATCAAAAATAGGGTTCCAACGATCTCCCCCAAATTGGGTGAGGAAACTATTTACACAAAAGGAATACAAAACAAATTTAAAATTGGTGCTTTGAGAAATAAAATAAACAAAAATAAAGTTTTGAAATATAAATATGAAAAACTTCTGATAGGCTCTATAGCTGCTCTTTTGCTAATCTTCAACTGAGCTTATTTCAGATATGGTGAAATGTGGTTCCACCAATTTTCTTGAAATCATCTTCTAGATTCCTGAATAATTGAGACTGCTGCTGCTATATCCTCTGCACCAATCTCCCCTACACAATCTCCCCCCTAATAATGTTATTGCTGACTATGACCAAGCTTTTGGTTACTATTAAATACTACTGTTACTCTGTGGTAAGATTGGTCTTTTCCTGAGAAGAGAGGTTAGGAGTTCTGGACCCAGATTACCTTGGGTCCTAGTTCTTTTTCATAATAATTAGATATAAAAGAACATACAGGTTGATCTTTGTAACCTAGAGGGTGAAATTGCCTAGAAGGTATGAATCACTGGGTAAAAGGATTTTTGAATATTATAGTTTTATTATAATTTTCTAAAGGATAAAAATTTCTGTTCTGAAATTATGAGTTTGACGAAAAATAATTTTGTCGATCTAAGTTCGACGAAGAGTAGTGAGATCATCGATCTCTGTTCACAGAATGATAACATTTGTTTTCTGTGTTCCACGATCGTCGAGCTCGGTTCGACGAAGTATATTGATTTCGCCGATAATAATTTCCAAACCGGTTAAAATTAAAATCTTTGTTCAGAGTTCGTCTACCTGAGTTCGACGAAGAGTGTTGTTTTCGTCGAGATCTGCTCGACGAATTATGTTGAACACAAATTTTCTAAAAATGTTTAGTTTGTTTTGATAAAAATTTAGTTATTTTATCTAAGTCTATTATCTTTTCTTTGCCTTTAACTGATTCTAATGAAGCTAATTTTTTTTGAAGTAATTGTTAAGTTTTCTTTGAGTTGAGTGTTTTCAGAAGATAAATTAATTGCTTTTTCTCTGAGAAGTTTTATTTCCTTCTCAGATTGAATCAAATCATTGCATAAAATTTTAAAATCTTTTTTAAAATGTTCTGAAGAGAAATCAAAGGAAGAGATAACCTGATCCTCTTTTGATTCTGCTTCTAATTCTTCATCAGATTTAGATTCTTCATCATAGCTGCTGCAAGATGCATTGATTTCCTTCAAGCAGAATTCTCTTGCTCTTGTTTCATCTTCATCCTCAATTGTACAGGATGAAGCTTCAGAATCACTCCAAGTATCAGCATTATATTTTCTTTTCTTAGCTAATCCAGCAGCCATTATTGTGAGGGTGTCCCAGATGTCCTTTGCTGAGGAACATTCAGCAATTTCCTAAAAAATGTCATCAGACATAGATTGAGCAAGAATGTTCATTGATCTTGCATCAACAATCTTTAGCCTTTTCCGGGCATCTATCCACTCAGATTATGAAACAACATTTGTGCTTGTTGTTGCTTGAGATTGAAATGGACATGTCAAGTTTTAATTGAAAATTTCTTCAACAATATAGTTCATAAAAAGCATAATCCTTGCCTTATATAGTGCAAACTTATCTAGATTGCACATATGAGATCTGATTCTTGAAAATTCTTCATTTTGTGCCATGATAAACTCTTAAGAAATATAAGATCTATCAGATCGTTTTGGTTTAGGTGTTAGCCTGTACAACCAAAGAAGCGACCCTATAATACCAATTGAAAGTGAGGATAGATCTTATGTTTACTCAGAGATAAATATATATAAGGATAAAAAGAAATCAAAGCACAAAAAAAAGAAATAAACAAGCAAGCACAGACGACACAAGGATTATAGTGGTTCCCCAAAACTGGGTACATCCACTCTTCTACCACCCTGGTAGGAATCCACTCTAGGTTTTTGATCAGGTGCCCTATCACCATAATATCTATTTTCTAATGGAGATATAACAACCCTTTGAGCTTTTTATCAGGTGCCCAAAAACCAACACGCAGGTTTTTGATCAGGTGCCCTGCCACCAAGAGGTTTACTTTTGAAGGGAGTAATAACCCAATATAAGAGAGGTAAAAAGAAAGTTGATATTAGTCTTCTCTTTCTCTAATTAATATGAGAAGAATCAATGGATTTGATGATGTTAAAGCTCCCCCTGAGATGTAGAAAGGGCCAAGAGTGGAAGCTTTGCTTCAGGGTGTAGGTCTTCAACTTGATGTAGCTCTCCAGCAAGCTTTGACTGATATGTATTTCTTGTCTCTTGAAATCCTAGAGCATATGAAGAACTCTGTGTTATTCTACAGATGAAGATCTCTGTTCTCTGTTGCTGTCTCTCTCTTCCCTACTTTTCTTTTGAAAATCTATTTAATATTATATTCCCCTGAAGAATTCAGATATTTGAATTCTTTGTGACTGAAATGGCTTGAAGCATTTTCCCGAGAGCGAAATAAGCCTAGGGAGTTAACTCAGAATTAACTTCTGAAACTGATCACATTTACTGCTGCTATTGTACGGCTATATGCATTAAATCTGAGAGATATTAAATGCCTTAATTAATCCTGCCAATTGTAAATAACTCTGCTTGAATACTGCACAAATTTTGTCGTCTTCAATCTACTATTCATCGACCTGAATAATCTTTGCATCGAGTTGAGATTTTGTCTTGAGATTCAGCTGTCGTTGACTGGAGCTCAGAGATCGTCGAGCTCAACTCAGAGATATGACTCTGAGTTTTGTCGACCTAAGTTCGACGTTCGTCGAACTGAGTTCGACTATCGTCGAACTGATTTTTTGCTTTTGACAAAACTGATTTCTGCATGATTTCTTTCTGCAACATTTATTAGGAGACTCTTGAGGCAGACTTGTAAGAAAAAGCTATGACCTTGACTATACATTTTGGGTCAATCTAAAACATCCTAATAGTATTCCTTGCCCAAATCCAAACTAGGGTTCCAACATACAAGTTCCTGGATTTCAACAAGTCAAGGCTGAAGACCTACTTCCTGAGCAATGCTCCAAGCTTTTTGAACTTTTCAATATCTCAGAAGGAGATTTGACACCAACAATCCACTAAGTCTTCTCTATTGTTTAGAGAAAGAGAAGACAACATCACCTTCTTACCTCACTATAAAATAGGTTTATTAACTCCATTCAAAAGTTCATGTGTTGGTTTTTGGGCACCTGATCAAAAGCCTAAAGGGTTGTGAGATCTCCCCGCAAATAGATCTTGTGGTGGCAGGGCACCTGAGCAAAAACCTGTGGTAGCAGTTACCTGATCAAAAACCTGTGGTAGCAGTTACCTGATCAAAAACCTGATAATGGATTCTTACAAGGGTGGTAGAAGAGTGGATATACCCAAATTTGGGGAACCACTATAAAATTCTTGTGTTGTCTGTGTTCATTTCTTCTTTGTTTTGATGTGTAGTGATAATGTAGTTTAGCCTATTTTCTATTTCATTCCTTATAACTACCACTATCACTTATTTTATTGATATAGTTTAAAAAACAGCCAAAAGTAAATCAGATCTATCCCCTATCTTTCAATTGGTATCAGAGGGGCGTTCCTTTGGTTTCACAAGCTAACACTTGAACCAAAAGATCCTAGATAGATCTGATTTCTTTTTCCCTAGTTATTCTGTTTATTATATATCATGGCACAGAACAAGGATTTTGAAAGCACCATACCTCCAGTTTGCAACCTGAACAAGTTTGCTATCTGAAAGTCAAGAATTAAATTATATATGAACTCCATTGATGAAAATATTTTTAACTCTATCTTGACAGGTCCACCAACTCTAGTGGCTACATCTACTACAATGTCCAGCACTCATGTTGTTCCACCACCTGAGTGGACAAATGCACAAAAGAAGGCCAAGATAGCTGATTCCAAGGCCATGAACATTTTGGCTCAGATAATGTCAGATGACATTTTCCAGAAAGTGGCAGAGTGCACCTCAGCTAAACCCATCTGGGATTCCCTAAACAAGATGGTTTTTGGATCCGCAGATAAGAGAAAAGACCAGAGATCAAATCTCATCTCCCAATATGAGAATTTCAATAAAGAAGAGTCAGAGTCAGTGAGTTATATGTACAATAGACTCAGCTCAATCATCAATGAGCTAAAAACTCTAGATAAGGACATAACCCTCACTGAGGTAAATGATAAAATTCTCATGTGCTTCCCCAACTCATGGGATTCCAGAATCTGGCCAATCAAAGTGGCCAGAAGTTTGAATGAGATTTCCACTGAATCTCAACTAGGAAAGCTCAAATCCTATGAGAAGTTAATAAAGACCAGAGAAGTTGCTGAGCAGAAGACTCCCTCATCAGCTAAAAAGGAGTAAAACATATCATTCAAAGCATTTGAAGAAACATAAGCTCCATTACCTAGTGAAGAACTTCTGAGTCTCCTAGGCAAAATATTCTACAAAATGGGCAAGAATGATTTCAAAAGGAAGTCATCTAGATAGGATGACAAACCAAGGTATGACAAAACACCTACTAAAGAGATTGTGTGTTTTGGATGCAGGAAACCTGGAGATATCATTTCAGAGTGTCCAGAGAATAAGAATAAGGAGAAAAGAAGAGAAAAGGAAACTAGAAGGCACTACAACAAGCCTTCCTCCAGCAAGCACAAAAGAAAAGACAAGGGCTTAGTTGATGAAACCTAGAGTGATACTGAAGAAGAATCCTCATCTCCCAGCTCCAGTGAAGATGAAGAGGAAGCAAGAACAAAAGAGGTTTGCTTGATGTCTATCAATGCATCAGGCAACCTTTCTGAAGATGAGCAATCTAAAAAGGAATCGGTATCTGAAGAGGATCCGGTAATCTCTTCATTTGATTTTAATTCAGATAGTTTTAAAACTGAATTCAAATTATTGTGTAATGACTTGATAAATTATGAGAAGGAAATCAAACTACTTAGAGATAGGATAACTGATCAAGAAAATCTTCTATCAGAAAACATCAAATTAAAGGATGAACTAACTATTGCTAATGAACAAATCATTTTACTAAAAACTGAATTATGTGAGGCAAAGCAACTTGAGGAATCTCTCAATGGTAGAAGCCTTAAGCTGTTGGACATCACAAGCACTGTAAATTCTAGATTAAATGACAAGCTGGGCTTAGGTGCTTCATCAAGCTTACCCCCCCATATTAAAGAAAAATATACTTTCTACACTTATCAAATTTATCTTTGAAAAAGGCAAAGAGAAATTACATGAGAACAAACCAACTGAAATAACTAAGAAATCTAAGAAAAAGAAAAAGAACAAGAAGAATGTAAATAATAACAATGTTCAGCAGATTTTGTCGAACTCAGATCGACAAAATGTGTACAGTTCGTCGAACTCAAGTCGACGAACTCCGAACGCAAACTTCTATTATAATTATTCTTCGAACTGCGATCGACAAAACCAGTATGGTTTTTCGAGTGGAGATCGATGATATTGGGGCACAGAGAATGAATATTTCCATTATCTAAACGACATTCGACAAACTCATCCCCGTTCATCGACCTCAGATTGATGAACTCACCAGACTTCGTCGACCCAAGTTCAGAATAACAGATATTTTAATTCTTACAGATCATTTAATCAACCAAGAGAATATATTAATCCATTCTCCCAGTGGATAATTCCACTAAGAAGATATCATCCACTAGGGTATAAAAATCAACCTGAATATTCTTATATTTCCAGTTTTAACTATGAAAAGAAACAAGGACCCAAGGTAACCTGGGTCAAGAATAACTAATCTGTTTAATTGCAGGTGAAAGACTATCCCACCACAAAGGAACAGTGGTACTTGGATAGTGGCTGTTCAAAGCACATGACTGGCAGCAAGGACAATCTAATCCTCTACAAGTATAAGCTAGGTCCAAAAGTAATATTTGGTGACTCCAACTATGGCCAAACTGAAGGCTATGGGAAGGTTAAAATTGGAGCTGTCACTTTCAGGAAGGTAGCATATCTAAGTGGATTGAAGCACAACATGATATCCATAAGTCAATTATGTGATGAAAGATTTCAGGTATCATTTAATAAAACCTCCTGTATTATTACTTCAGTAGATAACAAAGTTGTTTTAACTGGAACTAGAGTAGGAAACATTTATGTAGTTAACTTTAAGTCTGCTAAATCTGAAATATGTCTATTTAATCAAACAAGCAATAATAATGAACTTTGGCATAAGAGATTAGGATATGTTAACTTGAAAAACATTGCTAAAATCTCTTGGGACAACCTTGTTAGAGGATTGCCTTCTCTCCCCTACAAGAAGGAAAGTCTTTGCAGGGCTTCCCAATTAGGCAAGAAAACCAAAAACAGTTTAAAGTCACTTAATAAGAGTGATTCACCTAGGATTCTGTATTTGCTCCATATGGATCTTTTTGGACCCATTGCTGTACAAAGCCTGGGAGGGAAGTCTTATACCTTAGTGATTGTTGATGATTTCTCAAGGTTCACTTTGGTGTTCTTTTTGAGAAACAAATCTGATAACTTCAAGGTTCTTACAGACTTTCTTAAGAGCATAAGGATTGAGTATTCTACTCCAATTGCATTGATCAGAAGTGATCAAGGTACTGAGTTTGATTCTCTTCCCATTCAAGAATTCTGTGAGATGGAAGGTATCGGGCATTGCTTCTCATCTCCTAGAACTCCTCATCAAAAAGGGGTAGCTGAAAGAAAAACTAGGACCCTAATTGAAGCTGCAGGCACATTACTTGCAGATGCTTACTTGCTCCTATCCTTTTGGGCAGAGTATGTAAGCACAACAAATTATATACTGAATAGGAGTCTGATACATAAGCTTAAGGACAAGACTCCATATGAATTACTTAAAGTGAAGCAACCTAAAGTAGATTATTTTCGAATTTTTGGTTGTATTTGTTACATTCACAATAACAATAAGAAATATCTTAGAAATTTTGAAGGCAAGGTTGCAATGAGAATTTTTCTAGGATATTCCCAAGTCAATAAGGCATATTGGGTATATAATAAATCTACTAGGAAAATGGAAGAGAATGTACATATATCATTTGATAAAACTAACATGTCTTACAAGGAGAAGAATCCTTTTACCGGTGAAACTTTACAGATACCACACCTGTGTGAGAAGTTGGAAGAGTTGACCCTCACTAATGAGACTGTTGCACATCCCTCTCCACATATAAATGAAGAAAGTGAAGATGAATCCACTGAAGTGGATGTTGAACCAACAACAACTCCCATAATTCTACAAGAGGAATTAATTCCCCAAGCTGTTGCTGAACCAACTCCTCCTACTGAATTTGTCACACTTAGAGATCACCCTGCATCTCAAGTGATTGGAGACATTTCAGTGGGTGTGCAAAAAAGGCATCAAATCCACCAAGACTTGATGCATGCCTACTTTATATCTCAAATTCAGCCCCAATCCATTAAAGATTCTGAGCAATATCCACATTGGATTATTGCAATGCAAGAGGAGCTCAACCAGTTTGAGAGATATAGAGTTTGGGATTTAGTTCTAAGACCCAAAGACTACCCAATCATTGGAACTTAATGGGTATTCAAAAATAAACTAGATGCCCAAGGTATTATTGTCAGGAACAAGGCAAGGCTTGTTGCTCAAGGCTATAGATAAGAGGAAAGCATTAACTATGACCAGACATTTGTACCTGTTGCAAGGCTGGAAGCTATCAGAATATTCATTGCTTATGCTGCCTATAAGAAGTTCAAAGTATATCAAATGGATGTCAAAAGTGCATTCTTAAATGGTGAACTTAAAGAAGAGGTTTATGTAGAGCAACCACCAGGTTTTATTTCTCCAACCCATCCTTATTATGTCTTTAAATTTCAAAAGGCTCTCTATGGTCTAAAGCAAGCTCCAAGAGCTTGGTATGAAACCTTAGCTAGCTTTCTTCTAGAGCATAAATTCACTAGGGGCATAGTAGATAGGACATTGTTTAAGGATAAAATTTTATTAGTACAAATATATGTAGATGATATTATCTTTGGCTCTACTGATTCCAAACTATGCAAAAGGTTCTCTGACCTTATGCATTCCAAGTTTGAAATTAGTAGTATGGGTGAACTTTCCTACTTCCTTGGTCTCCAAGTGAAGTAATTTCCTGATGGCATCTTCATATCCCAATCAAAATATGCTAAGGAGCTAATACAAAGGTTTGGGATGGCTGATGACTTAACAAAGAAAACACCCATGGCTATAAATACTGTGATTGACTCTGATGAACATGGCAAGCCTGTTGATCAGAAACTATATAGGGGCATTGTTGGGTCCCTGTTGTATCTCATATCAAGTAGGCCAAACATAATATTTGTTATATGCCTTTGTGCTGGGTTCTAGGTGAACCCTAAAGAATCTCACCTTATTTTTCTAAAAAGGATTTTAAGATATATAAATAGTTGTCCTAGTCTAGGACTCTGGTATCCAACAGAGTCAGTTTTTGAGTTGACTGGATACTCAGATATTGACTTTGCTGGATGTAGAGTGGATAGAAAAAGTACCTCAGGGACATGCCAGTTCCTTGGTGATAGACTTGTGTCCTGGTTTTGCAAAAAGCAGACATCTGTGTCTACTTCCACTGCAGAAGCATAATATATAGAGCCTGGCAGTTGTTGTTCCCAGATACTGTGGATTCAGAACCAACTCCTAGATTATGGTTTCAACTTAAATAATTCAACTATACAATGTGATAATAATAGTGTAATTTCCATTGCACAGAATCCAGTGCATCATAGTAGAGCTGAGGATATAGAAATAAGGCATCATTTAATTAGAGATTGTGTGGACAAAAATAAAATTAAGCTTTTCTACATCTACACTGATTTGCAAAGAACAAAAATCTTCACCAAACCCTTGGATGAGAGGAACCATCTGTTCTTTCTGAACCAGCTAGTTATGTTCAATAAAGAAGCTTTAATTTAATTTTTTGTCTGCAGTCGACGAATTGGTAACAGTTCGTCGAACAGAGATCGACATTATGAGGACAGTTCTTGAGAAATTCGCCGACCTGAGATCGACGAACTCTCTATGTGAAGTCTTATTCGTAGAACGGAGATCGACGCTATTGCTTCAGAAAATTTTCGTTGACCTGAGAACGACGAAAACTTTTCCCTTCTTCAGACTGAGATCGACGAACTCTTTTGTCAATAAAATATTTCATTAAACTCAGATCGAAGATTTTTTTTCTTTTTCGCAGGATGGAGTCTGGCGGTTCATATTCTAAAAACCTTATAACTAGGTTTTCTTTGAGCTCCATCCTGCGTTTTCAGTTCTCTCACACTTGATCTTTGTTTTTATTTTGCAGGAAGACAATGGCGATTCCAGCGAGTTCTCTTTCAGCAATGAAATTCGACACCGTCTTTGATATTGATTTTGAATTATTCCAACACTCGGATCAGATTTTCTTAGACATTTTGCAGATGTTTGAGGAACAACAGTTGATGAAGTTCAAGATTACCAGGATATAGATAGCAGTGACAAAGATTAGAGAATGGGTGTTTACTTCTTCTAATCTAGATGCTGACACAATGACTGGCACAATCTCTGACAATCAGGTTTCTCTAACTCCTACAGTTTTAACCAAGATTTTTGGTTTAGTAAATGGTGAAGAAGATATAGAGATTGATAGTTCTGACTTTGTTGATATGTTAAATAAAATGGGTGGTATTGGTGAGAACCCTAACAAGTTATTCATGAAAAACTTGTCCTCTGAATATAAGTTCTTAGCTGATGTTATGGGAAAAGTCTTGCTAGGCAAGCATACTACCCATGAATACAATACTCGGCACAAATTTTTGGTAATGTGTGCTGTAGTGAATAATAAAGCAGTAAATTGGGTAAGAATTCTGTTTGATTTAATAAGAAAGAAAAATACAAAGAAGGAAGTTTGTTTTGGAAGGATTTTAGGGATTTTCCTTCAGGAAAAAGCGTCTGAATCACTGGTCTCCTAGACCATTTCATAAATGCTTCCAAAAGGCTGACTTGTGCCTTGTTTGGAATATGGGAGAGGACCATATCTAAGCCATCTAGAAGATATTCCCTCCATTCAGATTCCATTACCTCCCACTCAACAATAACCTACTCCTCTACAGGATTCAATTCCTTCATCAACTCCCCTCCAACAACCCTCCACATCAAAAATTCATACTCCAACACCACCTGCCTCTCCAGTGCATGAACCAACTCCCATTACATCTCCAGAGCACATCACACCCCCTTCATCTCCACTACCATATTATCTTGTTGACATACCTCTCTCCAACCTCATGTCAACTCCTTCATTTGACTTATTTGCATCATCTCCACAGCACAATCATATTCTATCCCCTTCACATACTCCTCCATCTTCACCCATCCATGATGAAGATATGATTGATATCACTCCCATCCCTCCTGTCATTCCATCTCTATCTACCATCATCCATTCCACTGCCTCAACTCAAACATCACCTGAGTTAATGCAGCTGGATTCTCCATCCATTGCCACAATCTTGGAGATCATCACTCATATCCTCAAAAATCTCATAGCAGAGGCAATTCAACCTCTTGCTGATTCCATTTCCTACTTTTCTTCCCTCTTTGCTGCTGCCCCCTCTGTCCTTTCTTCTTTTGAGGGCTTGGATTCAGGACCCTCTGAAACTAGGCAGGGGGAGATGTCCAATGAAGAAGTTCTAGTGCTCTCTCCTCCAGCAGTAGCAGTAGTTACAGATCTTCTTACTCCAGTAGCAACAGAAGTTTTGACAGATATGGTTGATACTATAGTAGACACTGATATTGATATGGCTGATAATATTGATGTAGATATAAGCATTGTTGGTGATTGTATTATAAATCCCACAGTTGATCTAAATTCTTTGCTCCATTCTTTCGATCCAATCTGCAGGATTTACAGCAAAGTTTTAGCTAGTTTTGGTGATGATTACTCCAAGATAATTGTTTGTTATTTTGCTCCAGTAAGTCCAACAGCTATGGAACAAATAAGAGCAAGTTTTGTGGCCCCAGTCCTTTAAGATATTTCAGTAGCTGAGAATGTTTTTGTACCAGATTTTGTTCCTGAGCAAAAGGCTATATCTCCTCAAACTTATATTATGGATGAAAGTCCAATTCCTTATCTTGATGATTTAATTCCTCAAGATATTGCACAAGATCCTTAAAATGCTCAGTATACTCCTGATCTGGCTGGTACAGAGATTGAGATTGTACAACAAGTAGCTCCCAAGAAAGATCAATCTAATCTAACTGAACAAATTGATGCTTTATATAATAATCCTCCTAGTTCTTCTTATGACAACAATGATGATGAGGACTCTGAAGACTCAAATTAACCCAAAGCTAAGAAGTAGATATCTAAGAAAAGGAAAGCTGTTCCCAAGGCTATTCCCAAGCCTAATCCAACTCATGACACACCATACTATATACTTAAAAAGATTACTCCTTACCCTTGCATGCCTCAATGGATGTGGCTGTCTAAGAATGAGCAGAAAGAAAGGAAGAAGAGAAGAAGGTACAGGTCTCATCCCAAGAAATTCAGGAAAGACCCTCCTCCTCCTCCTCCATCAGTTGGGGCCTCTGGAAGTTTCACTCACAGATCAACTCCAATCACCAAAATGTATCATAGACAATCCAAGCCAAGTTATCAAGGCAGCAGTGATCAACAACAATATTCTAAGAGCTCTCAACCTCCAACTACAGAGAATAAAAGTACTTCAATATCTCTTGATGATTCAAAGAAGGTCACCAGTCCTAAAAGGCCAGAATCTCCTCCAATTCCATTTGTAGATCTAGAACAAGAAACTACTGCCAAAATGGCCAGATTTCAAGAGTTGATTGGACTATCTTTGATCAGTAAAGCAAAAGCAGAAGGCAAGGACCCATCTCAGTACTCCACCATGCCCTCATATAGAAAAGAAGAGCTCAAAAGGTATGATAAAGCCAACAAAATTTTCAATGTAGATGATTACATGTGTCTCCATCCAGAAGCTATTGTACCAAGAGGTACTTCTTGCAATATTATTGGAGCATCTGACATGACTATGTCTAAGAAAGAAGCTGCAAACCCCAATAGAGAAATCATATTCAAACAACCATCTGACAAAGCTGAGAAAGAAAAGGCCAAGAAACCTAAGTAACTGGTTGTTTAGTTTATTTTTCTGAACTATTCTGTATGAATCATGAAGCACCTGTTGTACATATCTGCTAGATCTTTTTATTTTCTGCCAGATATCTATTTTCATGATTTATGATTGTATTTCTTTTGTTTGTATTAGTTACCTCACCCAAATAGGGGGATATTGTTGGATCCCTAGTTTGGATTTGGGCTAGATTCACTAATTAGGATGTGTTTGACCCACATTGTATAGCTTGGGTCAAGTCTGTTAGTCTTAGAGTTTAGGCTAGTCTTTAGGTTCAATATTCATGGACCAGCCTGCACTGGACTTCAGTAGACTCAAGACTTAGAAGGATTCAGAGTTCAGACTTTAATTTCAAAGTTCTTTGAACTCAGCTCGACGATCAACGATCGCAGATCGACGAACTCAGAGTTCTTTCTCTGAGTTGAGCTCGACGATATTCGAGCTCAGGTCGAGGATTTATTCCTCTAGACAGATTCTCTGTTCGACGATCTTGGAGCGCAGATTTATCAAGATATTTCTAGATTGAGGTTTACTGAGCTCAGGTCGACGAACAGGAATTCTCAGCTCGATGAACTTGGAACTCCAGTCGACAAAATCTGCCCAGAGGTAAACAAATTCTATCCCGAGTAAGATTGAGAAGTTTTTCTTTTCTCTGTCCCTAATATATTATATTATTTAGCAGTAATTCTCTGAGTAATTAATGTTCATATTCTCTAGAATATAACCGTTCTTGGCAGCATTAATTATGGATTTCATCAGGGTTAATTACTTGCTTATTTTAATGGGACAGTTGGGGAAACTCATTAAAGAAGATATTCTAACCATTTTATTCTCCAGAATAAGTCAGTAATTAATGCTTTGAATTCAAATTCAAGAGAGAATTGGATAGCATAATATAAAAGAGAATTTTTCAGACGGCTCTCAAGACTGAGTACTGAGAACACACAGAAAAGAACACCAGAACACAAGTGTGATATAGAGAAGAGACACATAACATATAGAAGAATATCTGCTTCTTCTCTGTGCAGAAAAAAATCTGTTATTCCCTTGTTCTTACAAAAAACAGAAGAAGAACAACAATCAAATATCAAGATTCTTCTTTAACTTCTACTCCAGGAATCTTCAAGGACAAAAACTCTTGATCAGTCTATAAGTTCCTAGATCTCATCAAGACAAGGCTGAAGACCTACACCTATAGCAAAGCTCCTGTCTTCCTGAACTATTCAATATTTAAGGGGGAGCTTTGATAACCTCAATCCACTAGTCTTCTCTATTGTATAGAGAAAAGAGAAGACAACATCACCTTCCTTCCTCACTGTAAAAAGGGTTTATTAACCCCCTTCAAAAGTTCTTGTGTTTATTTTTGGCACTTGATCAAAAGTCTAAAGAGTTCTCCCTGTAAATAGATCTTGTGGTGATAGGGCACCTGAGAAAAAACCTGTGGTAGCAGTCACCTGATCAAAAACCTATTAGTGGATTCCTACCAGGGTGGTAGAAGAGTGGATGTACCCAGATTTGAGGAACCACTATAAAATTCTTGTGTTGTCTGTGTGATCATTCTTTCTTTGATTTGCTGTCCTGTGATAGTGTAGTTTAGCTTAGTTTCTATTTCATTTCACATAACTATTACTATCACTTATTTTCTCTGATATAATTTAAAAATAGCCAAAAGTTGTAAATCACTCTATTCACCCCCCTCTAGAGTAAATCAGGTCTATCCCCTATCTTTCAAACTCCAATCACCAAAACATATCAAAGACATTCCATGCCAAGTTCTCAGGATAGTAGGCATCAACAACAACAGTCTACTAAAAGCAATCCACCTCCAGCTTCAGAGCAGAAAAGTTCTTCAATATCACATGATGAATCAAAGAAGGACACCAGTCCAAAAAGGCCAGAATCTCCACCAATTCCCTTTGTTGATCCTGAACAGAAGACCACTGCCAAAATGACCAGATTTCAAGAATTGATTGGACTATCCTTGATTAACAAAGCTAAAGCAGAAGGCAAGGATCCCTTTCAGTATTCCACCATGTCCTCATATAGGAAAGAAGACTTAAAAAGGTATGATAAAGCAAATAAATTTTTCAACTTAGATGCTTATATGAGTCTCCACCCAGAAGCTGTTGTGCCAAGAGCTACCTCTTGCAATATTATTGGAGCTACTGACATGATAATGTACAAGAGAGAAGCTGTCAATTCCAATAGAGAAATCATATTAAGACAGCCTTCTGACAAAGAAAAGTCTAAGAAACCTAAGTGACCTTTTTGATAAATTTATTTTCTGAACTATTTATGTTGATTCATCATGAATCACTTGTTGTATATATCTACTAGATTTTTATTATCTGCCAGATATTTGTTGTCATGCTTTATGATTGCATTTTATCTTTTTTTTAGTGACCTCACCCAAATAGGGGGAGATTGTTGGATCCCTAGTTTGGATTTTGGCTAGGTTCACTACTTAGGATGTTTGACCCACCTTGTATAGCCATGATCAAGTCTTTTTGTCCTAGAGTTTTGGCTAGTCATTAGAATCAATCTTCATGGACCAGCCTGTAGTGGACTTAAAAAGACTCAATACTTAGAAAAATTAAGAGTTCATATTATTAGTTCGAAGGATTTCGAACTCAGCTCGACGATCGTCGATCTCAGATCGACAAACTCAGAGTTCCTTCTCTGAGTTGAGCTCGACGATATTCGAGCTCAGGTCGACGATTTCTTCCCTCAAGATAGATTCTCTAATCGACGAACTTGGAGCTCAGAATTAACAAGATATTGCCAAACTGTTGTTCGCTGAGCTCAGGTCAACGAACAAGATTTATCAGCTCGACGAACTTGGAGCTTAGGTCGCCGAAATCTGTTTTCAGGTTGATGAAATCTGTTAGGAGTCAGAATGTCAAGGTTTTTCCATATCTGTCCCTCTGTTCATTCTATTATTTGGCAGTAATTCTCTGAGTAATTAATGCTCATATTCTCAAGAATATAGCCGTTCTTGGCAGCATTAATTATGGATTTCATCAGAGTTAATTACTTGCTTATTTTATTGGGATAGTTGGGGAAACTCATTAAAGAGTATATTTCCAGCCGTTTCATTATCCAGAATCCAATCAGTAATTAATACTTAGAATTCAAAATTCAAAAGCAAAATTAGATAGCAGGATATAAAATAATTTTTCAGACGGCTCTCAAGAAGTAACATACAGAAAAGAAAATATACAGATGTATAGAGAAATATATAGAGAAGAGAATATACAGATACACAGAACAAGATATAGAACTAAATCTGCTCCTTCTCTGTATAGAAAAACAATCTATTTTCCCCTTGATCTTACAGAATACTGAAGAAGAACATCAATCATATATCATTTGTCTTCTTCAACTTCTACTCCAGGAATCATCAAAGACAACAACTCTAGATCTGTCTACAAGTTCCTGTACTTCAACAAGTCAAGGTTGAAGACCTACACCCTGAGCAAAGCTCCAGGCTTTCTAAACATTTCAACATCTTTGAAGGAGCTTTGACACCAGTTATCCACTAAGTCTTCTCTATTGTTTAGAGAAAGAGAAGACAACATCACCTTCTTACCTCACTATAAAAAGGGTTTATTAACTCCCTTCAAAAGTTCTTGTGTTAGTTTTTGGGCACCTGATCAGAAGCCTAAAGGGTTGTGAGATCTCCTTACAAATAGATCTTGTGGTGATAGGGCACCTGAGCAAAAACCTGTGGTGGCACTCACCTGATCAAAAACCTGATAGTGGATTCCTACCAGGGTGGCAGAAGAGTGGATGTACCCAGATTTGGGGAACCACTATAAAATTCTTTTGTTGTCTGGGTGTTCATTTTCTCTTTGTTTTGCTGTGCTGTGATAGTGTAGTTTAGCCTAGTTTCTATTTCATTCCTTATAACTACTACTATCACTTATTTTATTGATATAGCTCAAAAAATAGCAAAAAGATTTTAAATTACTCTATTCACCCCCCTCTAGAGTAAATCAGATCTATCCCCTATCTTTCATTTTCCATCGCCGTTTGGATCACCAAGGCATCGCAGAACGGGTCTTCATAGTCTGGCATATCCTTTGATGAGAAAGTGATCCTCTCCTCCTCCTAGGGGGAGGGGGTCTGAGAGGTCGAGGTGACACTCCTTCAGTACATGGTATGGAATCTCCCTTTGTGAGTGGCTTTGATCCCCATACCCCATGGATCACCCCGATCCCTCCTCGGGCCCCCACATCCGCCCGATCCTCGCATCTATCTTCTCCTCCTCCTGGCTGAACTTCTTCAATCCTCATGGGTGGCTGCTGTTGGACATGCCTCCTAGCCCCTCTGATATCTAAGAACTTGGGGCATGTGGCCGTTGCGTGACCCACTTCCTTGTGGAAGTCACAAAAGGGCAACTCCCCCCGTCCTCTCTTCTCCTTGCTCCCCCTAGAGTTCCCCTCCTTCCTCCTCTTCCCCTCACAATCTCCATCGCCTCTTTCTACAGCGGGAGGTCGGGCCTCTGTCCATGCCTCTAAGCTGGCTAATTGAACCTCCTCTATTCACGGAAGCTGTCTCCACCCTACTGTCCTCCCCTACCCTTAGGGGTGAACTTCTTAGGGCCTCAAACCAAACCGATTTTTTAGCTCCCTACGCCCCCACACTTGGGGCTGCCCCTGATGCCCTTGGACCCTAGGCTCTTCTCTTCTCCTCTCTTCCCTCTGCTTCCTCTGCTCTCTCTGCCTCCTAGCTCCTGGTTCCTTCATATCCTCCTCCGCCAACTTAGCTAAATTCTTGGCGAACGCCGGATTGGCCACCTTAATCTCGATCTCCTTCGCTGCCCTCTCCATCAACTCTTCAAAGGAGAGGGGTGGGGGGAACTCGCTTCAACTCCATGCTAAAGAAGCTGGGACTCAAACTCAAGGTGAAGGCAAGCATCACCGTATACCCTGACATCTCCTGCACTTGCAGAATCTCCTCCTGGAACCTATCAGTATAGCGTCCCAGTGACTCCTCCGGCTTCTGCTTGATCGCAAACATGCACTCCACCCCCATCTTCCTCTTCTTTGAAGTCGAGAACCTCAGCAGGAACCCGCGCTACAGATCCTCAAAAATCTAGATAGAATTCATCGGCAATTGGTGGAACAAGTCCCTCGCGTTTTCCTTCAATGTGATAGAAAAGAGCCTACACTTGAAGGCATCTGACATTTGCCTTTTGGAAATGGCATCTTCGAACCACTGCACATGCTGTGTAGGGTCATCCCTACCTGTGTAGTATGACATGTCCAGCTCCCTGAACCCTTCTGGAACCGGGGCTGAAATGATAAGCTCACTAAAGGGGCTCCCACCCACAGCCTGCCTAGAAGGCTCCTCACGCTGCCTCGGCTCGCTAGCCCTGTCGATGCTAGTCTAATCAAGGAACAGCTCCCTCCCGGCCAGATCCCTCTCAGCACCTTCCACCAGAACCTCCTTCTTGGGACACTGCCCATGTGCGTTCTAGCATCCCTAACGTCACCCCACCTCCTGGAGAGGGGGAACCTCTTGAACCAGCTCCTTCTCCTTCATCCCATCCATGAGTCTAAGCTTGAAATTTTCCTGTACTAGCTACGGTCCACGCTCACCGCACCAGAAATGTTGAAGCCAAAAATGGCCGCAATGAGAGTTTAGACCATGGGGGTGTAGCTAGCACCTACTTCTCCCAAACCTTGACCTTTGACTAGCAATGAAGAACCTAGAACTGGCCCTTAGCCTCAGCTTGGAGGTCCCTCCACTAACCCGAAATATCTCTGAGCGCTTCCCCTCCAAAGCCAATAGTTGGGCTTGGAGAACCTCAGAAAGCACACTAGAGAATTGCAGAAATGATGATGGCTTGCCTTCTGAAGAACTCCATGGGTATATTTATAAGTTTTCAAAGTCTGGTCTACAAAAGACATACTTTTGCTGCACTAAAATTACTATCAAGCCCCTGGGTTGATCTGCCAATTGCCAAACTCCGCTGTTCTTAAGAGCTAAATGCAGACCAAGGGGTATTTAGGTAATTTCAGGTCTGGGTCCCACATCTGGGTCCCATCTAGGTTCCACCTAGAGAAAGCTCTTCCTACTGAGCTCTATGGGAGCCCTGCTTGCTTTGAGCGCGTGCCTTCCCGCCTACCCCAAGCGGGAACAAAAAACCAAAGGGGGGCGCTGAGCTACCAACAAAGAGAGGCGCTAGCCCTTTTGCCTGCCCAAGGCGGGAGCTTTCCCACTGGCTTAGGGCAGAAGCCTTTTCGCCTGCCCGGCGCACCATCGTTCTCAGCTCGACGATTTGAGCCCGACAGACCAGTATTGTCAGCTCGTCATTCTGAGCTCAACGAGATGACGCTGCATAACCCCTGGGCGAGAGCCTTCCCGCTCGCTCCCGGCGAGAACACTCCCACCCAGTCCTCTTGCCTGACACAATATGCTTAACATTGCCCCACGGCTAGCCCAGCCCTGGTCCTTGGGAGATCTTGGTCCTACCCATCAGATATGGGGTTGTACAATTGGAGGCCCGCCAAAAATTTTAGGATGGTGTCAATTAGGAAATTGGCACAACCTCCCTCTGATGCCATATTGATGAAGGCTACCCCTTCCAATGATGGTGAAATAGTCGGAGTCATAAACCACTCTCCCACGTCTAGTAACTGTTTCCCAAAGAAACCACGAATAAACCAATCAACAAATAAAACAAATGTTCGCTACGCCTCTAGAGATTGGGCAAGGGCTATAGGCCAATGTCCGCTCAAGCGAAAAGGTCCCACACGGTCCGAACGGGATTGCAATGAGGGGCGAAACCTCTCTCTAACCTTTCCGATTTACACTCACAATAACTAAGAGAAAAAAATGGCCACTGTTAGTAATTTTTATATCAATCACAAATACAAACAACAGGAGATCTCCCGACTAAAATATGGCGATCCAAAATGAGTCCGGTGTATTCCCAAAACAAAACTAGGTGTAGGGTCACCAGATCCAACTCAGAAAAATCAACGATCGAGAAATCACATTGATAATATCAAAATGGAAATGTGAGGTGATTCACCCAAACGTTTCCAAAATCACACCTAAATCGCTCCACCAAGCTATTACGTATAGAAGAAAATCACATAAAGGGATGTAGAGGAATTCGTTACCCAACCCGCTGTCGACGTCATTGGAGGTGAGTCACAAACCACGGAATCCACTGGAGTCGCACTGGAGGGAGAGAGAGCACACCCTCCTTTTCTTCGGATCTTCAAGCGGAGGGCTGTCGGGGAAAACTGGAGGTCGGATTAGCAAAGTGAATGGGGGTCGAGCTGCTGGTGGTCGGGAAAATTGCAGGGGGTCGAGGTGGTTCTGTTAGAGTAGGCCGATCGGGAGGAACAACTAAATGAGAGAGAGAGAGTGAGATGATCGAGAGAGAGAGTGAGATGATCGAGAGAGAGAAAGAGATATGAACTGGAGAGAGAGAGAGAGAGGCGCACGCTGGGAGGGAGAAATCAGATCGGGTGTGAGGGGAGGAGAGGGAGGCGGCTGAAGCCAAGGAGGAATAGGGTTTTGTATATTTTTTTGTCCAAATTCTGCCTTTTCCTCATTCCTCCAACATAATATATAATGTTTTGTTTTTACATTAAAATTAAACATTAACAAAAATAAAATAAAAATAAACATGAAATCATTAAAAGAAAATCGTTAAACATTAATAGTAAACCTAAATTTGAAATCTCCATTAGATATGGCCATCCTCGAGCTTATGTGGCCGCATGTGGCCGTGCACGGAGGTCTTCACAAACATGATCATAGTGGTGGAACCCTTCATGAACACGATCGTGGCGGTGGGAATCTTCAGGACAACGGTCATGATGGCAAAGCAGCCGTGAACATAGGTAGTAGCGGTGGAGATCTTCACTATCATGACTGCGGCGGCGAATGTCTTAAAACATAGGAGGGTCGGCGCCATCAAATAATTTTCACAATCCTAAAGCCCTTAAGTAAAAAATAAAAAAACAATTCATGTTTCAGGTTCCTTGATCACTATCCCCCTACTGTGTTTCTTTGTAGCCTTTTCCTTTTTTTCAGTCTGCTTCTGCTTCTGTCTCTCAAAAAAACTATAGAGCTTAGGAAAGTATTTGCTGGGCTCAAGAGCATTTGGTGGAACTACACCTGACTTCTTGTCTCTTCTGAATTTTCTCCTTACCTCTTCATTCCTTTCTAATTTTGCCCATTCTAGGGAGTTATACAGCTTTCCCCTTTCAGTTTTCTTATTTTTGATTTGATCCCAGGCAGACAATATGATATTCCTTGATTGAGGACTCCATTTCTCAAAGTCTAGCCTAGTTTCCATCTCTTCTCTGCCCTATTTTTACTAAGTTTGACCTCTTCCTCTTCTTCAGCAACAAACTTGCCTCTGTCTCTTGCTATTTGATCAGAAGTGGGGTTGAATATAGGAATTTCAACAGCAGTAGAGTTTTCAGCCCACTGAGAACCAACTTGATCACCATACTGATCACCATATTGTTCATCTTGTTGATAATCATACTGCTTGCCTGTCCGTCCTTCTGAAATAGGAGTAGGAACAATGTTGTTATAGGAATATTATTTAAGCCCCAATTAACCTCTGATTACATTGGTAACCCAAACAGCTTTCTCAGTGTTGGCCTTGATAATTACATTCTCCCCCTTTATGGATTCTTCACCAACAGTTATAGTTAGGGAGTTCTTTGTAATAGAGAGTCTTTCATCCAGAAAGTTGACCCCCTTAGTGACATGGTTCTTAACCTTTAAAAGATGATTATCCAGGTACTGAGCTCAGGCATCTATTCTCCTCTCCAGAGTTGTCTTATGATCTTCCACGTGGAATTTCTACGTTTCATGGACCATCTTCATGTTGCTAATTATTATGTTCTGATTTTGCATGATATCAAGCAGCTTCTTCCAGATTTCCTCAAGCTTATTTTCAGTGTGGGTAAAACCTCGGGCAACTCTCATAAAGAATGACACCGTATTGGCCTGCAGCAGGTTAACTTCAAATCTAATGGACTTTATCTCAGTGGATAGATCCTTTCTTAACTCCTTAATGGAATCATCAACAAAGTGTTAAAGTTGTCTTCTATGGTCATTTAACAGACCTTTGAGTTGAGCTAAGAAAGAGGAGGACATTTAAACACCCTAATGAGATGTCCCTTGGTCATATACATCCTCGTGCTCTTTCCTTGCATCTTCCCTGATCTCAGAATCAACTCTTTTGTATTTAGAAGAGTGATCATCAACATTACTATTTGGCTCATCAACAACAGGTTCACCATCCTTAGAAATTCTAGTAACACTCTCATTTTCTTGAGCAGGGAGCTCTGTTGGAATCTCCCCCTCAATTCTGCTTTCCCTATAAGAATTGGCTAATTTACATCAACTATAGCTGAAGCATCTTCAATGATTTAATCAGTGAATTGCTCCCTCTTACCTTGAGGACAAAAAAGAACCACTTCAGGACCTTCTAGAGTTTGAGCAATCCTGTTTCGCAAATTTTCAATGAAGGAATCTAGCTGTTCTTGAACTAATTGAACTGTCTCTCCCATAGCAGGTGCAAGCATCTGGGTGTTCTCCCCCACAATGTTTGCATAGATGTTGTCTACTACCCGTTCATTCAACATTCCATTATTTTAGCAGGAATCTCTTCAGACTGAGATCCACACAGTTGAGTTCTTATTATAGGTTCTAAAGATATTGTAACACCCAGTTTTTCTAGACCTTGAATCTCTGGAAGTTACTGCACAGCGATAGTAGCTATCACCCGGCGGTAGCCTTGTTTCGTCGGGTGTAGTCGGATCGACGATAGCCCGTTCGTCGACTGGTGAGAGGGATATCGCACGACAGTAGTTAGTTACTGCGTCGCGATAACTCCAGGGTTGGCGTTGAGAGTGTTGAGTGATAGCGCAAGGCGTTAACACGCTACCACACTGCGATAACTTGGCATTGAGTGCGTTGAGAGGCTGGCATTGAGTGAGCTACCATGCAGCGTTAGTTTTACCACTAGCGTTAGAGCAACCTTATTTCTTTCCGAGCTCTCGGGAAGCTATAGCCTAATGGTAGGTAGTTACCGCCCGGCGATAGCGCGCGGAAGCAGTTGCATCGTTTGGCTTTTTAGCCATCCTATTTGACTTAGGATTTGATCCGATGGCCAAAGACTCTCCCTATAGAGTTCTTTTATAGGGCTGAGAGGGATTTATCCCTCATTTCTTCTCTTTTTGGAGTTGACTTAGGGTTTGGAAGAGTGAGTGGAAGGAGTAAGATGAGGGCTTTCCTCCGCCATTGACGGAGCTTTGAAGCCCCGATCGTTGATCCAAGTCCATTTCTGTGGAGAGAACTTGAAAGCACACATTTTCATCCATGCAAGTCGAGTTTTTCATGGCAAGGAAGAGGATTCGTAAGGTAATGACACTTCTCCTCTCGGTTTTTAGGATGCGTGCATGGCATCTATTCTTTTCTTGCTTTCTTTCAAGCATTTAGGCACCAGATCTCTCAAATGAGAGGGGTTCGGGTTGCCATGGTTCAAGAGGAACCATCAGGTAAATTGCAATCGTCCCCGACATGATTTTGAACTAGAAATACGCTCTGTTAGTGAATTAGGTATTGTAGGTGAAGCCGTAGTCGCGACTGTTAGTCTGACTTGGTGATGGTTCATAGCGAGCCTTAAGGATTTTGCTAGAAATCTATTGTGTCAAGATGCCATTTATGATATATGTCCCCCCTTATTTCACGCGAGTATGTGTAATCGGAACCAGACAAGGTTATCTCCGTTGTGATGGTATATGGTTTCCTTGGGGCACAAGAACGTTATAGTACGAATAGTGGATTTGGGTTGGAATAGGCTTGGGATTGTGATGTGCTAAGGCATGGTTTGTCTCTGTGGTCGGCTGGCTAGCCCGTGATGTGCAATTCATGTTTGGAGAGTGTCCCGACGAGACAAGTCCCTTTCTATGAAACTGATAAGAATGCCAAGCTTAGGACAAGCCCCGATGATGAAGCTAACGATCGGGTGGGGCCCAGCAAGGATTCTTAGAATCGGTTTGTGTGTGAGACAAAATCCTTATGTTAGAAGTCAGAGCTTGCAAGCAAGCCCGGGTTTGAGATCCACGAGAGTGTGGGGCCTAGGCAAGAGTTCCGTTTGGTGGCTTTTATGACATTTGGGGGGAAATTGAAGTACCCTTGTACTTGCGGCTTGAACGCCGATGGGGAAATTGGTAGTACCCGATTAATGATGTGTTAGAAACTTACGCTTTAGGGTGCCTTGGGTGAAGCCCAGGTTTGCATACATGCTGTATTGTAGGCCCCTTTTTATTATATGCTCAACATAGAAACATGTTTGTTGTATGAGACATCCAAACATGTTTTACTACTTTCAATATACATGTATATTTGCATACAAAGTGCTTACCTGCAGGGTGATGGAGTGCCCCGAGGTCCGTTAGGGATAGCCGAGAGGAGATATGTTGGTTATACAGTTGAGGTCAGCCTTTGCTGACCCACGTTACAACAAATATTTATAGGGCAAGGATCGCAAGCAGGAGCAAGCTCACCGGCCAAAAAGGCCTAAGCCTCATGAAGTGTTTCATGTTGTGTAATAACTCTAATTTGTGGAATGTGTTTCTTTATGCACTATATTTCTAGCTTGTATGCTGAGGTAGCCTAGGAGTGCTTATGCACGTTGATGATTGATGTTATTGTTTGAGTTTTGGACTCTTAATTATTGTAAGTCCTTAAGGTCGTGTTGATACTCAGATATTAGTTGATAACTTCTAGTCTTGTTTCCTTGTTTCCGCTGTGATTAGTCTGAGTTTTGAGTTGGGTAGTTTATATCATCTTATAATGCTTAAGTTGTGATGTCTGTATGTTGTGGGGGCCCCGATCGGACCCATATTATACGGTCATTACAGGGGAGGTGTTACAATTTGGTATCAGAGGGGGTTTTAATGTCCATGATAAGGATTCATGGTCGAATGTCATAATTGGATCACATTAAGAAGTTATCCACATAAGTGTATCATAGAATCGTGAGTGTCCTAGTGTCAAAGTTTCGCGAGAGAAGCTGATTCTTGTTTTACCTTGCTTTTGCTAAGGGTGCAAGCGACGATGGAGTGACGTCGAGGCCGCAAGAGGAGCCTTCGACGAGCAGTGCTACTACTCCGGGTCTATTTGGCATGGGTGTAACCCCAACCAATTTCTGTCGCATGCTTGCAGAAGCAATGGTAGTGGACCAAGACGCAGCGGCGGTGCAAGTTATGAACCCTATCATGTACGAAACGACCCATGTTATCCTTGATGTGACACCGGCCATACAGGGCGCAGGAGCCAGACATGCAGAGCCTTTGGCGGAAAGAGTGGTAATTGGGTAGGAAGACCGACAGATGAAGTTTTTCTTGAGCTTCCATCCTCTAATGTTTAAGGGTGTCGGCACGCCGACCGATTCAGAGGATTAGTGGGCGAGAATTCAGCAACTGCTAAGGGCAGTAGAGACGCCAGTAGAGAAGCAGTTCGAGTTTGCGACTTTCATGATGGAAGATGACTTTAAGCTGTGGTTGGTGAGCCATAATGGTCGCCAGTTCCCTGGACCCACCCCGTCCATAGAAGAGTTTGGGAATTCCTTCTTGAAGAAGTATATCCCTTTGTCGATGAGGTTGTCCCTTCAGAGACAATTTTTGCACTTGGTGTAGCTGGACATGACTGTGGATGAGTACGTCTAGGAGTTCATTCGTTTGGGTCATTATTCTGGAACAACTATGACAAACGATGAGGAGAGGGACAAACTCTTTTATCATGGATTGCAGAAGAATCTGAGACAACCCCTCATAACTATGAAGAATGTGGGCTTCAATGAGTTGATCGAGGCCACTAGGACGTTGGAGAGCGATATCGTGAGAACCCAACATCGGAAGGGTTTTGTTGCCGAGCAGGGAGAAGGAAAGCCTTCATAATTGCAAGGAAAAACTGAAGGAAGTAGGTGGAAAAAGAAGCCCCATCCCTACAAGACTTGGGAGAGGAGTAGTACAACGTCGGCAGTGTCTCGCTTCAAGGGACCACCATTGTGCTACAAGTGTGGCAAGCCGGGCCACATAGCTCATTTTTTCACTGAAGGTGGTGCTGAGAAGGAGCCAAGGCAAGATCATTCGGTGCGCTCTGGGCCCAGCGCGGCAGTGAAGGGAGAAATGGAGGAGTCGAGTGCTTCTCATTTCCAACATGTGCAACCAAGGGCATACAACCTTGGGCAGCAAGAAGCGATCCACCAACCCGATGTGATGATAGGTATGGGAAAGTTTAAGCTCATTTATTTACTTTAGACTTTCGAGACCTTTTATGAATGTCGCCTGTTTTTTTAGGCTTTGTGCTAGTTTCCGGGTACCCCGCTAGGGTATTGTTCGAAACAGGAGCGTCACACTCCTTTCTTGCACAAATCTTTATCCAGATAATTGGAGTTCAGTCTTTCTTAACGGACGCAGAGCTGAAGGTGCGCATGCCCAACGGGTCTTCCATGACCACCGGGACGAAGGGGCGCATTTGTTGGAGTCTAAGTGGAGTTGACTTCATGTTGTTAGCAGCAGTCCTACCGTTAGCTGAGTTCGATGTGATATTGGGGATGGACTGGATTGCAAAGTAGCGTGCCAGTATTGAGTGTCTATCTAAGGTGGTGACCCTGAGATGCGAAGGGAAGGCAGAAGTTAAGTTTGAGGGCCTTAGTGGAGTGGCCTGTTCCCTTATTTCAGCCATGTAGTTGGTGCGGGCAGTTAACCAGGGAGGAGTAGCTTTTATAGCATTATTGGAGGTCCGCCTTTCCAGGTTATCACTTGGATAAGTGCCGATAGTGGCAGAATTTGAGGATGTGTTTCTTGAGGACTTACCTAGAGCACCTCCTCAATGGGAGATTGATTTCTCGATTGAGTTAGTGCCAGAAGCTAGGCCAGTGTCACGTCATCCTTTTAGGATGGCACCGAAGGAGTTGTCCGAGCTCAAGGTACAATTGCAGGAACTATTAGAGCAGGGGTATATTAGACCTAGTTCTTCGCCATGGAGCACGCTAGTGCTGTTTATTTAACTACCGAGAGTTAAATAAACTGACCGTCAAAAATAAGTATCTGATCCCATGGATAGATGACATATTTGACTAGTTGGTGGGGTCAGTGGTGTACTCTAAATTGGACTTGAAGTCAGGGTACTACCAGTTATGGATTCGAGATGAGGACATACCCAAGACAGCGTTTGGTACGAGGTATGGTCACTTCGAGTTCTCGGTGATGTCGTTTGGGCTGATGAACGCGCCATCCATATTCATGGATTTGATGAATCGGGTATTTTGGGAATACTTGGACTCTTTTGTTGTTATCTTTTTTGACTATATTTTGGTTTACTACTCCATATCGGAGGCGAAGCATGAGACCCATTTGAGAATAAGTCTGGCAGACTTTGAGAGAGAACCAGTTATATGCAAAGTTCTCGAAATGCGAGTTCTGGTTAGAGAAAGTGGCATTTTTGGGCCATGTAATTAGTGGTGATGGGGTGGCGGTGGATCCAGCAAAAATTAAGGCCATCAGAGATTGGCCAGTTCCGAGCACTTTGGGGGAAGTTAGGAGTTTTCTTGGACTAGATGGGTACTATAGACAGTTTGTGGAAAACTTTTCAGGGATAGATCTGCCCCTCACTACTCTGACTCGTAAGGACCAGAAGTTTGTGAGGACACAGGAGTGCACTCAAGCGTTTGACACCTTGAAGGAAAAGCTGATCACAGCTCCGATCCTAAGTCTTCCTAAAGGGACTGAAGGATTTCAAATTTTTAGTGATGCATCAGGTTGAGGTTTGGATTGCGTGCTAGTGCAACATGGCAAGGTGATAGCCTTTGGGTCTAGGCAGTTGAAACCTCATGAGAGGAATTAACCCGTCCATGACTTGGAATTGGCGGCGGTAATTTTTGCGTTAAAGTTGTGGCGACACTATGTGTACGGTGCGAAGGTGGAGATCTTCACGGACCACAAAAGCCTGAAGTATCTCTTAGACCAAAAAGATTTGAACATGTGGCAGGGCAGATGGGTCGAGTTCCTTGGGGACTATGACGTGGCAATTCAGTATATACCAGACAAATCCAATGTGGTGGCGAATGCCTTGAGTAAAAAATACTCTGGACAAGGGAGTTGGATCAAAGCTCATGATGAGCGGTTGGTGCGAGACTTGGAGTCCCTTGGCATTAAGTGTGTAGCAAGAGGCGAGTCTAGCATGGCTTGGTTGAACAGGATTGAGTTGCAAAATGACTTATCTGATTGTGTGCGAGAAGAGACTATTTTGGATGTAGAGTTCCAACCATTTGTGGTGGAAGCTCAAAAGGGCGATGGTTGCACCTTGGAGATGATTGATGGGATTTTGAGGAAGGACGGAAGGATATGTGTACCGCAGTTCGGTAAGCTCCGTGAGGAGTTGATGTTTGAGGCTCATTTCACGAAGTACTCCATTCATCCGGGCAGTACAAAGATCTACTTGGATTTGAAGAAATCCTTTTGGTGGCCCGGTTTGATGCGGGATGTTGCTTTGCACGTGAGTCGATGTCAAACTTGTGCTTAGTGAAGGCTGAGTATCAAAAGCCGGGCGGGTACCTGAAGCCTCTTCCTATCCCCAAGTGGAAATTTGATGACATCTCCATGGACTAAATGCATGGCTTACCTCAACCGCAGTAGGTAAATGATGCAATTTGGGTGATTGTGGATCGCTTGACCAAAGTGGCTCATTTCATCCCAAATCAGAAAGAGGACAGCGTGGAGAAGCTTGTAGAATTGTACGTTCGTAACATTATGCGGCTGCATAAGATTCCTAAGAGTATCGTTAGTGATCGCGATGGACGATTCACTTCCAAAGACTGGAGGTTGGTGTAGAAGAGCCTGGGGTATAAGACTCAAGTTCAGTATATCATTCCATCCTCAAACCGATGGACAAACAGAAATAAGAAATCATATAATGGATGATATGCTGAGGATGTGTACCCTCGATTTTGGTAAGAAGTGGGAAGATCACCTCTTCATGGTGGAGTTTGCTTATAACAACAGTTACCGGGCATGTATAAAGATGGCACAATACGAAGCTTTGTATGGAAGGCAATGTCGAACACCGATGTCGTGGACAAAGGCGGGAGACACCAAACATTTGGGAAAAGAGGTGGTGGCTGATGCTTGTGAGTTGGTGCGGACCATTCAGGAGCGTATGAAGGTTGCTTAGGATTGGCAAGCGAAGTACTTTAATTCTCAACATAGGGATGTGGAGTTTGCGGTAGGCGACTGGATCTATCTAAAAATTAAGCCATTTAAAGGCATTTCGTGGATTCGCCGACTCAAGAAATTGAGTCCGAGGTTTTTGGGACCGTTCGAAGTCATAGAATGTATTGGAGAAGCAGCTTACCGGTTTGTGTTGTATGCAGAGCTGAGTGGATTACACGATGTCTTCCATGTCTTAGTTTTGAGGAAATCCTTGTTGGAGACGAGCGTTGTGGTCAAGTCGCCAGCGGTGCCGGTCGAATAGGACTTGGGGACGAAAGTCCATCCAGTTAGCATAGAGGATGCAGAAGTTCGGAAGTTGCGGAAAAAAGATGTTAAGCTCGTAAAAGTGCATTGGGACAACTGCGGGCGAGATGAGTTCTCTTGGGAGCATGAGCAGACAATGCAGGAGGACTTCCTAAAACATTTTACTTCAGGTATGCTTTTGGTTTGAGTGCATGCTTAATTTCGAGGAAGAAATTCTTCTAAGGGGGGAGGAGTTATAACACCCCGGTTTTCCAGATTTTGAATCTCTAGAAGTTACCGCGCGGCGATAGTAGATATTTCCCAACGATAGCCTTGTTTTGTCAGGGGTAGTCAGATCGACAAAAGCCCATTCGTCGAGTGGTGAGAGGGATATCGCTCGGCGGTAGTTTGTTACTGTGCCCTGGTAACTCCCGGGTTGGCGTTGAGATTGTTGAGTGCTAGCGCGCGGCGTTAGCTAGCTACCATGCGGCAATACCTTTGAATTGAGTGCATTAAGAGGCTGGCGCGGAGTGAGCTACCGCGCAACATTAGTTTTACCACTGGCATTAGTACGACCTTATTTCTTTTCGAGCTCTCGGGAAGCTACCTCCCGGCGGTAGGTAGTTACCGCCCGGCGATAGCGCGCAGAAGCAGTTGCATCGTTTGGCTTTTTAGCCTTCCGATTTTACTTAGGATTTGATCCTAAGTCCGAAGACTCTCCCTCCAAAGTGCTTTTATAGGGCTGAGTGATATTTATCCCTCATTTCTTCTCTTTTTGGAGTTGACTTAGGGTTTGGAAGAGTGAGTTTAAGGAGGAAGAAGAGGGCTTTCCTCCGCCATTGACGGAGCTTCGGAGCCCCGATCATTGATCCAAGTCCAGATCTGTGGGGAGAACTTGAAGGCACACATTTTCATCCGTGCAAGTCGAGGTTTCCATGGCAAGGAAGAGGAGTCGTAAGGTAATGATACTTCTCCTCTCGGTTTTTAGGATGCGTGCATGGCATCTATTCTTTTCTTTCTTTCTTTCAAGCATTTAGGCACCGGATCTCTCAAATGAGAGGGGTTCGGTTTGCCATAGTTCAAGAGGAACCACCGGGTCGATTGTGTCCATCCCCGACATGATATTGCACTATAAATCTGCTCGGTTAGTGGATTAGGCATTGTGGGTGAAGCCGTAGTCGCGACTGAAGGATCAAGCGCATACCCAACTACACCAAAAGCCCGGACTATTGGAGAGGGCGCTACTTAATTTTTTATATAAGTAGCAGAGCGCCACGGGTCAAGTGAAGGAACGCCGGACCCAACAATCCCCCCCCGGCGTCCAGCACAACCCGTCGGCTCAGAGGTGGGGTTACCACATGGCCCACACGGCTCAGAGGTGGGGTTACCACATGTCTACGGTTGCCTGACCCACCGGACCCACACAGGTAGAAGGGAAAAATCAGGATTTAATAGCGCTCCCCCGGTCTTGAACCCGTGACCTCCTCTGATACCAATTGAAGGATCAAGCGCATACCCAACTACACCAAAAGCCCGGACTGTTGGAGAGGGCGCTACTTAATTTTCTATATAAGTAGCAGAGCGCCACGGGTCAAGTGAAGGAACGCCGGACCCAACAGCGACCGTTAGTCTTACTCGGTGATGTTGCATAGCGAGCCTTGAGGATTTTTCTAGAAATCCGTTGCGGTAAGATGCCGTTTGTGATGTATGTCCCGCTTTATTTCGCGCGAGTATGTGCAATCGTAATCAGATAAGGTTAGCTCCGTTGTGAAGGTAGATGGTTTATTTGGGGGAACGGGAACGTTACAGTACGAATGGTGGATTAGGGTGGGAAAAGGCTTGGGATTGTGATATGCTAAGGAATGGTTTGTCTCTGTGGTCGGTTGTCTAGCCCATGACGTTCAAGTCATGTGCGGAGAGTGTCACGGCGAGACAAGTCCCCTTCTGTGAAACTTACGAGAATGCTAAGCTTAGGACAAGCCTCGGTGATGAAGCTCATGAGTGGGTGGGGTCCAGCGAGGGTTCTTTAAATCAGTTTGTGTGTGAGACAGAATCTTGACGTGAGAAGTTAGAGCTTGTAGGCAAGCCCGAGTTTGAGACCCACGAGCGGGTGGGGCCTAGGCAAGAGTTCCGTGTGGAGGCTTGTATGCTATTTGGGGGAAATGGAAGTACCCTTGTGCTTGCGGCTTGAACGCCAATGGGGAAATTGGTAGTACCTGATTGATGATGTGTTTGAAGTATATGCTTTAGGATGCCTTGGGTGAAGCCCAGGTTTGCATATATTGCTGCATTGTAGGCCCCTTTTTATTATATGCTCAACATAGAAACATGTTTGTTGTATGAGAAATTCAAACCCGTTTTACTACTTTCAATGTACATGTATATTTGCATACAAAGTGCTGACCTGCATGGTGATTTAGTGCCCCGGGGTCCGCTAGGGATGACCAGGAGGAGATGTGTTGGTTACATAGTTGAGATCAGCCTTTGCTGATCCACATTACCACCAATTTTTACAGGTCAAGGATAGCAAGGAGCATGCTCACCGGCCAAAAAGGCCTAAGCCTCATGAAGTGTTTCAGGTTGTGTAACAACTCTGTTTTGTGGAATGTGTTGCTTTATGCACTATGTTTCTAGCTTGCATGCCGAGGTAGCCTAGGAGTGCTTATGCACATTGATGTTTGATATTATTGTTTGAGTTTTTGACTCTTAATTATTGTAAGGCCTTAAGGCCGTGTTGATACTTGGATATTAGTGGATAACTTCTAGTCTTCTTTCTGTGTTTCCGCTGTGATTAGTCTGAGTTTTGAGTTGGGTAGTTTATATCATCTTATAATGCTTAAGCTGTGGTGTCTGTATGTTGTGGGGCCCCGACCGGACCCATATTATACGGTCATTATGGGGGAGGTGTTACAACACTCATGTCTCTTCTTGTTTCCTCGGATGAGTAAGACAACTGAGGATCATATGGCTCTTCTTCAATACTCTCAGAAGAGCTGCTTCCAATACTTTCCTCTGTGATTATAGTTGCTTTATTTTTTTTGGTCAGTAGATTTTTGATGTGGGAGAAGCACTCTGTCCCATATATCAAACATCTTAGAATCCATTCTTCTTATATGGTGAATTTTTGTTCCTAACCTCACATTGAGGATCCCTAAAATAGACACAGAGATACAGGGACAAGATTCTCCCTAGATTAGTTCTGGCATACAGTCTTCCACTCTTTCAAACAGTATCTTCCCCCTGTTATTCTTTTTTGGATAGAATTATACTTGTCATTACTTCAAACATATTCTTGGAGATCTTATCATGCGACCCAGTCTTATAGAGCAGTGCCTTGCCGACTATATCTACTAGGAACTTGCCTTTGAGATTCATGTACTTCCTTAGAATGGAGCCAGTGTTGTGTTTTGATAGTCCACACCATTTGAGGGTGGATTTCACATCATCCTGGTGCAAGTCCTCTTCTTCATCAAATTGTCTGAAATTTGGCAGATTCAGTGTAACACCCCAATAATGAGAAAATAGAACTTTTGGTGGCTATCGCCGAGCGACAGTGGGTATCACTGCCGATAGCACTCGACGCTCTCAATGACGCATTGAGTGGACTCTACGCACTCAACGCTTTTAACAAAGCATTGAGTAGGCTCGAAGAATACTATCGCACGACGATAGTGAGTATCGCTGCAGATAGCGATAGCACTCGATGCACTCAATGCCTTCAGCGAAGTGTTGAGTAGAATCAACGCACTCGACGCTCTAAACACACTCGACGAAGCATTGAGTGAGCTATCGGAGTGGCGATAGTGGGTATCGCTTGGCGATAATACCACATATTGTTTGACACATGTCAGATGGCTGGAAGGCGGCCGATGAGCGGTGGTTGACTGGGGTCAAAGGGGCTACCGACGATATCGCCCAAGCGATAGCGGATATCTCCATACGATAACGTTAACTTTGACTATTAAGCTTAAATCATGGCCTTTGCTTCCTTTTTATGAAATGATCATTTCACTGGGATTAATCCCGAGACCACTTAAGCAGAGGAGGGGTAAAAGATAAGTCATTTCTCTTCTTCTTTCTCTCTCTCCTCATTTCATTATGATATTAAGATAAAAGAGCTAAGGAAGAAGGCTGAGGTTAAGGCTGAGCGTGAAAAGCTTGGTGAAGGAGATCCAGTAGACGGAATCAAAATCAGTGGCGAGATCCATGAAGAGGAAAGTGAGATGCTCCTTTCCAACTGGATAGAAAGCTTCGCTATGGCTCCTAAACAGATTATGAGGGTAACGATCTTCCTTCTTGGACAAGTGAAGTCCTTCTTTTTGCATATACATGGAATCCCCCACCAAAAGGTGGAGAATCGAGGAAATTCTGATGGGTTGATATGTGATATCCCCGAGTGGTTTTACATATAAAATTCAGAAATTGCAGTACGGAATAAGCATGCTGTGTGAAGCCCATCCGGACGGGTTGGTATGGATTGGTGATATTTTATTTTGCATGCCGGAGAAGACTCCACGTATAAATGAGTAGTTTATGGGGTTTGTGAGTTGTACTTGTGAAATGAGAGTAGCAGGAAGTACTGGAGTTGTGCTCAAGGAAAATACCTAGAAAATACCACAGTTTGCTTAACTGTTGGATATCGCCGGGCGACATTGAGTGTCGCTGGAAATAGCTTGTGATGAGCTATATTATTTTAGCCTTTCTCTCGAAGACCGTGTGGCTAATTTGTGAGTTGTGTGCCCATCAATGGTCGTGAGTGCCATTGTGTGTCGATTGTGGGTTCTGGTCCTGGGGACTTGTTGGGCGGCAGTCAAAGCTGAGATCTTGAAGAGCCTAACTAAAGAAAGGCCAGTGAGCCGAACGAGAAAGGGGAGGCTGACCCTCATCTTGTCATAGGGCTAGATTGCTTCGGCTTTTGTTAATGGCATAGCAATTTGAGCAACAGGAAGAATGATGAACCGTACCCGCGTTATGTTTGTCCAGGCTGGATTGCCTAAAGCAATTGGCTTTCGTCATTGGCATAATTAGAGTCTTAGGCCCTATGCTGGAAAGACTGAAATGCTCAAAGTTGACATGTAGCGAGAATGTGCCCTGAATGTACGGAATGTTTTGCCGCTGAGGCACTCGTTTGTGATATATTGAATTGTGCTTAAGTGTGCCTTCTTTTGATATATCTGTTGTGTTAATGTTATGCCTGCAGGGAAGGAATACCGCTGGCCGGGGTATGGGGTAGGGTCGTTATAAATTGGTCAGCCAAAAGCAAACCGTTACCTTGTTTGCCACCATCTGGTGGAATTTCCCTATGCAGGTGCTGGAGAGCTGAGCGGGAAATAGCAGGTTGCATCCCTTGATTCTATGCCGACCCTTGAAGGCCAAGCGAAGGCTTTATTGTTTTCATGTGTGGCCGGCCTGCGTGCCGATGTTTGTAAAGTACACTTTTGAAGTATAACTGTAAGGCCTTAAGGCCGTAACATTTTTTGTATTCTGCAAACATTCCTGTTATATATATATAGTGGACATTTGTATGTATTGAGTTCAAATTTAACCCCTGAAGCTTCCGCTAGAATTATCTGAGTTTGGATTCATTTGGTCTTTGATATTAATACGTAACTCCGTCGATTATCTGTGGAATATGACGTGGGGTCCCAGTCGGACCCTCTGTTATATTTAATGTGATAGATAGAGGTGTTACAATTTTGGTATCAGCTTGTTTTGGTTTTCCTTCTCTGAATTCGTGGTCGAATTCTTTTGAGGGGTAGCGAGCACACGTATGTGCTTACCTTTATAACAAAAAAACTCAAGAATGTCCACTTAGGAATGAAAATACACATATTTAAGGAACCCGTGCGTTCCTATTGATTGTTGTTTGCCTTTTGAGTAGTCGCTAAATTGTGTATTTTATACGTATAAGTGACTTGAAGTGGTGCGGGGCAGTCTGAACCCTAATGTTCTGTTGAGAGTGCGACACCAGCTGTTGTGCCCACATCTCCTCCTTCTGCGGAAATAGTACGCTTAGTTGCTGAGGCAGTGTTTGCAATGATTAATGCACAACCGATAGGGTAGGTGCGACCTACGATGGTACCAGTACAGGTTGGTGTACCCGAGCCAATAGCTACTAGGCAATTGCCTGCTGAGGCTTTGGTGGAGAAGCAAGCGACTGAACAACAACTGAAGCATTTTATGAGATTTACTCCTCCTATATTTATGAGTGCAGGATCCCCAACGCAGGCAGAGGACTGGCTTTCCCGAGTAAAGAGGATAGACGGTGATAGAGATAGAGGAGGGACAGAAGGTCACCTTGGCCACTTTCTTGTTGGAAGGAGAGGCTCGACTTTGGTGTGATGAGTTGGAGTTACACTACTTTGCGGGCAGACGACTATCAAAGGTCTCAATGGAGGAGTTTTTGAGACTATTCTTGGCAAAGCATCTGCCATCATCACAGCGGATTGACATGGAAAATGAGTTCTAGCATTTGATTCAGGGCAAGGGTAGTGTGGATGACTACATGCATGAGTTTACCAGGTTGGGACATTATGCGGGGTCTATTTTTACTGACGAAGAGCGTAAGACCAATAGGTTCTACGAGGGGTGGTGAGATGAGATGAGGTTACTGCTCTCGAGTTCGATGAACAAAGTTTTCCAAGTGTTGGTGAATACGGCTCGTTCGTTCGAGAAATACATGAAGAGGGTGTAGGGCAAGAGGGACTTGGCGGTGATAAAGACCGAGTTCAAAACGCCGCATCCTGGAAAGTCTGACTACTGCAGGAGATGGGGTAAGAAGTCCAAGTCTTCTGAACAGGCTCCTTCTATTGGTACTTCTGGAGCAACATAAGGGCGAGGTCTGTCCACATGTTATACATGTAGCGAGGTGGGACACATAGCCCGAAACTATTGGAGTGGCCCTCCAAAAGCGGAGAAAAAGGCAGGAGCATCGTATGCTGAGAAGGGAAGGACAGTAGAGTCTACTTCATCCCAATATGCTCCAGCTCAACCAAGGGTGTACAATCTTGGCCAATAGGAGGCCATCAAATAGGTTGATGTCATCACAGTATGAGTAGTATATAGTTTTCATGCTTTATATACTTTATGCCTTATGAATTGCTTGTGTATAACTTGATAAGTCTAGGTTTTGTACTTATTCGGGACTATCTGGTGAGAGCACTATTCGATACAGGTGCTTAACATTCGTTTCTATCTAAGGACTTCGTATCGCGGATAGGAATGCCTACTCTTATGTCGACAGATAGAGTAAAGGTGTTGTTACCTAACGAATGCGTGATGCGTGCAAATAGGTCTTGCTATCTTGAGGTATAGATTGGAAGTCAAGATTTTGGATTGGAAGCATCTGTGCTACCGATATCTGAGTTTGATGTAATCTTTGGCATTGATTGGCTCTCGAAGCAGCATGCCTATATAGATTGCAACTCTAGGGAAGTCACACTAGGACAGAGCATCGAACGAGAGACTAAGTTTGCTGGTATGCGAGGAATGAGCAAGATCTTTATGTCTGCTCTCCATTTAGTCAAGGCTGTTCGGAACGGCGTGGAGTTATTCTTCATTCTATTGGAGGCTGTTGAGCTGAAGTCTAGTTTTAGTGACGTTCCTATCGTATCAGAGTATGCAGATGTGTTTCCTAAGGATCTTCCTGGGCTAACACCGTAGTGGGAGATTTACTTCACTATAGAGCTGGTGTCAGGTGTTAAACCTGTGGCCCACTCACCGTACCGTGTTGCGCCAAAGGAGATGTAAGAACTAAAGGTTCAATTGAAAGAATTGCTAGAGCAAGGCTATATACATCCAAGTATGTCATCTTGGAGTGCACTGGTCCTCTTTGTGAAGAAGAAGGACAGAAGCTTGTGTTTATGCATTGACTATCGAGAGCTGAATAAGCTGACAGAGAAAAATAAGTATCTATTGGGTCGATTGCCCACAATGTCCTAGATTTGAAGAAGTCAATCTTGTCAATGATATACATATAGTTGTAGTTGACAGTGATGGGACAAGTAGTCTAAGTGACCAAGTCAGGTAAACACTTACCTAAGTTGTGGGCTGACAAAAATCAATCTAAGTCCACAGGCATTGAGTGAAGATGACTCACTCAATGCCAGATGACTTATAGCGCTGAGTGAAGCCTATTCAGTCAAAGACAAAGCAGTGGAAAGTTAAGAAAGTGGCTAAGTCCACAGGTGTTGAGTGAAGTCAACTCACTCAACCCCATACAACAAAAAGACTGTGAGTTGAACTAGATTCTGAATTCGTCGAACTAAGTTCAGAGTTCATCGAGCTGAGCTCACCGTTCGTCAAAATCAGTTCAGCATTCGTCGGAATCAGTTCTGAGTTGTGTGAGCAAGAAATATGGAAAAGTCCACAGGCATTGAGTGAAGTTCATTCACTCAACACCATATCCTCATAAGTATTGAGTAACACCCAGTCAGTCAAAGCCAGTGTTTTTAAACACAGAATATTGGCTAAGGCAAAAAACATTGAGTGAGGCGTGCTCACTCAACGCTCTCAATGCCTATGTTGCAGACAGATTTTCTAAGGCAAACAACGTTGAGTGATGAAGACACACTCAACGCTAGAGAAGAAGGAAGATTTTGTTAAGGCAAAAAGCGTTGAGTGAGGCTTGTTCACTCAACGCTCTCAATGCCAGAGAAGCAGGAAGATTTCGCTAAGGCAAAAAGCGTTGAGTGAGGCTTGTTCACTTAACGCTCTCAACGCCTAGATAGACAGAAATAATTCTAAGTGTTTTGGCATTGAGTGAAGCTCATTCTCTCAACGCCTATTCTACTGATGCTCGATTTTGGCTAAGTCCATAGTTGCCGACGTCAGCAAAATCGACAAAGTCAACAAAGTTCAAATAAGGTACGGATAAGATATAGAACATGACAAACTCTGCCACGAAGCTACTGTACGTCTTCTTCCATTAAAGCAAGGTACAGATGGAAGCTGCAGGTGGGGCCCACTATTCACTAAGAGCCGTTGATCAACGAACTACAAAAGGAAGTGATGGGCCACGAAGATATAACTTTTTTAGGGTTTTGCCTGTGAAAAGAAAAAGAAGCGGAACTTCATCATCCTCTCCATTTTTTCTGTCGAGAAAAAGCTTGAAGCCATCCAACAAAGAAAAGTTCAGATAGCTATGTCGTCTCCATCTGGCACGGCAGGATCAAAAATTGTTCTTATGAAAGAAGAACCATCAGCCTTCGGTAGGTTCAGTTAGCTGCTGGAAGACTCAAGATCAACAGATCTTTAGTCTTCTACAACATGTTCAGGAGTAAGCTTCTGAGTTCCTCCAACAAAGTTTTTCTCTACTGTAAGGAGAGTTAGAGCAGAAATTTCTCAGCTCTAGTTGTTGACACAGAAATTTCTCTGAGTCAAAGTTAATTAAATTAGTTCTTATTATAAGATCCTTCTGGATCAGAGCTGAAGGGCCTTGGGCCTGAGGTAGGGAAAATTTTCCTAAGCTGTCGAAGAGGGCTCCTCTCTGAGTGAAGGATTTTGCTGGGATCTAAGGTATGTGAGTTTTACTCACTAAGAAGTAGGGCATTATTGCCTGAGCTGTAAGAGAGTGAATCTCTCTGAGTTGTCAAAACAAGTTTGCTCTGAGGTAGGGCTATCCTCCATAGCCTGTGGGGTAGGCCTTAATTTCTTGAGGTAGGTGATACTTGTATCACTGAGTGTAGGCCCTTGTGCCTGAGGTGTAAGTCTTAGAGAATACTGGGAGATCCTAAGAGCTTTGAGGTGTAAGCTCCTTGGAGCATTGTTTTAGAGAAGTGCCTTGACTAACAGGAAGTTAACAAGGTGGGAGGAGAGTGGATGTACTCATAATTTTAGGGAACAACAAAAAAAAACTTGTGTGCTTTTCTGTGATTGTTTTCTATTTGCAGGTTCTTAAAAGCTTTCATCTATTCAATCACAAAGTAACTTAAGAAGAAACAAAAGAAATTCAAAAGACCTAGACAAACCTATTCACCCCCTCTAGGTTTCTAGCTACCTTGAAAATAAGATCTTTCAAGTAGTATCAGAGGGTTGTTGCTCAAAAAGGGATTTAACAATCTGAGTGATCTCCAAAGGTAGCTGTAGTTAAGTGATCATGGGCTCTAGAGAGAGCCAGAGAGAGCTGAGTTCTACGAAACTCCCAATCTACAGGAAGTAGTATTTTGAAATATAGAAAGAGAGGGTGAGGCTATTTATGGAAGCCTATGATCCAAGAATCTTTGCAATAGTCAGGGAGGGACCTATCATTCCTATGAAGGTCTCTGCTCTAAATTCCAACATTAAGACACCAAAAACATACTCTAAAATGAAAAAAATATGAGGTCATCTTAGCTGGCTTGGACAAGAGAGTACAGAACATCCTTGCCAGTGTAGTAGATGACTCAACTTTTCAGAACTTGGTTCACTTACAGACCTCCAAGGAGATGTGGGACACCCTTGTGGTCTACATGGAGGGTACTAAAGAGGTAAGGGATGATAGGAAGTCTCTGCTCAACCAGGAGTATGAGTCTTTCAGGAAAAATCTGAAAGAGAACATAGCTGCATGCTATGAAAGATTTTTTCAGGATCATAAATGTGTTGAAGACCTATGGGAGGGTCTTCAATAATTTTGAAATAAATGACAAGTTTCTCAAATCTCTCACTAGATATTGGGATACTAAGATCTGTGCCATAAGAGAGGTGGCCAAGCTTGCTGAAACTCCTCCCCAAACATTGTTTGGAAAGTTGCTCTCCTATGAGATGTAGCTAGATGCCAGGAAGGAGGAGGAGGCCACCAGCAAATCCATGGCCAAAGAAAAGTCCTTGGCCCTCAGAGCAGAAAGCATAAGGAAGGGCAAGGAGAGTATTCCTTCTCCACCAAAAAGACCAGCTGAGTCAGATAGCTCAGACTCAGAGGCATCAAACAGTAGTATGTCTGATGAAGACTTTGCAGTCTTCTCCAGACAACTCCAGAGGAGGATGATAAAGAAGTATTAGAAGAAGAGGCCTTCCAATTCCACTCATCATAGGAAGAATCCGTCCAAGACTGACAGGTATGGTTCCAAACCTAGTAAATATAACTCTTTTAAAGTAGTTTGCTACTGTTGTAGCAAGCCTGGGCATATGATAGCTGACTCCCCAGAGAAGAGGAAGGAAGCTGAGGAGAAGAAGCAACATCAATAAAAAGGGAAGAAGGAGAAGTACTTCATTACTAAGAAGGAAAAGAGTTGGACAAACTCATCATCTTTTGAGTCTGAAGAAGAGGAATCCTACATTGGGCTATTTGCTGATGCTACTGCTAAAGATAAAGCTGCTATAGTAGGAGAAGTAAATTCTCTAGTGAGGATAGGAATCAGAGCCCCTATGACACTATCAGATAGTGATTCAGAGGTGAATGAAGATGATGTCTACAGCTGCAGAGGGCTGATGTCAATGACAGATGGAGAGGATAGCCAGGATCAGCCTTGTCAATGCAAGGTACATTCTTTACCCAATTATACTTCTATGTCTGAGTATGAGACCATTCCTTGCTCAGAAACATCTTCACCCAGTGGTGAAAAAGATTCTGGATCTGAAGGAGATGTGATTCAACTGATTAACAAGTATGGAGAACTTCTGAATGCCTTTAAGAAGGTCAAGAAGTTGTCTAAGAAGCAAGCTAAAGAGATTTAATCTCTTAAGCTTGCAGTTGCCGAGCAGACTGTAACAGCTAATCTGCTAGATCAGAAAGCTAGGGAAATTATCCAACTGAAGTCCCTCTTGGACATCCAGATAGCCTCCATCAAGAATAAGAACTTTCTCATCAAGGAACTTGAAGATAGCCTTGAGAAGGAGAAAAGAATAGTGGCTAGCTATTCTAAGCTAAGTACTGTACTCCCCTTGATAGACACCTTCTCCTCTCAAAAGGGAAAGAAGGGGTTGGGATTCAAAGGAAGCATAAGAGTTGCTCCTTCCAAAAGGAAAGACAAAGCTCCAGCTCCAGCTCAGCCTATTGCTTCCAAGCCTCCCATCCTTTTTTAGAAAAGTTCTATTTCCTTCTAATAGGTATGACCAAGAAAGCTCTTATGGTCACTGGGAGAAGGGTTGTTCATCTGGAGTGAACAAAGATGTTAACTGGCATGGTGAAAGTTTTAGTAGGGTGTGTGCCTTCCAGGCTACCAATGAGAAATTTCAAATGTCTGAATTTGGACCATTTGTTTTTTGTGCTTCAGCCCGAACTCTCAAGAATATTGCTACAGCCAAGACTCAGAATCTGATAGTAAAGATTTAGACTAAGGGCAAGTCTAATAGTCAGGTTGATTTGGTCATATCTGAAGCCATCAGAAGCATGCTTTCTGAAAAGAAGCTTGCTGCTACTGGGACTCAGAGTAGACCAAATAAATCAGCTAGAAAACTTTCCTTCAGTCAAATTCTAGCAGAAAGAAATAAGAAAAAGGCTGCAACACATCTTCCTCCTATTAGGGCTGCTGCTAACCAAGCCACATGGCCTACATAGAAGAGAAGATATAATATACTTGATTGTTGGTGATATGGTAAGATAGGGCATTTTGCCATTTATTGCTGGCACAATCCTAATGTGGCCAGAGCTAGGGTCAATCCACTTATCAGAAATTTTGCCGGTGGACATGTTCAGTTTCTTACTAATATGCACCTAGGACCCAATAGATATTGGGGTCCTAAGGTTAATTAAACTGTATATTACAGGTTAATATAAGTGGCCATACCCTTATATGGTACTTGAATAGTGGTTGTTCCAGGCACATGACTGGAATAAGGAGCAACTTGAAGGAGTTTACTTCAGTAAAAGATGGACCCAAAGTCATCTTTGGTGGTTCAAATAGAGGGGTAACCAGAGGATATGGTAAGATTACCAATGGCATAGTCACCATCACCAAGGTGCCTTATGTTGAAGGGTTGCAACACAACCTGATAAGCACAAGCCAGCTCTCTGATCTTGGCTATATTATTATCTTCCACAAGGATGAGTGCATAATTAGGAGGTCAAGTGACCAAGAGGTCATCTTGATAGGCACTTGGAGTGAAAATGTTTATTGCTTAAACTTTCTATGTCTAGATACAGATTCTCCTATCTGTCTATTGGCAAATGAGAAAGTAACCTACTGTATCTAGTGGCACAAGAGGCTAGCCCATTTGAATTACAAGACTATTGGCAAGCTCTTCAGTCAAGAGCTAGTTTGGAATGGGCCCAATGTGATGTGATCTAAGGAGGGCATTTGCTCAGCTTGCCAAAAGGGCAAGCAGACAAAAGTCTCCTTCAAGGGCATTGGTACCAAAGACTCTATGAGGTGCTTATACCTCTTATACATAAACATATTTGGTCCTATGCCACTTCACAGTCTTGGTAGGAAAGTCTACACCCTTATGGTAGTTTATGACTATTCTAAGTTTACCTGGGTGTTCTTTCTTAAGAAAAAGAATGAGACCCTTGATGTCTTCATGAGGTTTGTCAAACAAATTCAGAATGAGCTTGACAGTTCTTTGGTCAAAATCAGAAGTGACCATGGGACTGAATTCCAGTCTGATGGAATGACCAGGTTCTGTGAAGAACATAAGATTCATCAAGAATTCTCTTCTCCTAGAACACCCCAGCAAAATGGGATAGTTGAGAGGAAAAATAGGACTCTCATAGAGGGGTGTAGAACACAGTTGAGTGATACATCTCTCCCATAATATTTCTGGGCTGAGGCAGTAAATACTGCATGTCATGTCCTCAATTAGGCCTCTATCACCAAAAGCCATAAGAAGACTCCCTATGAGATCTTAAAGGGCAGAAAACCAAATATGTGTTATCTAAGAATCTTTAGTAGAAAGTGCTTTGTGCTTCACAATGGCAAGTCCTATGTGACTAAGTTTGCTGCCACGTCCTTTGATAGAATATTTATTGGGTACATCAATCATAGCAAAACCTGTAGGATCTACAACTTGAAAAGCCAAGTTGTAGAAGAATCAGTTCATGTAGTCTTTGATGAGTCTACTATGATTAACAGTGGGCTGCCTAGCTCCTCTTATAGTACTGCAGGTACAGAACAAATGATTGACAAACTGACCATTAAGGAAGCATCACCAGTTATATAAGATGAAGTGGATACTCCAGAAAATCTACCAGGTACACTGGGAATGGATGAAGATCAACAAGAGGCTGCACCTGAAGCTGAACCTACTATTGAAAGAAGACTACCACCAACAATCAGACACATAAGAGATCATCCAGCACACTAGATCATTGGTGAGGCAATCCATGGAGTAATAACAAGGAGCAAAAGTCTGAACACAACCACGTACTCAAGCTTTCTGTCATATTTAGAGCCTAAGTAGTTTGAAGAGGCCAACATAGATCAACATTGGATTGGAGCTATGCAGGAGGAACTGAACTAGTTCAAGAGGTGCAAGGTCTGGAAGCTGGTTCCCAGACCAGAAGGACATAATGTTATTGGAGTCAAGTGGATCTACAGAAACAAGCTTGATGAAAGTGGCATTATAAACAAGAATAAAGCCAGACTAATGGCTAAGGGGTACAAGCAAGAAGAAGACATTGACTTTGATCTAACCCTATAGCAAGATTAGAGGCCATTAGATTGTTCCTTGTATATACTGCATACAAGGGATTCAAGGTCTACCAAATGGATGTGAAGTCAGCCTTCCTAAATGGTGAATTAAAAGAAGAAGACTATGTTGAGCAACCTCCAGGTTTTGTAGTTCCTAACTCACCTGATTATGTTTTTAGACTTAGGAAAGCTCAATATGGGCTGAAGCAAGCCCCAAGAGCATGGTATGAGACTTTGTCTAGTTTCCTCATTGAGAAGAAATTCTCAAGGGAGAAAGTAGACAAGACCCTATTCCTAAGGGAATCTAAGGGTAAGATCATCCACGTTCAGATCTATGTAAATGACATCATCTTTGGATCTACTAATGACAACCTCTACATAAAGTTTTCTAAACTTATACAGGGGAAGTTTGAGATGAGCAGTATGGGTGAACTTAAGTTCTTCTTAGGCCTCCAAGTAAGACAGACTGATGATGGCTTGTACATATCCCAGTCTAAGTTCACAAGGGAGTTGATAAAGAAATTTGGCATGGAGTACTCCTCCACCATAAGAACTCCTGTGGGGTCAAGTATGCCTGTAAGCAAAGATGAGGCAGGGAAACCTGTTGATGAAACTTTGTATAGAGGGATAATTGGCTCCCTTCTATATCTGACTGTAAGTAGACAGACATCATATATGCTACATGTGTTTGTGCTAGATATCAGGCCTGCCCTAAAGAATCTCACTACTCTGCAGCTAAGAGAATCTTGAGGTATCTTTAGGGAACTCTAGATCTTGGCCTATGGTACCCTAGGAATGGGGAGTTTGAACTAATAGAATTTTCAGATGCAGATTTTACAGGCTGCAAAGAGGATAGGAAGAGCACATCTAGCACCTGTCAGTTCTGGGGAGGGAGACTGGTATCTTGGAGCAGCAAGAAACAAACCAGTGTTGTAATATAACCTACAGAGTCAGGGTACATCTTAGTAGGTAGCTACTGTGCTCAGTTGCTGTGGATCCAGTACCAACTTCAAGACTACAACCTTTAGATAAGTAGAACTCCTCTATTCTATTATTCTACTAGTGCAATCTCAATTTCTAGGAATCCTGTCTCCCATAGCAGGACTAAGCACATAAAGATTAGATATTTTTTCATTAGGGAGCATGTGAAATGTGAAGACATCACCCTTGAGTTTGTTCCAACATGCAAACAAGTGACTGAAATATTCACTAAGCCACTAGATGAAGCCAAGTTTAACACCTTCAAATTTGAGTTGGGTATGTTAAACTTAGTATAGCTTTAGTTGCTCCTCATCTGGTTGTAAGCTATTTGGTAAATTACAGATGGAATTGTTCTTTAAAGAAATGAAGATTATCCAATTGAGGGGGAGCATGTCCAGAACAATTCCAAAAATTCACTGCTGCCTAATTGAGGGTGGAGCAGATGATAAGATGATCAGATGAATCCTACCAGCTATTTGTTGAAGTCAAAAAGGGGGAGGGAAAGATGATCAGATGATCATATTATTATTCTAGTGTGGTAGCAGCAATTTAGGGGAAGTAGGTGTAGTGATGTTCCACTCTGCAGGCAGGGAAGTGTGGTAACTATAGATTACTTCTCAATTATATAGTTTTTATGCTTATTGCTGCATGGTTTTGTGTATGTCATTGACTCACTTGCTTATGAGTTTTGACTTCCTCAAATAGGCGGAGATTGTTGGGTCCATTTCTCACAATGTCCTAGATTTAAGGAAGTCAATCTTGTCAATGATATACATATAATTGTAGTTGATAGTGATGGGATAGGTAGTCTAAGTGGCCAAGTCATGTAAACACTTACCTAAGATGTAGACTGGTAGAAATCTGTCTTAGTCCACAGGCGTTAAGTGAAGGTGACTCACTCAACGCCAGATGACTTATAGCACTGAGTAAAGCCTATTCAGTCAAAGCGAAAGCAGTGGGAAGATGATAAAGTGGCTAAGTACACAAGCATTGAGTGAAGTCAACTCACTCAAAGCCATACAACAAAAGACTGTGAGTTGAACTGGATTCTGAATTCATCGAACAAAGTTTAGAGTTCGTCGAGCTGAGCTCACCGTTCATCAAACTCAATTCAGTATTCGTCGAACTCAGTTCAGAGTTGCGTGAGTCATAAATATGGCTAAGTCTACAGACATTAAGTGAAGGTCATTCACTCAACGCCATAACCTCATAGGTATTTAATAACACTCAGTCAGTCAAAGCCAATGTTTTTAAACAAAGAATATTGGCTAAAAAAAAGTGTTGAGTGAGGTGTGCTCACTCAACGCTCTCAACGCCTAAGTTGCGGAAAGATTTTCTAAGGCAAATATCGTTGAGTGAAGAAGACACACTCAACGCTCTCAATGCCAGAGAAGCAGGAAGATTTTGCTAAGGCAAAAAAACATTGAGTGAGGCTTGTTCACTCAATGCTCTCAATGCCAGAGAAGTAGGAAGATTTTGCTAAGGCAAAAAATGTTGAGTGAGGCTTGTTCACTCAACGCTCTCTGTTGGGCCCATTGACCCCAATGTTCCAGATTTGAAAGAAGTCAAACTTGTCAATGACATACATATATAATGTATTTGATGTATGCTTGAGTTATTGCATGCAGGTTGTCCTTGATTGGATGACAGTCTTCTTGGCCAGATTGGACATACACATATAATGTATTTGATGTATGCTTGAGTTATTGAATGCCTTAGTCAAACTGGACAAGAAGACCGTCATCCTATCAGATAGTGATTCTGAGTCTTTAGAATCAGATGAAGAGGAGGCCTATATTGGTCTCATGACTATTGAAGAAGAGGCTGAATATCCTACTACCCCATATGGCATAAGGGCCCCTTTGTCCTCTTTTGACAGTGACTGTGAAGAGGAAGAGGAGTTCAGTCTCATGACTATATCAGAAGACAATATGGACAATCTTGTTCCTGATGAGGTACACTCTATTCCTAACTCTCCCTCTATCTATGGGTCTGGCTTAGACTCCGAAGCATACACTTCCTCTAGTGGGAATAGTTGTTCAGAATCTAAAGATGATGTCAATTAATTGATTGACAAGTATGGTGTAATTGTAGATGCCTAAAGAAGAGCAAAAGGCTTGTCAAGCGATAAGTTCAGGAGATTGCCTCCCTACAGAGGGTTACTTCCATGCAGTTTATGTCAGCAGACTGTGTTGGAGCATGCATTCCATGCTTCTTGGTTTGCTAATTAAAAATCACATTTGTATTTGATCATAGGGTGTTTATGATGTGCAAATATCACAGGTATAACACTAAAATCATTTTGACTTGGATTCGGGTTTGAAAAGAGGAGCTAAGGTGATATCGTCTGGCGATATCCACTATTGCCAGCAGGCGATAGCTCAATGGGCAATTACAGAATTTTCTCCACGGCATGCAGTTCCAGTCGATATCACCCGGAGATATCTATATCGTCCAGGCGATATCACACGATTGGCCACGAAAGATTCAGCCTGCAGAAGTTTCGAATCATTGGACATGTGGCAGCCTGTGAGGATATCGCTTGTAGGCGATACCCAGTATCGCTAGGCGATAGCGCTAAAGTATAAAATAGGCTCATTTTTCTGAGAAAAAAAGACTTAGAGAATTTGGAGTGTTCCTTCCCGTGCAGCTGTTCCAAAAACTCCAGCATCGAGAAAAACTCCATCTTCCCAAGAAGGGACAAGAGCGAAGAAGCGATGACTCGTTCATGGCATCTGAAGCAACCTTGGCAAGGATTCGTCGGCATCTTCAGTGCTACATTTTGAGGGAGATTTCATTCTGAAATTTACTGTGTAATTCTTAATTTCTTATTTGTAATTGATAGAGGAAATTGTCACCTTGTGCGTGGCATCTAAGTCCTTGCATGGCTTATGAGAGAATCGCCGCCTTGTACGTGATGTCCAAGTCCTTGTGTGACTTAGGGAGTTCTCACTACCTTGTGAGCAGCGACTAGATCGTGTTGTGATCTTGGGGAGGATAGTAGCTAGATTTAGGGAGAGATACGTTATAGCCAGTCGGTTCTTGTTAGAAGGACCGGTGAATTCAAAAGAAGTTTGTAATTTTTCATAGCCTTGATCTCTAGCTTCACAGAGATTCATTATATTCTATTTAACACTTGTGAAATAAATTATCATCATTTCTATTCTTGTGATTTACTAAGTGTTTATTCTTGATTATGAAAAATTAGTTTTATTTCTGCAATTATTTCTTCAAGCAAATATTAATTGAAAAAAATATAAATATTGTTAACCCTTATTCACCCCCTCTAAGGGCATCTCACGATCCAACAGACTAATCTTGAAATTCTGACCAATATTGAGTGTACTCCTAAGTAGGCTGAACAAAGTCATGACAAGGATCTGGTATCACCTATTCTAGCATTCTGGCTTCAGCAAGCCTTGGAAATAGCTCTCTATGTAGCTAGTTAAAGTTATCATAATAGTAGATGTTTATAGCCTTGAACATATCTTTCATTGACACTTCCAGTGCATTAACCTTAGTTTTCAATTCTTTCTCCCCCTTTTTTTACTTCTTCAAGCACTTTAGCTGCAATAAACTTACTATAATAGTCCATTTGGTCATCAAAGTATTTCATACCTTCATTTTGGGCTTGGAAAAAAGTCTTTGTATTTTCATCAACATTCTGGAGAACAGTCTGGTTGCTTTTTATCCATGCCATCATGTGAACAATGGACGAACTTCCTTGTATAAACCACGAATCTAATCTTGAATCCAACTTGTTAAAGCGTACCTTTATCTCTGCAAGGTCATTATTCATATCTTTTTCAGTTTCTTTCAATTTCTTAAATACTTTCTTCAAGGAGAGATCCAAACTTGCTTGCTTTCTTGCCATCATGGCTTCTATAAACTTCAGGAGACAAATATTTGAACTAGTACTTGGAAGATTTGCAGTTAGAACACTTGTACTTGGAATATCTGTACTGGGCTCAGAGTAACTGGAAGACTCTGCCATATGAGAGATGTGAGCTTTAAACAAAAGTCCAGTATCTAGAGCCTCTCGGATAGGAGGATGCACCTCTACATCTCCTTCCTCATCAGAAAGATCAACGATCTCTACTTCCTCTACTAGAGGTCCACTAAGAATTGCCTCATTTCTTTTCTGTAGATATCGAACAAACCTGTCCAACACCGTTTGAATCGAGATAGAAGGATGAATCTACTCCTCCTCAGTCCTTATAGGTAGAACATCTGGGAGACTTATAATCAGATTCTCTATGGAAAACAGCATAGTAGAATCGTTTATATTATCAGCAGCGAGCTCATCCTCATCAGCAACATCATAATCAACAACTATCTCAACCACAACCTCAACAGATTCATCTTCAATAATAGCAAACTCATCATCAACATCAGCATCAACTCCACATTATCATCAGGAGCTCTCTCATCATCATCCTTTTCTGATACTATCTCAGCAGCAACAGCCTTACTAATTTCAACAATCACTGTATGAAGATCATCTATCTCTAGAACATCTAAAACTTGGAACATCAACCTCAACAAGCTGAACCTCTACCTATGGAGCATCTGAAACTACAGAAGAATCAACCACCAAGGGCACTTGCACATCAGTAGCCACTTGTGGAGCATTCCTGCACACGATCTTTCAGGAATCTTATGGAAGGTGGGAGTTGTTGGGTATTGTATCCACAATAACCCTGATTTGAAGAAGTGTCCCTTGAACTAAGATGAATTGAGTTGTATTTGATGCTCTCTATTTAGTTATGTGCTTGCAAGATTATTTTGCTAAGTACAACCCAATGTCAGGTTATAGTGGGTTAGAAAACACAGGACTGTATAATATAATCCTTTATTGTGTAGGACAAGGTGTCGACTCACGTGTAATCTCTCTATTGGGGTGTACTTCTATTACAAGTGCATTAGAAGGATCAAGGAAGTACCAGGGGCTTGAATCAGAAGAACAAAAATTTACGTAATTAAAATTCATCGAGTATAGTAGTGGATACTTATTAAATTCATTGAGTGTACTCCTAGATACTCGTCAAATTCGTTGTGTATACTTACTAGAACTCGTCAAACTCTTCGTATTTACTTCAGGTATAATTTCTGAGATCTGTAAAATCAGTTAAGTAAAAGTCGTCGAGTATCATCAAGTATACTTGTCGAATTCATCGAATGTATCTTTCGATACCCGCCAAATTCATCGAAAGTACATGTCTATACACGTCAAATTCATCGAGACTCATTGGGTATACCTTTGAGTTATGAACTTACTTCTCTGGATTTTTCTAAGTCATATTCGTCGAATATCACTCAGCTTATGCATCAAGTGTATCAGTCAATACTCATTGAATTTGTCGAGTGAGCTAGCCGATATTTGTCGGATTCATCGAGTATGACTTCAGTTGGGCGTCGAGTTATAGGTTCAATTGGGCTGAAATTATCTAAGTTAATTTTGTCGAGTTTCACTACAGTTCGACGAGTATACTCAGTTATTCTTGATGATACTCGATGAATTATACTTATGGTTTATTTCAAATTTCCAACTCGTTCTTCCCGATTGCCATGTACTGTAAACTTCGCACGTCTCGGTATGGAATGTTTTTTCTAGCCATTACAGGAGGAGGATTTCTATATATATTTAGGGTGAAATTCATTCAACCCTAATCATGCTCATTATTTCTAATCGAGAAATTTCCGAACGTCAATATACCGTCGGCACTTGATCCCAAACTTCGCAACCCGTATGGCCGACGATAAGATTGCTGCATGATTTGTTCTTCCCCTAACGTGACGATAAGAGAGTTGATCTCCAAATACTTTTATTCTACATAGATCTAGCCAATCCGTGTGTTCCGATCTAGTTCTCAAAGATTTCGTTTTTTTCTTATTCTTCAAGACATTCAAGATCAACCTTTTCGAACAACGAAGGAAAAAGACTTTAGATCTACATAAGATTATTTATAATATTTATTGTGTAAATCTTTTTTACTTTTGTAGGAGGTTTTTCCCTCCGAGTTGTAGATCTGTATTTGGATCGAGTTATAGATCCGTGTTTGGATCGAGTTATAGGAGAGTTTGTTCTCCGAGTGGTAGTAGCATTTCCTTGTAGTTATAGGAGTTGTGGCTCCGAGGTGTAAGATTTGTTGCAATCTAAGATAAAAGGTGAAGTAGTAGAATCTAGCCCTTCGTGGTAGATAGACGATGTGGGACAGTGGACATACCCAACTCGGGAAACCACTATAAATCTCTGTATTTTGTGTGCTTAATTTTTCAGTTATTTTTATTCCACAAAAAGACGCAAAACTCACCTATTCAGCCCCTCTAGGTGATTTAGGTTGATGCTAAATACTTTCAATTAGTATAAGAGGGGTGTTGTTCGATATAAGGCTAACACCATGAACAAGATCTCTTCTCTAGTGTTAAGAGATTCTTCTCCATTGCTATGGACAGAAGTAAGGATATGTCTTTGATGAAGTTACTTGTGTTCACAAAAGAGAACTTTCCTTTGTGTAAAGAAAGAGTCAGATTCTTCATGGAAGCAATAGATCCCAGGATATTACAGATTGTTGAAGAAGGACCTCATATTCCTACACAGTCGTCTACTCTTAATCTTACTGTCATGATCCATAAGAAGATGATGGAACTGACTAAGGATGAAATTGCCTTGGTTTCTTTAGATAAAAGGCAAAGAATATTATAGTTAGTGCAGTGGATGGTTTAATGCTTCAAAATTTATTCCACTATAAATCTGCCAAGGAGATGTAGGATTGTCTCGTAGTTCTCATGGAAGGAACTCAAGAGGTTAGAGACAATCGTAGATCTCCACTCAATCAAGAATATAATGTAAGACCCCCCCTTTTTTTCTTTTTAAACCACCGGGGTCTTAGGCCCAGAACCGCCGCTTTGCGGTGAAACCTTCACGCCCGGGAAGGTCACCACTACAAAACGGCAATTCTGCCGGCCAACTCGATCACAATAGTAACAAGTTAATAAGAGAGCAAGTCCACAACAATCACATGTAAAGTAAATAGTCTCCACGAAGGGAGTGTCCACAGATATAATAAAGTACAGAAGTTAGGGCTCATGCCCGGTACATCAAAATCCTCACTACATCTCTCATAGCGGAAGCAAAACTAATAAACTACTAGCAATATGGACTCAAAGTCCTAGTAATCTGAACTCCAGTACTAGACTGCCCATCTCCAAGCGTGCCGACCTCCTGGGCTGCTCCTCCATGCTGAGCTCTACAGTCCCCTAAAATGATGTGGTTCAAAAACTGTTAGTCTAAAAGACTAAGCTCTATTATCCCCCGCCCCTTACTCCATGGCTCCTAGTCACCGAGCTGGGAGGAAGAAAGGAGAGGACATGATAGTGGAGAATAACAAAAGCAGGTGATGGCAGAACTAGACTAGCAGTTTGATGAGCATGTATAAATATAACATTAACAAAGGTAAGAAAAGCTACTCAAGAAATAAGTAACCTTAGCTTATATGAAAGCACATAAGCCGAGGGATCTTCTGTAAGGCTCCTATCGTATAAAATGTCCCATACCAATTTATACGATTGGGTGTCGGTTTTCTAGCAAGCATACATATATATTTACAGAATAAAAACCTTAACTTATATGCACGCTGGCGTGAACTTATAAACCAAGGGGTCATTTTGTAGAGCCTATTGTATAAAGCATCCCATACCACTTTATATAATAAGTGTCAGGGTTATATGCAATGGTTATGCTATGACATGCAATTATGCCATGATGTGAACATGCACGTGAAACACATCCACTCGACTCTATGTACACAGACCTTTAGTTCCCCTTTCTGGAGCCGAACCTCCCAGGATACCTCCGTAGTGGCAAACGAAAGCGGTGAGTTGGGCGTCACCCACCTTTAAAACAGTAATTGCACTACCAGCCAGACCTATCGTACGCCTCAACGCTGGTGCACTAAGCGGAGCGCCATCGTACTCTTGCTGGCTAGTACACTGGACTATTATGGTGAAGTGCTAAACCACACTTGCCGAGTCAATGTATTAGCGTCGGTGCATCGACCCTCTAATACCGAAGACCCACCACCTTATACTTTATGCACATGCAACCTTAATGTATCATCCACCGAGCTAAAGCTCCTCGGACTATCCCGTCCGTTACAACCAACAACCGAGCCAAAGTTCCCCGGACTATCCTGTCCGTCACAATCAATTACCGAGCCAAAGCTCGCCGGGACATCCTACCCATCACCCAAAATCCCCCGGGCCTTTAGCCCGTGTGATCCAACCTAACATCCTGAGACATCGAGGTGAGTGAAAGTGTGTAATACCCCATTTTTTTTCTTTTTCAAACCACCGGGGTCTTATGCCTAGAATTACCGCTTTGCGGTGGCATCGACACTCGGGAAGGCCGCCACTACAAAACACTAATTCTGCCGACCTTTTCGATCACAAGAAAGAGAAGTAAATATAAACTGAAAATAATCAAGTCCACAGAATCACATGTAAATGGAAATCACAACAAGTCCATAAAAAATAAAGAAAGCAGAGTACTACAAAAGATTAGTTCAGATGAAATATAAACGGGCTTAAGCCTAGTACATCAAAACCTCACTACAATCTCTTGTGAAAGCTATAATAAAGAATAATCACTTACGGAACTGGTCATAGGTGCTCCGGAACTAGATTGGCCCACCTCCATGCGCACCGTGCTCCGCTGGTGCTGGTCCCTGGGCTGCTGGTCCCTATCTCCCATCCAGAGCTCCTATAATGTTGTGGTCCGAAAACCATTAGTCATAAAGACTAAGCCCTATCATCTCCTATCCCTCCCCCCATGGCTCTTAAGCACCGAGCGGAGAGGAAGAAAGGGAAGCTACAAAGGTGGAGAGTAAGCAAAGCAGATGGCAGTGGAACTAATCTAGCAGTTATTCATGTTGTATATCAGCTAAGTAGGGAAGGTACAATCTAGTAGTTCAAAAATAGTGAGCAGTAAAGTAAACAGGTAAAATAAGCAGCAAATATAATAAAAGCAAGGTAAGAAATAAGTAAGTAAGTAAGTAACCTTAACTTATATGAAATCCCATACAAACTTATAAGTTAAGTGGTCTTCTGTAAGGCTCCCATCGTATAAAAAGTCCCATACCGATTTATAAGTGGGGTGTTGGTTGTAATGCAAGTATGAGTGTAGTAAAATGTTATGCCATTATTCATGCATGTGCAACTCACGCACACGACTCTATGTGCACAGAACTTTAGTTCCCCCTGTTCAGAAAGTTAGCTTCACTCCCAGGAACCTCCATAGTGGCAAACAGAGACAGTGGGTCGGGCCCCCCACTCCTAGGAGGGTATCTACACTACCGAGCCTAGCCCTTCCGTACGCCCCCAGAAGAACACAACCTAGAGTATCCGCGTACTAGTGCTAGCTACATCCACCAGACTTTCTTTGGCTAAGTTTCCTACACCGCCGAGTCAATGTACCAATGCCGGTGCGAATGACTGTCAAATACCGAAGACCCACCACCTTATTCTATATTCAAACCCTCGAGCCCCCGACTCCCTATACTATCCCGTCCGTGCATCTACCATCCGAAGCTAACGTCCGAATGACAATTAAACCAATCCTATTCAACCTCCCTAGCTAACGGGGTGTGTGAATGTAAAACCCTAGTTATACTAGTTGCTCTTTTAGATTGTTATTCCTACGGTTTACGTTAGCCCAGGACTGCCCCCGGTATTCCCCATGAAGGGCTCTCAAAGGGCACTAGGAACTATGATGGTACCTGAAGCCCATCGTTCCCTTTCGTAAGGCACTTATTATTATTGGTTAATACCCAAATTCCCAATCCCTCTTGTGTTATATTGGTTTTAACCCTAGTGAATTTGACACTTTCTCTCCTACGGGGTAGACGATGTTTCGTCGTCTCCGAGCACCTCTAAACTCTAGCCAAACTTCTCACTCGTCATCATGACTCCTCATATCACTTCTTAGCCTATTACACTCATATCCCATCTTCTTAGTTAACTTCTGCACCCTAATATGATTCCTGAAGTTTTTACTGAACGCAGACCATCCTAAGTTATATGATGTATATAATGGCAATTACTCAAAATATTTATCCAAATGTCCTAAGTTATTTACTGAGAGTCTATCATGACATAATTAGGCTAAATCCAGAAAATTATAATTTTCCAAATTAATCTGTTATTTAATTAATTTTCCCAAAAAATTGGCCATAGGTAATTTTAAACATGAGATACATGATTTTCTCAAGTAATGGCCACCCAAAAATCATGACCACAAAATAACTGAGAGATATCAATAAATACTAATTTCCATTATTTTACAGAAAATATTTAGCCTCTAATTAATTTATCCAATATAATTCCATTAATTGTATTTAAAGAAGGGAGTACTAAAATTATTCATTAGAAAATTGTAGAAAAATTACTAAACCTTAATAATGTGCAAAAAGAGCCATTGCACAAAAATCATAATCTTCCTGGCTTACTAGACACTAAAATAATTTCAACTAAGTTTTCATGTGAAATAATACTTAGTGAAGCAACCCCTATAAATATACTTCCAAAAATTCCATAAAAATTCACATAGCTTCATAATATATTAAAAGATCGTCTGACTAAATTTTATAGACTTCGAATAAGTGGTTACTTTATAATAAATTCCTAAGTAAATAATACAACTTGCTAAATTATGAATGAAGTGTCCAAAATAATAATCCTAAATTCATAATAAAATTTCCAGAGCTTTTTTATAACCCATAAACATGATTGACACAATTTAATTCAAATCCAAAGTTAGAGCATTACATAATTAATTCTTCAAGAGAATCTATGATTTGCGCTTTTATAAAAGAACCTATTTGAAAGCTTAACCAAGTACTACGTAACATGATTCAAAGTTTAATATGACTATAAACATAACTCTTACCATCCTCTTGTGGAAATTCAAGATCATTTGACCCCTCAGTTATTCCTTAAGGTGTAAAGGCCTAATTTAATACAAAGTGTATTAAGTGTTGTGCCTAAGTACAAATACTCCCAAACTCCTCCCTAGGGAATATTTCCACCCTAGAACCACATGGACTAAACCCTAAGTCCATATAAGAACATATCATCCTATGTCCTTCACAAACCCCCATAGTTTAATCCTTAATGTGTGAGCAAGGGTCCTAGGGCAAACCCACCCAAATTCATCTCAAATTCCATGAGAGGGTGTTTTCACTGACCATGGGGCTCTGGACAAAATCCCAACCCATTTGGGTGAGAATTGGCCCCACTATGCCCCAAAAATCCCTTGCCCTAATTTTCTCCTTAAAAGGCCAAACTTTGGCCTCAACAAAACCTAATTATATCAAACACAATTGGGCTGAAATTTTTATCAGGGTTAAATAATAACCCTACAAATCAGCCACCAAAATTTTGGAGAAATTAGAGGTCATTTGACCCTCTAATTAAATCATACATGAATTATTTAATTTTTTACAAAAACTATAGAAATTTTTTTTCTACAAATTCTCATTTTTGGATATATTGCGGGTAAGATAAGAATATCCCCCATCCCAAATTCCAAGTCACTTGGATGGCTGGATTGATTGGGGTACTCAAATCATTCCCTGTTCAACCCTATGTATGGATCTCACCAAAATGAGTGCTGTGGTCTAACCAAGAATCCAAATTGGTTCAAATTAATTTTAAAATAAAGTAGACTCATATATCTACAATATTCATGTTAATAGTTTTTCCTGATCTAGACTGGAAGTATTTTTAATATTTAATTTAAAACCACCCTATAAACAGGACAAAAATTGAAATAATATGAATTAATAATTTAACCCAGCACAAATCTTAAAGCAGATCTATCGTCTACTGGTCATCTCCTTCCTTTAGCCAAGGGCTGTGAATAAACCGACCTGGAGCGCATTCCAGACATTGTTGCCGGCCATCCAGCCTCCTCCCTGGCAGGCCACCGCCACCACCACCTCCGTTGAGGTGGTGGCCATCGCCGGGCGGCGGCGCGGCCGCCGGAGAGGCGAAATCCGGTGAACCCGACAAGTTCTTCTTTACGAAAATAACCAGGAAGATCACCTCTTCCCGATCGGGCTCAGTTGAGCCCGATTCTTAATCCTAAGGAAAGCTATGATCTACCCGTAGAGAGAGAGGAGGGGAGGACCTTATTCGCGGGCTTGAGGCGTGCAGATCGACGGAAAGTCATTAATGGTGAAGGTGTCGCCGACGGTCTTTAATAACACGAAGAACTCCCTCGTCTCCTTCAGGCAAAGTGTGGAAATGAGTGTTTGAGCTCTAGGGAAGCTTTTAAACCAGTAAAAGGAGGGAGGGGAAAGGTATAACTTCTGGTGGCCATTAATGGTCCTTTAAAACTTTTTCGGCCATGGTGGTGGGGGGCTGAAAATGGCTCTGTCAAGCAAGATAACGGCTGGAAACTCCTCCTCTTCCCTAGAGGAGTTGAATCCCGTCCTAAAAGAGGAGGGGAAGGGGCCAAGGCATCAAGTGCCATTACTGGCCATGAAAGCCGGTGCTCGTCCATGGCTGAAGCCTTCTTCATCTTCATAATCGTCGGCCATGTGGCCTACCTCCATCTTATCGGTCAATATTTTTTTTAAATAAGACTTAATTAGGTGTTAATAGAGAAACGGCTAATTTTAAGACATCCTGGCCCGCTTCCCGAAACAGTCCGGTTCAGCTGAACCAACAAATAAGCTAAAACAGCCAGCAAAATTCTAAGTAAAATGGCGTTGAGTGAGCCCAGCTCACTCAACACCATCCAGCCTACGACGTTGAGTGAGCTCAGCTCACTCAACGCCATCCAGTCGACGGCGTTGAGTGAGATCAGCTCAATCAACGCCATACAACCCAAACAAGATGGCGTTGAGTGAAGTCAGTGCACTTAACGCTGTTCAGCTTATGGCGTTGATTGCACTCGACGCACTCAATGCCTTCTAGCCTAAGAATGATGGCATTGAGTGCAGTCAGTGCACTCAACGTCGTTCAGCTTATGGCGTTGAGTGCACTCGACGCACTCAATGCCATCTAGCCTTTGAACGATGGCGTTGAGTGTAGTCAGTGCATTCAACGCTGTTCAGCTTATGGCGTTGAGTGCACTCGATGCACTCAACGCCATCCAGCCTTTGGACGATGGCATTGAGTGTAGTCAGTGCACTCGACGCCGTTCAGCTTATAACGTTGAGTGCACTCGACACACTCAACGCAATCCATCCTTTGGCATTGAGTGCACTCGACGCACTCAACGCCGGAGCCCAAATCCTGTTTTAAGTAAATTTCTGACCTACTATTTGCAGACCAAGGTGATTTTCACCTTGAGCCCGGGTCACTTGGCCTCCTTGGGCTTCCTAGGGTTTTGTCATGACTTGGTCATGATAAAACGTCTCCTAGGGGTCTGGTCGGAAATGGGATGTTACAAATCCCAATATACAAAAATAAAAATTTTGTCCCCGAAATTAAGGTTAAGCCTACGGGGGTTTCTACTGGAATAGAAGAAATTGTAACATCCCTACAGTTTAAGGTATACCTGACTCGAAGAGTTCCGGATGCTTTTGCTGCATCAAGTCCTGTGGCTCCCATGTATGCTCCTCCTGCCCATGATTGCTCCACATAACTTTGACTAAGGGAACCTTCTTACGTCGCAAGACCTGCACTGCCGTGTCATCGATCCTGATCGGCTCCAAGTTGACTGATCGATCTGAGGCCACCGGGCTGTCTGTTGTTTAAATTAGCTACTCAGGGCATAGCAGAGCCCTCCATAGTGAGGAGATGTGGAAAACGTCATGCAATCCTGCTAACTCCGACGGTAGCTCCAGTCTATAAGCCAAGGGGCCGATCCGCTCCAGCATCCTGTAAGGCCCCATATACCTCAGACTGAGCTTCTTCTGCCCGCGAACCCGCGAGACTCCGTGCATCGACCGTATCTTCAAGAAGACTCAGTCCCCCACTTGGAACTCTACCTGACGATGCCTCACATCGTAATATTTGGCCTACCTGCTCTGGTCTTCCAACATCCTGTCCCGGATCAATCTAATCTGAGCATCAGTATCCCCCACAAACTCCGAGCCTAGTGCCTGTGGATTTTCATCCTGAACCCATGATAGTGGGGTCCTGCACCTCCGTCCATACAATGCCTCGTATGGAGCCATGCCTATGTTGGACTGATGGGCGTTGTTGTACGAAAACTCGAATAGCGGTAGCAATCTCTCCCAAGGATTGTCGCGATCCAAAATACACAGGCACAAAAGATCATCCAATGTATGATTGGTGCGCTCCGTCTGCCCATCGGTCTGAGGATAAAAGGCCGTGCTGAATGTTAACCACGAACCCAGATGAGCCTGAACTGACCTCCACTCCCTGGATGTAAACCGCCCATCCCAATCCAGAACGATAGTCTTGGGCACCCTATAATAACGCACAAAATGCTCAATGAACCTCCGTACTAATACACCAACCAGAGCATCCTTTGCCACTGGAATGAATATGGCCAACTTCGTTAGACTGTCCACTATCACCCAGAATGAGTCATTTCACATACGGAATCGAGGTAGCCCATGAATGAATTCCATGGCTATATCCTCAAATTTCCACTCCGGCACCGGAAGTGGCTGCAACAAGCCGACCGGATTCCTACACTCTGCCTTTACGAGTTGGCAAGCCTCACAGTGCGTCACAAAGTACGTAATGTCCTTCTTCATACCCGGCTAGTACATCATTCTCTTCAAATCTTTTATCATCTTGGTGATCCCTGGGTGCACCGAGTATCAGCTGCTGTGAGCTCTTGTCATAATGTCCTCCCAGATCTGGCCTCCTGCCGGTATGTAGACCCTGCCTCTAAAATATAGGAGCCCATACCTCAGGGAGTAATCTGTATCCGTGCCTTCCTCCAAGGCTCTGAATATCGGCTCAGCTCTCACATCCAGCTTCTGCCTATCTCTAATGCGGTCCCGAATATCATCAGTGGTAACCATCGATCCCAGGTACTCTATGTATAACTCCGGGTCATCCTTGGACACTAGTGATTTCTGCATCTCCTCGAATGACTAAACCAACTCCAAGGCCATCAGCTGCGGGCCTACTCCTGACGTACTCGCTCTCCGGCTCAAAGCGTCTGCGACCACGTTTGCCTTCCCGGGATTGTAGTGCATGGTATACTGGTAGTCCGACAAAAACTCCACCCAGCGTCTCTGCCTGATGTTTAACTCCTTCTGTGTGTCTACGTATTTAAAGTTCTTGTAGTCTGAGAAGATGTCGCAGTGGAATCCGTAGAGGTAGTGTCGCCAGATCTTAAGAGCAAAAACAACTGCCCCATCTCCAAGTCATGCACGGGGTAGTTCTGTTCATGCTTCTTCAGCTGGAGGGAGGCGTAGGCTATTACGTGCCCATTCTGCATTAGAATGGCACCCATCCCTTGATAGGAAGCATCAGTGTATACCTGGAATCCTTCCTTCCCTAAAGTAAGAGCAAGGATATGAGCCGAGGTAAGATGATCCTTCAGCTCCTGAAAAGCAGACTCACATCGTGGTGTCTAGATAAAAGGAAACTCCTTCTTCGTTAGAGACGAAAGAAGGATGGCAATTTGAGAGAACCCCTTTATGAATTTCCGGTAATAACTGGCAAGTCCTAAGAAACTTAGAACATCCGAGGCTGTCTTCAGTGGTGGCCAATCCCGTACTGCCTGGACCTTCGCCGGATCTACTTCCAAACCTGCTCCACTGATGAAATGGCCCAAAAAGGCAACCTCCTTTAGCCAAAACTGGCATTTTTTGTACTTGACATACATCTTATGCTCTCGGAGCTTCTCCAAAGTCAAGGCCAGATGCCTCGCGTGCTCCTCTTCCGACCTCAAATAGATAAGGATGTCGTCGATGAATACAATAATGAAGACATCCAGATACTCTTCGAACACCCGATTAATCAAGGTCATGAATGCTGAGGGTGCATTAGTGAGCCCGAAAGGCATCACGGTAAACTCGTACAATCCATATCTACTGCTGAAGGCCGTCTTCGGGATGTCCTCCTCCCAAATGCGAAGCTGGTAGTACCCCGATCTCAGATCCAGCTTTGAGAACCAATGGGCTCCCTCCAGCTAGTCAAATAGCTCGTCTATCCTTGGCAAGAGATAACTATTCTGAACCGTAAACCTGTTCAAGGCCCAGTAATCTATACACAACCGAAGAGTTCCGTCCTTCTTCTTGATGAATAACACTAGAGCTCCCCATGGTGAAGATCTAGGCCGGACAAACCCGACCTCCACTAACTCCTGAAGCTGGCTTCGGAATTCCACCAACTCCTTCGGGGCCATTCGATAGAGAGCTCTGGATACCGACTTATCCCCCGGTATGAGCTGAATCTGGAAGTCCTTCTCTCGGTGCAGGGGTAGCCCTGGTAGCTTCTCCGGAAATACATCGATAAAGTCTCGCACTACTGGAATATCTGAAATGGAGTCCTTGGCCACGACCGCCTAAAAAAGAACCTGATATACTTTATCCCCCTGCATATGGGCCTTGATGGCCTGCACAGTTGATAATAACATTTAGGTGGCTGGTAGAATACCTTCGTTAATAATAAAGGAGTCTCCGTGCCTCACGGAGATCCTCTTCTCCAAGCAGTCAATCTGGTTATGGTTCCAGTACAACCATGTCTTGCCCAGGATCAGAACATAGTCTAACATCCTCAGGATTGTCGCTGGTTCCTCAAACGCCTTCCCGCCGATCTCTATCTCCATATTGTAATGTGCAGAGGTCATTAGCTCTGATCCATCGGGTAGATGCACCCTCATTATCTTTCCGGTGAACTGCTCTATACCTGCCAGTCATCACACGAAATCATCCGACGCAAAGGAGTGCAAAGCACCAGTGTTGACGAGTGTGTGAGCAGGCTTGCCGCTGATGAAAATTATGCCTGAGGTAATTTAGTGTCTTAGTATTCTGGTTATAGTTTGTCTTCTCTTAATTTCTAACTAGGCTATGTCCAAGAAAACTAGTTTCTAGGAAGGGAAAGAAAAATTTAAATGTACTGCCATACCTGCGATAACCTGCTCCGGGTTCCGGGGCTATGTCAGGTCTAGAGCATACACCTACTCCCTCTCTGGCCTGTGGCCTCGACCCTGATATCCTAGTCCTCGATCGTGTCCTCGGCCGCCAAACTGCCGGGGAGGTGGGGCGCCCTGAAGTGCTGGTGGGGGGGGGGGGGCTCGCCTCATAGGAAAGTTCCTCTTGATAGGCCCCGGTTTATTGCACTAAAAGCATACCGGTACCTGCTCTGCTGTCCTTGAAATCTACGGCATCTATAAAGGCTGGGGAGCCAATACCCCCTGACTCCTCTGCTCCTGCCCAATCTCCTGACGAGGTTGATCCTCGTTCCTTCTCTCCCCAATAACCTGGCATCAAGGACGGTCTCTACGACCTCCAATCACTACATCGTCAGCCGGTCTCTTCCGGCTCTTGACTGTAAGCTGATCCGCTTCTCTCTTTTTGTCCATCTCCAGAATCCCGGCAAGGCTCCCCTCTGAGATGAAGAGGAGGGCCTGTCTCAAGTCGTCTTGCAGTCCCTTGTAAAACCTCCTGGTATAGCCAGTGTCGTCCAGCTAATAAGCATCCGCATAGCGGGCTAGGTGAGTAAACTCCTGATAATACTCCAGTACTGTCCTGTTCCCCTGCCTTAACTACAGGAACCTATCCTCCAGATCGTCCCTCGCCGACTGAGGTACGAAATGTCCCAGGAGTGCTGCTCTGAACTCTTCCCAAGTAATATCTGCGCAATCCATACCCATAAAGGTGGTATCCAGTTGTGGCTTCCACCACCTCTTCCCATGTGACTCCAGGAAGGAAACTGCCAAAGCAACTGCCTCCTTAGTGGGACATCGAATCCCCGCAAGCATCTCATAGATGGTATCTAAGCATTCCTCCGTGCGTACTACCGACTACGTCCCCAAGTAGGATGGAGGGGAAAGTCCTTGGAAGACACTCATCCATTTGGCCCCAGGGTTTGGCTGTGGAGCCGGGGTTTATTGAGCTCAAAAGGCCTCCAGAATGGCCATCAGTGTTTGCCCCATCTCCTTCTGCTGGAACGGAGCTGGAGCCGGCGGAGGTGGGACCACATTCGGAGCCTGAGGTGTCCCCTACTGTGGCATAGGGTTCTTCGCTGGCTACTAGGAAAAATTCCATTTGTTAGACAGCGTATGAATGGAATATAAGGACGAGATAAGATTGGACTTACATGTGATTTCCCTTATGGGAACACCACTGCTTTCGCTGCTAGTTTGTCCACAAACTAAGCTTGAACGGGGGTGGCCCAAGGTTTTTTTTGTGGACTGCTTATCTTTCGATCGAGGTCTGCTCTGATACCACTTTTAACACCCCATTTTTTTTCTTTTTCAAACCACTGGGGTCTTATGCCCAGAATTGCCTCTTTGCGGTGGCACCGACACTCGAGAAGACTGCCACTACAAAACGCCAATTCTTCCGGCCTTTTCGATCACAAGAAAGAGAAGTAAATATAAAATGAATATAATCAAGTCCACAGAATCACATGTAAATGGAAATCACAACAAGTCCATAAAAAATAAAGAAAGCAGAGTACTGCAAAAGATAAGTTCAGATTAAATATAAACGGGCTTAAGCCCGGTACATCAAAACCTCACTACAATCTCTCGTGGAAGCTATAATAAAAACTAATCACTCACAGAGCTTGTCACAGGTGCTCCGAAACAAGACTGGCCCACCTCTATGCGCACCGTGCTCCGCTTGTGCTGGTCCCTGGGCTGCTGGTCCCTGTCTCCCATCCGGATCTCCTGTAATGTTGTGGTCCGAAAACCATTAGTCATAAAGACAAAGCCCTATCATCCCCTACCCCTCCCCCACGGCTCCTAAGTAACGAGCGGAGAGGAGGAAAGGGAAGCTACAAAGGTTGAGAGTAAGAAAAGCAGATGGTAGTGGAACTAATCAAGCAGTTATTCATGTTGTATATCAGCTAAGTAGGGAAGGTATAATCTAGCAGTTCTAAAATAGTGAGCAGTAAAGTAAACATGTAAAATAAGCAGCAAATGTAATAAAAGACAAGGTGAGAAATAAGTAAGTAACCTTAACTTATATGAATGCCCACACAAACTTATAAGTTAAGAGTCTTCTGCAAGGCTCCCATCGTATAAAAAGTCCCATACCGATTTATACGTTGGGGTGTCAGTTGTAATGCAAGTATGAGTGTAGTGAAATGCTATGCCATGATTCATGCATGTGCAACTCAGACACACGACTCTTTGCGCACAGACCTTTAGTTCCCCCTGTTCCGGCAGCTAGCTTCACTCCCAGGAACCTCTGTAGTTGTAAACAAAGACAGTGGGTCGGGTCCCCCACTCCTAGGCGGTTATCCACACTACCGGGCCTAGCCCTTCCATATGTCCCTAGAAGAACACAACCTAGAGTATCCGCGTACTAGTGCTGGCTACATCCACCAGAATTTCTTTGGCTAAGTGTCCCACACCGCCGAGTCAACGTACCTACGCCGGTGTGAACGACTTTCAAATACCGAAGACCCACCACATTATTCTGTATTAAAACCCTCGAGCCCCCGGCTCCCCGGACTATCCCGTCCGTGCATCTACCTTCTGAAGCTACCGTCCGGATGGCAATCAAACCAATCCTATTCAACCTCTCTAGCTACCAGGGTGTGTGAATGTAAAACCCTAGTTATACTAGTTGCTCTTTTAGATTATTATTCCTACGGTTTACGTTAGCCCAGGACTGCCCTCGGTATACCTTATGAAGTGCTCTCAAAGGGCACTAGGAACTATGATGGTAGCTGAAGCCCATCAATCCCTTTCACAAGACACTTATTGTTATTGGTTAATACTTAAATTCCCAATCCCTTTAATATTATATTGGTTCTAACCCTAGTGTCACTATTAGAAAAATGACTTTTAGCCATAGTTTTTTTTGCCACGGGGGAAAACCGTGGCTAATAATGAAGTATTAGCCACAGTTTCTATTCCGTGGCTAATAAGCTAGTATTAGCCACGGATGAGCAAACCGTGGCAAATAACCCGACTTTTTGCCACGGTTTCCTATTTTGTGGCTAATAATCTAGTATTAGCCACGAAAGCCTAATCCGTGGAAAAAAGTCGGGTTTTTTAGTCCCATACCGCCAACTAAAAGTTCAATTTGGTGTTTATATTGCCCATTCTCAATTAATGTTTGTAATAAAATCGGCTCGCAGGCAGCGGCGGTGGCGGTGGTCGGGCTGCGGCGGCGGCGGAGGCAGCCGGGCGGAGGCGGTGGCAGGCCGGCAGTGGCAGCGGTCGGGCGACGGCGGCAGCGGCGGCCGGGAGGCGGCGTCTGCGGCTGGGCGACGGCGGTGGCGGAGGCGGCCGGGCGGCGGCCTGCGACAAAATCTTTTAATGTTATAGACCCTTTAGCCACGACAATTGAACCGTGGCAAATAAGGAGCTTTTAGCCACGACAATTGAACCGTGGCTAATAACTTATTTTCCACGGATTCAGTGTGGCTAATACTATAAGCCACGCTCGTATTGCCCACACCCATTTGTCGTGGGTAGGCTGTGGCTAAAATTTATTAGCCACGGTTTTGGACTTTTAGCCACGACAATCTGCCGTGGCTAAAAGTCTGTTTTCTAGTAGTGTGAATTTGACACTTTCTCTCCTACGGGGTAGACGATGTTTCGTCGTCTCCGAGCACCTCTAAACTCTAGCCAAACTTCTCACTCGTCATCATGACTCCTCATATCACTTCTTAGCCTATTACACTCATATCCCATCTTCTTAGTTAACTTCTGCACCCTAATATGATTCCTGAAGTTTTTACTGAACGCAGACCATCCTAAGTTATATGATGTATATAATGGCAATTACTCAAAATATTTATCCAAATGTCCTAAGTTATTTACTGAGAGTCTATCATGACATAATTAGGCTAAATCCAGAAAATTATAATTTTCCAAATTAATCTGTTATTTAATTAATTTTCCCAAAAAATTGGCCATAGGTAATTTTAAACATGAGATACATGATTTTCTCAAGTAATGGCCACCCAAAAATCATGACCACAAAATAACTGAGAGATATCAATAAATACTAATTTCCATTATTTTACAGAAAATATTTAGCCTCTAATTAATTTATCCAATATAATTCCATTAATTGTATTTAAAGAAGGGAGTACTAAAATTATTCATTAGAAAATTGTAGAAAAATTACTAAACCTTAATAATGTGCAAAAAGAGCCATTGCACAAAAATCATAATCTTCCTGGCTTACTAGACACTAAAATAATTTCAACTAAGTTTTCATGTGAAATAATACTTAGTGAAGCAACCCCTATAAATATACTTCCAAAAATTCCATAAAAATTCACATAGCTTCATAATATATTAAAAGATCGTCTGACTAAATTTTATAGACTTCGAATAAGTGGTTACTTTATAATAAATTCCTAAGTAAATAATACAACTTGCTAAATTATGAATGAAGTGTCCAAAATAATAATCCTAAATTCATAATAAAATTTCCAGAGCTTTTTTATAACCCATAAACATGATTGACACAAATTAATTCAAATCCAAAGTTAGAGCATTACATAATTAATTCTTCAAGAGAATCTATGATTTGCGCTTTTATAAAAGAACCTATTTGAAAGCTTAACCAAGTACTACGTAACATGATTCAAAGTTTAATATGACTATAAACATAACTCTTACCATCCTCTTGTGGAAATTCAAGATCATTTGACCCCTCAGTTATTCCTTAAGGTGTAAAGGCCTAATTTAATACAAAGTGTATTAAGTGTTGTGCCTAAGTACAAATACTCCCAAACTCCTCCCTAGGGAATATTTCCACCCTAGAACCACATGGACTAAACCCTAAGTCCATATAAGAACATATCATCCTATGTCCTTCACAAACCCCCATAGTTCAATCCTTAATGTGTGAGCTAGGGTACTAGGTCAAACCCACCCAAATTCATCTCAAATTCCATGAGAGGGTGTTTTCACTGACCATGGGGCTCTGGCCAAAATGCCAACCCATTTGGGTGAGAATTGGCCCCACCATGCCCCAAAAATCCCTTTCCATAATTTTCTCCTTAAAAGGCCAAACATTGGCCTCAACAAAACCTAATCATATCAAACCCAATTGGGCTGAAATTTTTATCAGGGTTAAATAATAACCCTAGAAATCATCCACCAAAATTTTGGAGACATTTGAGGTCATTTTACCCTCTAATTAAATCATACACTGATTATTTAATTTTTTTTCAAAAACTATAGAAAATTTATATTCAAAAATTCTCCTTTTTTGATATATTGTGGGTATATATAAGAATGTCCCCCATCCCAAATTTCAAGTCATTTGGATGGCTGGATTGATGGGGGCACTCAAATCATTCCCTGTTCAACCCTATGTATAGATCTCACCAAAATGAGTGCTGTGGTCTAACCAAGACTCCAAAATTGTTCAAATAAATTTTAAAATAACGTAGACTCATATATCTATAATTTTCATGTTAACAGTTTTTCCTGATCTAGCCTAGAAGTATTTTTAATATTTAATTTAAAACCACCCTGTAAGCAGGACAAAAATTGAAATAATATGAATTAATAATTTAACCCAACACAAATCTTAAAGAAGATCTATCGTCTACTGGACATCTCCATCCTCTAGCCAAGGGCTGAGATTAGCCTGACATGGAGTGCATTCAAGACGTTGCTACCGGCCATCCATCCTGCTCCCTGGCCGGCCACCGCCACAACCACCTCCGTTGAGGTTGTGGCCATCGCCGGGCGACGGCGCGGCCGCCGGAGAGGCGAAATCCGGCGAAACCGACAAATTCTTCTTTGTAAAAATAACCAGGAAGATCACCTCTTCCCGATTGGGCTCAGTTGAGCCCGATTCTTAATCCTAAGGAAAGCTATGATCTACCCGTAGAGAGAGAGAGAGGAGGGGAGGACCTTATTCGCGGGCTGGAGGTGTGCAGATCGACGAAAAGCCATTAATGGTGAAGGTGTCGCCAGCGGTCATCCACAACAAATAGAACTCCCTCGTATCCTTCAGGCAAAGTGTGGAAAGAGTGCTTGAGGTCTAGGGAAGCTTTTAAACCAATAAAAGGAGGGAGGGGAAAAGTCTAACTTCTGGTGGCCATTAATGGTCCTTTAAAGCTTTTTCGGCCATGGTGGTGGGGGGCTGAAAATGGCTCAATACAACAAGATAATGGCTGGAAACTCCTCCTCTTCCCTAGAGGAGTTGAATCCAGTCATAAAAGAGTAGGGGAAGGGGCCAAGGCATCAAGTGCCATTACTGGCCATTAAAGCCGGTGCTTGGCCATGACTGAAGCCTTATTCATCTTCATAACCGTCGGCCACGTGGCCTACCTCCATTTGACCGGTCAATATTTATTTTTTAAATAAGACATAATTAGGTGTTAATAAGAGAAACGTCTAATTTTAAGACATCCTGGCCCGCTTCCCGAAATGGTCCAGTTCAACTGAATCAATAAACAAGCTAAAACAGCCAGAAAAATTCTAAGTAAAATGGCGTTGAGTGAGTCCAGCTCACTCAACGCAATCCATCCTACGACATTGAGTGAACTCAGCTCACTCAACGCCATCTAACCGACGACGTTGAGTTAGCTCAGCTCACTCAATGCCATACAACCAAAACAAGATGGCGTTGAGTATAGTCAGTGCACTCAACGCTGTTCAGCTTATGGCATTGATTGAACTCGACGCACTCAATGCCATCCAGTCTAAGAACGATGGCGTTTTGTGTAGTCAGTGCACTCAACACCATTCAGCTTATGGCATTGAGTGCACTCGACGCACTCAACACCATCCAGCCATTGAACGATGGCGTTCAGTGCAGTCAGTACACTCAACGCCGTTCAGCTTATGGTGTTGAGTGCACTCGACGCACTTGACGCCATCCAGCCTTTGGATGATGGCATTGAGTGTAGTCAGTGCACTTGATGCCGTTCAGCTTATGGCGTTGAGTGCACTCGACGCACTCAACACCATCTAGCCTTTGGCATTGAGTGCACTCGACGCACTCAACGCCTGAGCCCAAATCCTATTTTAAGTAAATTTCTGAACTACTATTTGCAGACCAAGGTGATTTTCACCTTGAGCCCGGGTCACTTGGCCTCCTTGGGATCCTAGGGTTTTGTCATGACTTGGTCATGACAAAACCTCTCCTAGGGGTCTGGTCGAAAATGAGATTTTAGAAATCCCAATATACAAAAATAAAAATTTCGTCCCTAAAATTAAGGTTAAGCCTACGGGGGTTTATACTGGAATAGAAGAAATTGTAATATCCTTACAGTTTAAGGTATACCTGACTCGAAGAGTTTCGGATACTTTTGCTCCATCAAGTCCTGTTGCTCCCATGTATGCTCCTCCTGCCCATGATTGCTCCACAGAACTTTGACTAACAGAACCTTCTTACATCACAAGACCCGCACTGAAAGGGGTACATGGACCCTTGTTCCTCCCCCTTTGGGCACTGATGTGGTTGGTTGTCGATGGGTATTCGCTGTGAAGTTCCGCCCTGACGGCAGCATGGATTTTTACAAGGCCCGCTTAGTCGCCAAGGGCTTAACTCAGACTTATGAGGTTGATTACTTTGATACCTTCTCTCCCATTGATCGTCTCAGTACCATTCAGGTTCTTCTCTCTGTGGCTGTCAATAGGGATTGGCCCATTTCTCAGCTGGATGTCAAGAATGCCTTTCTCTATGGTGACCTTCAGGAAGCCGTATACATGGAGCAACCTCCTGGGTATATTTCTCAGGGGAAGACACGAGTATGTCATCTGAAGAAGGCCATCTATGGCCTAAAGCAAAGCCCTCAGGCTTGGTTTAACAAGTTCAGCGGTATCGTTGCGGCCATTGGTTTTTCATGAAGTTCAGCCGATCACTCCTTATTCATTCGCAAAACCTCCTCTGGTATGGTGGTTCTTGCTGTATATGTGGATGATATTTTTCTGACTAGCGACGACAAGGCTGGGTAGCTTTGGAAAAGAAACACCTCCGACAACACCTGGTCACTAAAGATATGGGATCTCCCAAATACTTTCTGGGGATTGAGATTTCTTGGAAACCTGATGAGTCCTCTTTATATACCTATTTTTGGACTCATCTAGGCTTATTTTCTTGTCTTTGCACACCGTTTAGCGTCATTTGCACTTCTTTTGGTTCGCTACGGTTTTCCACGTCTTGTGCACTCTTTTAGCCTATTTCTGTGTGTGTGTGTATTTTCCCTTTTTGCTTGCATATTATTTATGTCTGTGACTGCCATGATCGACATCCCGTCCAGTTTTCCTGCAGGTTCTGGGATCGTGTGGGCGTCCGGCATCGGACTTTCACCATTTTTGGCAAAGGAGTCAGTGGTCGTGCGTTTTTACCCACGCACGACCATCGACCTCTTTGGCGCACGATCATCGGTCGTGCGCAGTCATGACCTCTCCTGTGAAAGTTCTGTCCCGCCATATCGCACGATCACCAGCCATACCGCGCACGATCACTGCTCGTGCGCTGCCGGTCGTGCGTAGTCATTATATCTTTTTCCACTTTTCTGCCTCCATATCGCACGATCACTGACTATATCGCGCACGACCACTGGTCGTGCGCCAGTGATCGTGCGCGCTGTTTAAATTCTGTTTTCTATAAATAGCGCAGGTTTCGCCCTATTCCGGAGTTCGACATTCTTCCGCCGTTTTTCGTCCCAGACGAGGGTTTCCTCCGCCCTCCATCATCCTCCACCATAGGGAGTTGCTCCGGGCAAGCTTTCAACGCCAAATCAACGCCGGAGCTTCCTCTCGGCCTCCTCCTTCATCCTCGAGCTTCAAGCGGAGTTTTGACCTAGCTTTCTCCATCAAGCTAGGAGGGGCTGGAGCCGCAATCTACGGGTCATTTCAACGAAGAAGACGGGTCCATTGGGAGTGAGTGACAGCCTCCTCTACCCCGGACGCAGTTGAGGACCGAGCTTGGACTCGGATTGACAACCCGGGATTCCAACCGTGAACCCTCAACAAGGCTTCGGATTCGGTCGATTCGCACACCTCCTCCTCTTGTATTTGATAGCTTAGTTTAACTCTTTGTATTGATGAAGTATACTTTATTGTAGTTAATGATCTTGCACTTTGTCATGTCTATGTGATTTGTGTGATTTTGTTATTATTGCTTGAGGTGCGCCTTATCATTCCACCATCCATCCACCCTTGCCGCACTAGCAATTGCTAGTGGCGTGCGTTGCGAAGAGGTGCTCACGACCCTCATTCCGCCATTCTAACCACCTCATCCGCTAGCCTACTCTTCCATCCGCCAAGCGATTCGGTGCATTGCGGCCCGACTAGTCTTCCATCCCGCCTGGCGAAGCATCGCATAGCGGCGTTGCATAGGAGTAGCTTGTAGATTTTACTTTCTGTTTCCGCCACCATCTAAACCCCCCTTTTAGATCCGACCCGAGGACTTCAATCTCAAGTCCGCCTCGACATTAACTCATCCCTTACTGTGTTCCTCAAGAGACCGACACTCGGGGATTTATTCCCAAACTTTATTACTTGTGCGACCGGTGCGCTTGCCGTAATCCACGCATCAAGTTTTTGGCGCCGTTGCCGGGGAACACAGTCGTTTGAGTTTTTGAAGAGGTAGATGCGAGATAGTCGCCCTTGTCCATTTGTTCATACCCTGTTTTGTCTTTATTTTAGTTTTTGAAATTGTTTACTTTATTTTTCTTGTCCCTTCCTTGTTTTCCTTTTTTTTAATATTGCAGATCCTAGTTATTTTATTCTTGTGTGTAGTAATTTCCGGTAAATATTTTTGTTCGCGATGGATTCTGCTGCCGAGAGTCGTATTATTGACGCTTTGCGGAGATGCATCGATGCCATAGCTGTTTCTAATGCCGAGCACTGTTTTCGGTGTATTCTATGTCAAGGTGTGGGCCATATGTTGAAGGATTGCCCTCGCTTGTGCAAGCCTTCTACCTCTGTGGACGCATCCGTAGCAGTCCCCTGTTCGCGGGAGACTACTATGGATAGGCCTACTAGGGTGTTGCCTGGCCCATACATTGACATGGCGCACCTTGCTCGATCTTTGCCCGTTGAGATTACGGAAGAATCTCTCGCCGCATATAGTTCCTTCATGGGTTCCTCAACCCCTTTTTACGAGCTTCCTCTGAGTGATCATTCTCACTCGGATGTTAGCCCGCAAGGAGTGGATCGGGAACTCATGGACGATCCTGTATGGGACGATGAGAGTGTTCCGATCGTCGACGGGGTGGCATCTGCGGATGATGTTGCGATGGGGCCTGCGCATTCTATGCCTGATTTTGAGAGCAGCCTTGCCCCTCCGCAATTTTTGCCGGAGTTTTCTACTCCTTTTTCTTGTGAGTCGGCTGATGAGGCCGTTATTGTGGATGATTCGGTGCCCGAGGTTGCGCCGAAGTGGGATGAGGATTCTAGTATCTCCGACGGAGAAGGTGGATCTTCGGAACACTTCTCCGCACCCCGGTGGGACGAGGAGTATTACCTTTCGGATGAGGAGGTTTGCACCCCCCTATCTGACGAGGCGATCCTCCTTTCCACCGCGGACTTCGAGTTCTCGGATTCTCCCCAATACGACTCATATGACACTGACGATGATCATTGTTTGGATCCTGCTGGGAGTGATACCGGGATCACTCCCCCGATTTCTGATTGTTTTTGTCCTTCTTCTCTTTTATTCCTTGATCCCCCTTCCATATCTGAGCCTGTGCGGGTTGATTCTCCGCTGATGTGCTGGGATGACGATGAGCCTTGTGCTCAAGCCGTTGACTCCTACGCGCCTGTGTGGGATGACCCCTTGCTAGGCAAGGATATTTTTTGTGGTGAGATGAGTGAGGACCAGTGCTTCTCCTCATCTTACTTCCTATTTCCTCTACCTGTGCGTCGCAGGTATTATTACTCAGGTAGAGGGGTAACTGCTCTTTCTCCGTATCGGTACTTGCTACCGCAACGGATAATGGAACAGTTACCTGTTCATCTTCTCTTTCATAGGCCCATTAGCTAGAACTTTTCTTTTGCTGAATAAGTCGTGCTGGGATGACAATAACCCCAGTACTTATCTTTCATTTTCTGCATTTTTATTTCTTTTTTATGTCAGCTTAGTTTAGTATTTCTTTTTGTATATTTTTTCTTTTGTTTTTGCGGAGCTCACCCCTGCAGGTTTCTATTGCAAATTCATTCTGGCGGGGTTGTGATTCTTCGTATGGCGGGCCTGCTTCTAATTTTCACGCGTCTTCTGGTATGCTCACTTGCTGAGCATTGGGTAACCTCTTCCCTTAGCTCATTCTGATTTTAATTTCTATATCATTTGCTGTGTTGTTTAGTTTAAGTCTGGGGGAGAGCATGTTTACCTTTTGCACGCGCACCCTTCATGTGCATACTAGCAGCTTTTATAGTTATTGTTTTGTTTAGTTCATTTCTTGCACACCACTACACCCACTTGAGCGCGAGCTTAGCTGTTAGCGTGCCACGAGTTAAACTTGTATCTTTGTTAGATTTGGAAAATTTCTGTGCTAGTTCAGGATTGCGCGACGGAGTAAAATGTTGGCCTTGCTGTGTTTCTAGTCAACTGCTCTCGTTTTGTATAGAAATTTGTGTAGATTTAATTTTTCTGTATGCTTATAGCTCTATATTTTTCTATTTGCGTAAATATTTCTTATTCTACTCAAAAGTTGGTGAATCCGGTGTGAATCAAACGGTAGCGTAGGAATGTGTGTAGCCGCCACTAGACTCGTATTGCTTGAGTCGGGAGGAAGGATTATCTTTCTCGGTTGCTAAGAACTTGCCCCAAGCTATTCTTGAAGCATTGGTACACGGTTAGTCTAGCGTGAGAGTGATGTAGGCCATCATTTTGGCCCGGTTGAGCTTTGTACCGTTCCTAACATCGCCCTTGCTAGCCCCTTTGTGCCTACCCTTCCTTTTGATTCAGCTCCACTATATTCGCCAAAGCCTCATAGCCGATCCTAATCGCACACCCAATTCGAGCTTTAGTAGTTTACATTTTATGTTGGGTTGTGATGTGGTGATTTGTATTTGTGATATGTGGTTGTGCCCAAAAGAAAAATGTGCTGATTTTGTAAAAAGAAAAAGAAAATATTTAAAAGAGAAAAAGAGAAAAGAAAAAAAGAAAAAAGAAAAAGAAAAAGTTTGATTGAAAATATTTATTTGAGAAGATTTGGATTTGGAGTAGGCGGTGCACACACCCATGTTGTACAAATCAAGTCTGGGGGTGTGGTGCACCTGGTTATATTGTGGTTTGCCGAGGGATTCTTTTAGGCTAGCTCATTTGGGTTAGGTGCATAAGCCTTTCTTTTTATCATTGTTTATCTCACCGTAACCCAAGCCCCATTATTACCCGAAGTCCTACGGACTTGCGCTTGAGTTGACTAGTGCTGTGGAGAGAGTGCGAACGGGCAAGCTTATGGTTTCCGACATTGGTGGATTCCTTTGGGGGTAATCTTGAGCCCCGGTCTTCGGCAATGCTCACCTTAGTGGCCTGTCTACTTTCTTCCAGCGTAGGACCGGATGATTCACCGTGATTCCACTTTTGAGTAATAATAAATTTTTAATACGCATTGTGAAAAATATAAAATATTTTGTATACTTAAAAATTTCCTCTACTTTATTTTTTATGCACGCGAGCATGCGACTTCGCATGGTACTCCGTTTTGCAATTTCTTTGTTAGCTAGTTCATTTTCCCCGTCTGCTTAGGTTTTGTTTGCTCGGGACGCGCAAACGGTTAAGTCTGGGGGTGTGATGAGTCCTCTTTATATACCTATTTTTGGACTCATCTAGGCTTATTTTCTTGTCTTTGCACACCGTTTAGCGTCATTTGCACTTCTTTTGGTTCGCTACGGTTTTCCACGTCTTGTGCACTCTTTTAGCCTATTTCTGTGTGTGTGTGTATTTTCCCTTTTTGCTTGCATATTATTTATGTCTGTGACTGCCATGATCGACATCCCGTCCAGTTTTCCTGCAGGTTCTGGGATCGTGTGGGCGTCCGGCATCGGACTTTCACCATTTTTGGCAAAGGAGTCAGTGGTCGTGCGTTTTTACCCACGCACGACCATCGACCTCTTTGGCGCACGATCATCGGTCGTGCGCAGTCATGACCTCTCCTGTGAAAGTTCTGTCCCGCCATATCGCACGATCACCAGCCATACCGCGCACGATCACTGCTCGTGCGCTGCCGGTCGTGCGCAGTCATTATATCTTTTTCCACTTTTCTGCCTCCATATCGCACGATCACTGACTATATCGCGCACGACCACTGGTCGTGCGCCAGTGATCGTGCGCGCTGTTTAAATTCTGTTTTCTATAAATAGCGCAGGTTTCGCCCTATTCCGGAGTTCGACATTCTTCCGCCGTTTTTCGTCCCAGACGAGGGTTTCCTCCGCCCTCCATCATCCTCCACCATAGGGAGTTGCTCCGGGCAAGCTTTCAACGCCAAATCAACGCCGGAGCTTCCTCTCGGCCTCCTCCTTCATCCTCGAGCTTCAAGCGGAGTTTTGACCTAGCTTTCTCCATCAAGCTAGGAGGGGCTGGAGCCGCAATCTACGGGTCATTTCAACGAAGAAGACGGGTCCATTGGGAGTGAGTGACAGCCTCCTCTACCCCGGACGCAGTTGAGGACCGAGCTTGGACTCGGATTGACAACCCGGGATTCCAACCGTGAACCCTCAACAAGGCTTCGGATTCGGTCGATTCGCACACCTCCTCCTCTTGTATTTGATAGCTTAGTTTAACTCTTTGTATTGATGAAGTATACTTTATTGTAGTTAATGATCTTGCACTTTGTCATGTCTATGTGATTTGTGTGATTTTGTTATTATTGCTTGAGGTGCGCCTTATCATTCCACCATCCATCCACCCTTGCCGCACTAGCAATTGCTAGTGGCGTGCGTTGCGAAGAGGTGCTCACGACCCTCATTCCGCCATTCTAACCACCTCATCCGCTAGCCTACTCTTCCATCCGCCAAGCGATTCGGTGCATTGCGGCCCGACTAGTCTTCCATCCCGCCTGGCGAAGCATCGCATAGCGGCGTTGCATAGGAGTAGCTTGTAGATTTTACTTTCTGTTTCCGCCACCATCTAAACCCCCCTTTTAGATCCGACCCGAGGACTTCAATCTCAAGTCCGCCTCGACATTAACTCATCCCTTACTGTGTTCCTCAAGAGACCGACACTCGGGGATTTATTCCCAAACTTTATTACTTGTGCGACCGGTGCGCTTGCCGTAATCCACGCATCAAAACCCAACTCTTTAGTTCTCTCCTAACAAAAGTATGCTCTTGATTTGCTAAAAGAGGCAGGGGTTACTGGTGCTAAACCTGCCAGATGTCCCATGGCTATTGGGGAAGATAAAACTTGGACAGATGACTCGCCTCCTCTATCTGATTCTTCAAGGTACCGACGTCTGGTGGGAAAACTCATTTATCTCACAGTGACGAGACCCGACATCTCATATGCTGTAGGCAAGGTTAGCCAATTCATGCAAGCTCCTAGAGAGTGTCATCTACAGTCTGCCATGAGGATACTGGAGTATGTTAAAGCATCTACAGGGAAAGGACACCATTTTCAAAAAAATTGTCACTTGAGGGTTGAAGCGTACTCAGATTCAAGTTATGCTGATGATAAAGGAGACTGCAAGTCAACATTGGGTTTTTGCACATTTGTTGGAGGAAATCTTGTGAGCTGGAAGAGTAAGAAACAGTCTGTGGTCTCCAGGTCTAGTGTAGAGGCGGAATATCGTAGTATGGCATCGACCACATTTGAGTTAAAATGGTTACGGGCTCTCATGCTTGACCTAGGAGAGGTCTATAACTATACTCTTCCTATTTTCTGCGACAATAAGGCTGATATATACATTTCAAAAAATCCGGTTTTTCATGAGAGAACAAAACACATAGAGGTCGGCTATCACTTTATTCGAGAAGAGATTTTGAAGAAACAGATTTGTACTCCGTTCGTCACTTCTGACAACGAGTTGGAAGATGTCTTCACCAAGCCGTTGTCTGAGTCTTTGTTTAACATTTGCAACAAGTTGGGCATGATTGATATCTATGCTCCAGCTTTAGGGGGAGTGTTGAGATCGAGCAGACTGTCGAGTTAAGATCAGGCGGTCTGGCTGTCTGGCGGTCTAGCGTCTTGTCCCAGCAGTTTGGTAGTCGGGTTGGAGACCGAACGATCTGGCAGTTTGTCTGGCAGTCTGGCGACTTGACTATGCCGACTTGGGGATATTGGCCGCGTGTCTTCCTCCTTGTTGTGGCCGTGTGGTTAGTCTAACCGTTCGACTTGTGCAGCTTATGCGGCTAGTATAGTTTCATGTTTTTGTAATTATTAGTCCCACATTACTTATTTATAATCTCTCTTCTCCCCTCCATTCTATATAAGGGAGTTCATACCTTTGTAATAGATATCTTTTTGAATAATAAAAGTTTTGTTTCTCAAATTTTTAGTCTCTAGTTTTCTGTTCGCACAACCAGTAAGGACACGAGCTCTAGGTACCCTAGAAGACTCAGAGCCAAGCACGTCAGGCTCTGAATTGTCTGATGAAGAGTTCTCATTAATCTCCAAGCAATTCAAGAGATTGATCAACAAGTGGAGGCAAATGAAAAATCAGTCCTCCTTATCAGACTTTAGAATACCTCATCGTGATGGTGATCGGTCTAAGAAAAGCTACAACCGAGAGGACATGTATAAATCTAAACCGTACAAACATTCTTCCACTGACATTGTTTGTTATTATTGAAACAAGCCAGGACACGTGATTGCAGAGTGTCCATACAAGAAAAAGGAAGTATCCAAGAAAGAAGACAAGAGATCCTTCAAAGGTAAGAAGAAGGAAGAGAAGAGCTTCATTGCAAAGAAGTCCAAGACCCTCAGCAATAGTGACTCAAGAGAGTCAAGCTCAGAAAATAAAGAATCCTACTTCGGCCTCATGGCTCAATCAGATGAGGAGGTGGGCGACTCCCAGTTCCATGAGAAGGTAAATTCTCACACTATCCCCTATGAGTCAGAAACTTCCATAAATTGTCATGGGACTACTCTTCTGAGGAAGATGAAGCTAACTTGATGGCTCAACATCAAGAATTCTTGAAAGCTTTTGACAAATGCCATAAGGTTGTCAAAAAGTAATTAACAGAGATTGCTTCTCTCAAGGTAGTGGAATCAAGCCTGAGGGAGGAAATTACTAAATAAACTTCTCTCAGAAATGAAGTTCACGCCTTGCGAGAGGAATTGAAATGCTCAGCTGAACTATTAAGTTAGAAGGAGAAATACTTAGATGAGCTGGAAGAAAAGCTCTTGGGGGAAAGGAAGCTGGTTGAAAGCTACTCGAAGCCAAAGACCATTCTTCCCCTCATTGATGATTTTTTTGCTCCTAAGAAGGGTTTTGGTCTTAGCCATGTAGCTGGAAAAGGTAAGGCTACTAAGAAAGCCAGTACCAAAGGCAAAGGGAAGACACCTCAAGGTCAACCCTCATTTAAGAAGGTAATCTTCCCAAATAATCAATATGACCTTGAGACGCACTATGGTCACCTTGCTAGGCGTACTTATGTGAAGCCAAAAAGGCACTACCAAGGATGGACCCGTCCTTGAGACTTTGGTGCTAGTGTTTTTAAATCACCTTATGAGGATATTATTCTCAAAAACTATGGTCCTTACATTCTTGGACCAAGTGGCAAGAAGGCTCCAAAAGGCAACACTATTGTTCCTAAGGCTAAGAAAACAGTGAAGCCTTGTGTATGTTGCAATTACAAGGCTTCTACTTCCAAGTTAGTGACCCCTGCTAGACCTCCCACTCAAAAGGTAAAGCAGGAGTACAAGAAAAGGTAAAACAGGTTTGAATGTTGGTGTTGCGTCAAGATTGGTCACTTTGCCGTAGATTACTGGTTTTATCCGGTAAAGCATGAAAATCCACGAGTTAACAGTGCGAGACTGACCACTCATAACGTTAATGTTCCAAGTAGTGTTAAACTAACAAGGAAATAAGGCCCCAAATCTATTTGGGTTCCTAAGGTAAAATGATTTATGATTGCAGGTATGTTCAAAGGACAACAAAATTCCAATCTGGTATTTGGATAGTGGATGCTCTCGGCATATGATTGGGACTAGATGACTATTGCGAGAATTTACCCCGGTTGAAGATGGACCAAAAGTTATCTTTGGTGGGTCTGATAGGGAATTACTAAAGGCTACAGTATGATTTCCAATGACATAGTCTCTTTCACAAACATGACTTATGTTGAAGGATTACATCATAATATGATAAGCATAAGTCAATTATGTGACAAAGCTATATCTTTGAGTTCTACAAGGACAAGTGTCTGATAAAATCATCTACTAATTTAGAGAAAATCTTAATAGTCACTCAGAGTATAAATATTTTCTGCTTAAATTTTTTATGTTTAGACAATTCTACACCATTGTGCTTTTTGGCAAAATATATTTTGTCTGTCTGTGACCAATGACACAAGAGATTAGAACATATTAATTTCATAACTATAAATATGTTATTTTCTCACGACTTAGTGCATGATGCTCCCAACATTAAGTGCCTTAAAGAGAGTCCATGTCACGTGTGCCAAATAGGTAAGCAAATAAGGGCTACCTTTAAGGGTATCTCTGAAAAAGATTCCACTAGAAGCTTGTATTTACTTCATAGGGAATTATTCGGTCCTATGCCAATTCAAAGTTTAGGAGGTAAAGTTTATACGTTGGTCATTGTTGATGATTACTCTCGTTTTACTTGGGTGTTCTTTCTGAAACACAAGTCAGACATTTTTGAAGCTTTCACTAATTTTGTTAGGAAAATTAAGAATGGATTAAACTGCTCAGTGGTCAAAATAAGAAGTGATCACTGGATAAAATTTGAGTCTGGTTTCATGACAAAATTCTGTGGAAGTCAAGATATCTTTCATGAGTTTTCCTCTCTGCATGCTCCACATAAAAATGGTGTTGCTGAGAGAAGGAATAGAACCCTCATTGAAGCATGTACAAATATGTTTAATGATGCCTCACTACTAGAGTACTTCTGGGCTGAAGCAGTCAACACAGCTTGTCACGTGCAAACCCGAGCTTTAATAAACAAAAGCCATCGTAAAACTCCCTACGAACTATTTAAGGGTAGAAAACTGATTGTGTCCTACTTTAGGATCTTTGGCAGTAAGTGCTTCATACTTAATAATGGGAAGTATTATCACACGAAGTTTAGTATAAAATGTTTTGAAGGTGTTTTGTAGGGTATAGTAGCCATAGTAAGACATATAGAATTTTTAACAAGAAAACCCTGGTGGCAAAAGAATCTATCAATGTTGTGTTTGATGAGACAAACATGCTTCATAGCAGCTCGTCTAGTGTTGTTGGTGTAGATGCATGTAACAAGTTAAAGGAACTAAGGTTGGAAGAAGTAGTCAATGAGGATGCTAAAAGCTCAGTCAAGGTCATCGATCCAAGTGTGGTGGATGAAGAACGACTAGATAAAGAGCTACCTTAACCTATAGGAGATGTAATAGATGTGGCAGAACTTGCTGGTTAGAGAGGAAGAAACATAGCGTTCGGACACCTGAGAGATCACCCGGCTGATCTGATCATCAAAGATCCAGGCGACGGTGTTAAAACCAGATGAGGTACTGCTAACGACGTTTTACATCTTAGTTTTCTATCTCAGGTTAAGCCAAAGAAGTTTGAAGAAGTAAACAAAGTCGCCTCTTAGATTATGGCCATACAAGAGGAGATCAATTAGTTTGAATCATGCAAGGTATAGGAGTTAGTGACCAGGCCCAAAGAACAGAACGTGATTGGTACCAAATGGGTATTCAGAAACAAGCTGGACAAAAAATGGAGTGATTATAAAGAATAAAGCCAGGCTTGTAGCTCAAGGGTATAGACAAGAAGAAGGGATCAACTTTGATCAGAATTTTGCTCTAGTGGCCCGACTCAAAGCGATAAGATTGTTTTTGTCATATGCTACTCACAAAGGCATCAAAGTCTATCAGATGGATGTGAAGTTAGCATTTTTCAATGGAGACCTAAAAGAGGAAGTATACATAGTACAACCCCCACGTTTTGTCAACTCAATTTTCCCTGAACATGTTTATTTTCTTAATAAAGCTCTATTTGGCTTAAAACAAGCTCCCCGAGCTTGGTATGAGACACTGTCTAACTTTCTTCTTGAGAATAAGTTCACAAGAGGAAAGATAGACAAGACCTTATTTCTTAGGGAAGTAAAATGCAAGATTTTGCTAGTGTAAATCTTTGTAGATGACATTATTTTTGTCTCTATGTAAGTCAACCTTTGGAAGAAGTTTTCTAAACTCATGCAAGGGAAGTTTGAGGCTGAGTATGAGATAGTAGCTGAAGATGTTCTAGTTGCTACTGATCTGGAGGTTAATCCTATGCTGCTGATGATTTGGATATTGATGATTATGAGGTTGATTCTGATGAGGACATGCCATAGCTACTGTTGATGTACATGAATCTACTATGCTTGCTGTCCCAGAGAATCTGCTTGTAAATCTCCTCGATGTTCTACCTGTACGAACTGAGGGAGAGCAGAGTCATCCTTCCATGTATATTCAAATAGAGCTGGACAGGTTTGTACGAAAGCTTCAGAGGAGAATTGCTACAATTCCTGGTGAACCTATAGTAGAGGAGGTAGAAGTTGTTGATCTTTTTGATGAGGAAGGAGATGTAGAGGTGTATCCTCCTGTCCTAGAGATTCTTAATACTGGACTGCTGACTAAAGCTCATATCTCTCCCAAGGAAGAATCTTCTAGTGACTCCGAGGAATGTGAAGATCTCCCTTCCCCTCCCAGTGTTCCAGTTGCAGACAAACCCAGTATAAGTGCAAATATATCTATCATAAAATCAATAAAATCCATGATGGCCAAGCTACAGGCAAGTTTTGTTCGCTCTTTGAAGAAAGTGTTAAGGAAAGTCAAGGAGGTAGAGAAAGATACGAATAACGGCCCTGTAGAGATCATGTTATGTTTTGACAAGCTGGATGATAGGTTGGATTCATGGTTTGTGCAGGGTGGTCAGGCCATTATTCACACGATGCCTGGGCTAAAGAGCAACCTGACCGTCCTCCAGAACGTTAATGTAAATGCCAAAACAATAATTAATGCCCAGAATGATGGAATGAACTATTTTGATGACCAAATGGTCTACTATACCAATTTCATTGGATCCAAGGTACTTAAAGAAGTCAGAAAGGAGGAGGATGAATTGAAAGCTAAGGTGACATCCCTTGAAGCCGCCATGGTAGAAAACTTTAAGGGAGTCAATGACTACAGTTATGACAATTTTAGCTGGCTTCATGGTTAGATGTTTGCTAGGACAAGTCATGGTGATGCAAGGATTCTAGTACCTATGGTGCCTAATCTAGTGGATGTTCATGTTAATCCTGCTTAGGATTATTCTAAGTTTTGGTCTAACACTCAGAACTTCTCTTAGTTTGAACAAGAATATGTTATTGCTGCTGTCCATCCAGATATTCAGATAGTTGAAGACATACCTCCACCAGCTCAGAAAATAAGATATTGTGAAGGCCCGTCTGCTGTCAGGTCTAATCCAAACATAGAAATGGCTGAGGTATGAAGTCCAATTTCCAAGAGTAACATTCTGGACACCTTCAAGATAGTGGACTTAGCAAATAAAAATAGATGGGATTATTATAGTACTAATGAATGACACAAGTATGAGGTAGTGTGCGCTAAACAAAGACTTCATTTCAAGAAACAAAACTTCTATGATCCAAGTGCTCCTCCAGCTCCGCCAAGATATTATCCGAAGCCAAAAGCATATTTTGCCAGACAAACTCAGAAAAGCAAGGGCAAACATACTTGATGGTTTCTTTTATGTTGATGTTTGTAGACACTGGTTGCCCCAACAAAGAACTTTCATTATATATATATATAATTTAATGTTTTGTCTGGGAATGCGTTTATTTCTTTATTTTTCTTATGTCATTTAATTTTCATGCTTTATTGTATGTACAATTCACCTTAGTTTGTAGGGTTCTGACTTCTTCAAATAGGGGGAGATTGTTGGGTATTGTATCTACAATAACCCTGATTTGAAGAAGTGTCCCTTGAATTAAGATGAATTGAGTTATATTTGATGCTCTCTATTTAATTATGTGCTCGTGGGACTAAATTTCTAAGTACAACCCAATGTCATGTTACGGTGTGTCAGGAAACACAAGACTATACAATATAATCCTTCGTTGTGTAGTCCAAGGTATCGACTTACGTATAATCTCTCTATTGGGGTGTACTTATATTCCAAGTGCATTAGAAGGATCAAGGAAGGACCAGGTGCTAGAATCGGAAGAACAAAAATTTACCTAAGTAAAATTTGTCAGGTATAGTAGTGGATACTCGTCGAATTTGTTGAGTATACTCCTAGATACTCGTCGAATTTATCGTGTATACTTACTAACACTCGTCAAACTCTTCGTATTTACTTCAGGTATAATTTTTGAGATCTGTAAAATAAGTTAAGTAAAAGTCATCGAGTATCATCAAGTATACTCGTCGAATTCATCGAGTGTATCTTAAAATACCCGCCGAATTCGTCGACTATACATGTCGATACACGTCAAATCCGTCGAGACTTATTAGGTATACCTTTAAGTTTATGAATTTACTTCTCTGGATTTTTCTAAGTCATATTCGTCGAATATCACTCAGCTTATGCGTCGAGTGTATAGTTCGATACTCGTCGAATTTGTCGAGTGAGCTAGCCGATATTCTTCGGATTCATCGAGTAAGACTTCTGCTGGGCGTCGATTTATAGGTTTGATCAGGCTGAAATTCTCTAAGTTAATTTTATCGAGTTTCACTACAGTTCGATGAGTATACTCAGTTATTCTCGACGATACTCGATGAATTATACTTATGGTTTATTTCAAATTTCCAACTCTTTCTTCCTGATAGCCATGTACAGTAAACTTCGCACGTCTCAGTATGGAATGTCTTTTCTAGCAATTACAGGAGGAGGATTCCAATATATATTTAGGGTGGAATTCATTCAACCCTAATCGTGCTCATTATTTCTAATCGATAAACTTCTGAACGTCAATATCCCGTCGGCACTTGATCCCAAACTTTGCAACCCGCATGGCCGACGACAATATTGCTGCATGATTCATTCTTCCCTTAAGGTGATGATAAGATAGTTGATCTTTGAAGACTTTGATTCCACGGAGATCTAGCTGATCTGTGTGTTCCGATCTAGTTCTCAAAGATTTCAGATTTTTCTTATTCTTCAAGACATTTAAGATCAACCTTTTCAAAGAACGAAGGATCAAAGACTTTAGATCAACATAAGAATATTTATAATATTTATTGTGTAAATCCTTTTTACTTTTGTAGGAGTTTTTTCCCTCTGAGATGTAATTCTATGTTTGGATCGAGTTATAGGAGAGTTTTTTCTTCGAGTTGTAGGAGCATTATCTCCGAGTTGTAGGAGTTGAGGCTCTGAGGTGTAAGATTCGTTGCCATCTGAGATAAAGGTGAAGTAGCGGAATCTAGCCCTTTGTGGTAGATAAGCAAGGTGGGATAGTGGACGTACCCAACTCGAGGAACCACTATAAATCTCTGTGTTCTGTGTGCTTAATTTTTCAGTTATTTTTATTCCGCAACAATACATAAGACTCATCTATTCATCCCTCACTAGGTTATTTAGGTTGATGCTAAATACTTTCAGGAGTAGGAAGTCTTTCCTCTGGAACTTTCTCCTACCCCTCCTCAACATCAGGTTGCATTCTGATCCCACCTAGTCTTTGGATCCTCCTATCCCACCTAAAGAAGATAGATGAGTCGATTTTCTTCAGGTGATGTATAAGGGTACACCTCTGGTAATATCAAAAGTGTTACGGTCAAGCTTATTCAAATATAAACTGAGAATTCTACAAAAATTCGGTGTGCGGTGACTATCCTTAATTCTTTCAAACATCACTACACCATAGTCAATTTTATTCCAGCATATGATGGCAGATAAATAAAATTTAGGATTTAAAATGTTTCCAAATTCTACGAACTATAGGCAAGATAACCTATCATTCATAATATAGGATATTTTAAAATAAAATATCAAGTGGCGTATTCTTCTAGGCCTATTGACTACTTCTACTCACGTAAATTAATATTATTTTATCAAATATAAAAATAGGTTAAATTAAATAATAAAAATGAAGATTAGCTCTAGATCTAGAATCCCTTTGGTAAAATAAACTTTTATAAAATACAAGCTTCTAATTTACCTGCTTTTACCGTGGAGGTTCCCAAAACTCAAAAGCACCTCTCTCGAGAATACACTCTTGATTAAACTTATGTTGATCATTGAAGACCCCTCAACCAGTCGAAACCCCTAAGTTTGCTTTATGCGGTGAAACTCACTATTGGATTGTACTCTAATCCGAAAGATTTATGTCATCCTCTCTCGAAGAGTGCATGCAACTCTTCTACCTTTGAGTGATCAACTCATATCCACAACATTTCGGTAAATCTAGGATATGGATCTAAGATCGATATCATATACATGAAATATGAATTTAATACGAATAAATTCAAAGATAAATTAAAGTGGAAAGTAGAGCTTATCATATAAAAGAAATTTATTTTATTCCAAAGTTCATCATGATCAAGTGCTAAATAAAGATTAGCTACTTAACATGATGTAAAAACTACATAAAAAGATAGATATGATAGGAAAATAAAAGTGCATGAATTAAAATTTACAAAAGCAAAACTACACTATAAAAATGAAAATACATAAAAGGAATGCAAGAAAACTAAAAACTAAGCTACTAAATCTGCCTCCAAAATCTTCTCCTAGTTTACCCCTCCAGCTCCTGGCAATGTCTGGAATTTATAGTATTTTTTTTGGAGAGTCATGCCCCTAGGTCACGCTCGTGATTAGGGGGTGTGTTAGGTGCGGAACTATCCTCTTCAAAGCCCGGGAACGTTGGGAGAAAATGCAAAAATCTGTTGTTTTGCGAGTCATGCCCCTAGGTCACGCCCATGACCTAGGGTGTGTCTTGACTGTTGCTGGAAATTGAGGGAAGAAGAAACGGCGGGAATTAATCTGTCATTTGCTGAAGAGGTCATGACCTTAGGTCACGCCTGTGATCTAGGGCGTATAAGTTGGAAATGGCCTAGAATGAAAACTAGCTTCTTAATACTGTGGCATACCTAAGCTGAATGTCACGCTTAAGTGTCACGCTAGTGATCTTTGGGTTACACCCGTGACATGGGCGTATAAATTTAATCTGATGTGGAATTGGAATCTTGAGCTCTTTCACCCGGCCACGCCCGTGTCCTCTAGTCAAGCCCTATGTCATGCCCGTTACATGGGGGCGTGTAACTTTAAATGACATGGTATGACTTCTAGAACGTCTGGATGGGTCATGCATATCAGTCATGCTCGTGACTGGGACGTGTACTTATGATTTTTCCAAATTTGCTCAGTTTCTTTTCCTGATCAATGAAAGCTCTAAAATGTTAATTTCAGCCCAGATTATCCTGAAATAAGAAAAGAAAGTAATTAAAAATATTATTAATATAAACTAAATAAAAATTAATTATTTATTAAATAAAATCTATATTATAATAAATATAAATACTGATTTATCAAATACCTACATACTTATGTTTTTTAGTTTTCCAGAGAAAAATTATTAAAAGTACTTATAAGAAATTAATATAATTTTTTAATTAAAATAGAAAATTTATTAAATCAAATGAAAGTAAAAAATAAAATTTAGGTATTCAAAAAATAAGTCCTTAACTATGAAATTAAAAATGAAAAGAGAAAAATATTTAGTAAAAATTTCTCGTATAAATTAATTATCCTTCAAAATTTAGTAATAAACCAAACAAAATTAGATTAAACTTATTGACATCATTTACCAAAAAGAGAATTGAAGGAACAATTTAAACTACTACTTATGATCTCTTAGTATTTTAATCTAACTCTAAAACGATTAAATTGGCTAAAGAGTTTTGGAAACAAGGGAAATGAAGAGATTTTTTGATTGGAGGTGATGAATTTTATCCTCTCACCCTACACAATTTTTTTTCTTTTTGATATTTGCATATGTTATATCAAGAAAATGATGAATTTTATCCTCTCATTTTACATGACATATGAAAAAAATATTTTTTTCTCTTCATGAAAACAAAATTAGTTGGGAATAATGAATTTTATCCTCTTACTTCATCTTCTATATATGGGGTTGTATATGTGTACCAAGGAATGATTGATTCCCAGGACATATGACTTAATAATATAGAAATAATTGCATATGTTTACCAGGGGAAAATGAATTTTATCCTCTTATCCCCGTGACATATGATCTAATAAGGAAATAAAAAGAGTAAATGAAAGACTAGACAAATTTTTAGAATAAATAAAAAAAACTATAGAGCAACTATAGTAAATTAAATTTTCCTAAGAATCTTAAAGCATAAAGTAACTATAATTAAAATCTAGAGATTATTAGGCTAAGTACTACAAAATTAAAACTAATTAGAACAGAAATGAGAAAAAGGACTAAATAATTACTCTAAACAAATTTAATCCATAAAGTATTTCTTAAAATTAAATCACCTAAAAATTAGATCTAACTAACAATGATGAAATAAAAGATTAGCAAATACAAAATTATAAAACAATTATAAATAAACTCAAACTTAATTGATGAAAATAACAAAAGAATATGCAGGGGTTTATTATATTTATATATTTTTGTTTATTATTTTGATTTTTTATAAAACATAAATACTAAAAACAAAAATTATAATCCTAAATTTTTTTTATTTCTTGGACTTCCCGAGGACTACCCAGTGACAGGCTTGCAAGGTACTAGGCGGTTTTGTTGGATGAAAGTCCAACACGGCCCTTTTTAAGAAGTTAAATTTTCGATTTTCTAAATTTTTTTGTATTTTTTATTAAAATAAAATGAAAAAGCAAAAAAAATTTTTGGTATTCTTAAACATTTTTTTCAATAGTTTTTTTAAATTGTTTAAATAAAAATAATAAATGACATTCCACCCACATACTTAAAGATAAACATTGTCTCTAATGTTTATATGCCAAGTAGGAGGGGGAAAAGAAAAGAAAAGAGAAAAAAATAATTTTTTAAAAAAAATGCAAAAAAATTAAAGGATAATAAGGGGTGTCTCCCACGAGCGCTTTTCTTTTTCCCGTGTTTATTCTATACGGCTATGGTTATGAAAAAGGAAATAAAAATTTAAATAAACGGGCAACTCCCTTAATTCACGCTTAGGTGAATAAGCCGAAGTCAGACGCCCGGCTACTCCTCCACTTACTTCTTGATTTTCCTTCTTGCGGTTGACTTGAAAATGTAAATTCAAATCACCTATCCATACCTGAGGTGATTTGAATTTTTATAGATGAGTGGCAAATGGATCGGTGACGACATTTGATTCCAACAACTCATCTTCTTCTTGAAATTTGTTAGTATAAGAAAAATCAAAAGTAAGTGTATCGGAAAAATTTTCGCAAGGAGGAGGCTCTTTCGAAACTATTTGTATAAGCTCAGGTTATTTATTTTCTCAAATATAATTATTATCTAAAAATTCATTTAAAGGAAAATTATCGAATACCTCATTTTCATGAATTTGAATTCCTAAATATTTATAAGTGGTGATTGAAAATTCATGAGAAAGAGAAGAATCGGGAGTGGTAGGAGAATAAACATGTTCTTCTTCTAATTCACCCGGTGTGCCCATACAATTTATAAATTATTGAAATAATAATTTTTCTTCTTCTTTCGAATAAGATACTAAGGGGGCACATGAAGATTCATGTTCCTCCATAAGAGAAATATTTGAAGATGGAGAAAAATCATTAGAACAAGTAAAATTTTCATCTAAATCTTGGGGCGAAGAATCAAATTAAAATTATGAAGCTTCCCCAAAATTAGAAGAAGAAGCTTGCGGTGCGGAAAAAGAAGAACAAAAATTTGGATCTACATAATTATTTTCATTACTCGGGAATCATTCCGGGTTATCTTGCCAAGAAGAAAAATCAACATTCGAGTTTGAAGAAAAACTATTCAATTGGAAAAAATATTCTCGTAAAAGCTCACAAAATTGTTTTCATGAAAATTAGAAAAAGTTGAAAAATTATGTTCATGAAAATTTGAAAGTGAATTATAATTAAAGTGAGAATAGTTATTTTCATAATTATTATCAAAATTATTTTCATAAGAAATTTTTTTATTATAATAATAAATATAACAATCCTCACTTTGATTAGGAGCACCACAATAATAAAAAAAATTGGCCTTTTTTGCGGCTTCAAAAATATCTACTTTATTTTGAAGATCGGCAAGCATGGAGGCCAATATCTAGTTTATTTTGATGCTCTCGGTGCATGACTTGGACAAGAAGCCCATTTAGTACCGATCACATTCTGTCCTTTGGGCCTGGGCACCAACTCCCAAACCTTGCATCTTTCAAACTGGTTGATCTCCTCTTGCATTGTCATAATCCATGAGGCATCCTTGTTTGCTTCTTCAAATTTCTTTGGTTCAACCTGAGACAAAAAAAACTAATATATAGAACTTCGTTATCAGTACCTCTTTTGGTTCTAACATCGTCGTCTGGCTATCTAATGATCAATTCAATCTGGTGATCTCTTAGGTTTCTGAACACTAGATTTCTTCCTCTCCCACTAATAGGTTCTGCCACATCAGTTGCATTTCCTGTAGGTTGAGGTAATTCCTCATCTAGTCGTTCTTCATCAACAACACTTGGTTCGATGACCTTGACTGAGCTTGGAGCATCTTCCTTGATCGCTTCTTCCAAGCTTAGTTTCTTTAACCTAGTACCTGCATCTACACCAACAATACTAGACAAGCTATTATGAAGCATGCTTGTCTCATCAAATACAACATTTATAGACTCTTCTAGCACCAGGGTTTTCTTGTTAAAAATTTTATAAGCCTTTTTATGGCTACTATAACCTACAAAAATACCTTCAAAATATTTTTCACTAAACTTCGTGCGATAATACTTCTTATTGTTAAGTACGAAGCATTTTCTACCAAAGATCCTAAAGTAGGATGGTCGATTTTCTGTCTTTTAATAGTTTGTAGGGAGTCTTATAATGGCTTTTATTTATTAATGCTTTGTTTTGTACGTGACAAGCTGTGTTGACTGCTTCAGCCCAGAAGTACTCAGGTAGTGAAGCGTCATTCAACATAGTTGTACATGGTTCAATGAGGGTTCTATTCTTTCTCTCAACAACTTTGTTTTATTATGGAGTACGTCGAGATGAAAACTCAAGAAAGATACCTTGACTTCCATAAAATTCATTCATGGCACCAGACTCAAATTATGTTCTGTGATCAATTCTTATTTTGACCACCGAGTAGTTGAATTCATTCTGAATTTGCTTAGAAATATTAATGAAAGCCTCACAGGTGTCTGACTTATTTTGTAGAAAAAACACCCAAGAAAAATTAGAGTAATCATCAACAATGACCAATATATAGACTTTACATCCTAAATTGTGTATCAGCATAAGACCGAATAAGTCCATATATAGTAAGTACAAACTTCTAGCGGAATCTTTTTCAATAATACTCTTAAATTTAGCCCTTATTTGTTTACCCATCTGACATGCATGACATGGACTCTCTTTAAGGCACTTAATGCTGGGGACATCACGCAATAAGTTGTGAGAAAATAGTATATTTATAGTTTTGAAATTAATATGTGCAAATCTCTTGTGCCATTGGTCACAGAGAGACGCACTATCTTTTACCAAAAAGCACACTGGTGTAGAATTATCTAAACAGAGAAAGTTTAAGCATAAAATATTTCTACTCTGAGTGCTTTTAAGATTGTCTCCAAATTAGCATACAATTTTATCAGCACATAACCTTATAGAACTCAACGATATAGACTTTATCACATTATTATCTTATGCTTATGAGATTTTGTTGTAAACATAAGACACATTTGTAAAGGAGACTATACTGTTAGTAGTCATACCGTAGCCTTTAGTAATTCCCCCATAAGACCCTCCAAAGATGACTTTTTGACCGTCTTCGACTAGGATATATTCTTACAATAGGCTTCTTGTCCCGGTCATGCGCCGAGAGAATCCACTATCCAAATACTAGATTAGAGTTTTTATGGCCTTTGGACACACCTGTAAACATAAATCTTTTTCCCTTAAGAACCCAAATAGATTTGAGTCCTTGGTTCCTTGTTAGTTTAACACCACTTGGAACATTAATGTTGCGAGTGGTCGGTCTCGCACTGTTAACTCATGGAGTTTCAAGATTTATCGGATGAAACAAACAATCTACGGCAAAGTGACCAATCTTGCCGCAACATAACAGTCGAACTTGTTGTATCTTATCTTGTACTCCTGCTTTACCTTTTGAATAGGAGGTATAGTAGGGGTCACTAACTTGGAGGTGGAAGCCTAATAATTGCAACACACAGAAGGCTTCATAGTTTCCTTAGCATTGGGGACAAAAACATTTTCTTTGGGTGCCTTCTTAAAATTTGGTCCATGAATGTAGGGCCCATACTCTTTGAGAGTTATTTCCTCATAAGGTGCCTTGAAAGCACTAGAATTAAAGTCTCGAGGACAGGTCCATCCCTTGTAGTGCTTATTAGGCTCCACATAAGTTGTCCAAGCAATGTGTCCATAGGACGTCTCAAAGTCATATTTATTTTGGGGCAAAGATCACTTTCTTAAAAGAGGTTTGACGTTGAGGTGCCTTTCCTTTGCCTTTAGTAGACGCTCTCTTAGCAGCCTTACCTTTTTTGGCAATGTGGCCTAGACCACTACCCTTCTTCAGAGAAGAGAATTCATTAATGAGAGGAAGAATGGTATTTTATTTAGAGTAACTTTCAACAAGTTTCCTTTCCACCAAGAGCTTTTCTTCCAACTCATCTAAATAATTCTCCTTTTGACTTAATAGTTCAGCAGGGCATTTTAATTCTTCTTTGAAAGAGTGAACTTCATTTCTAAGAGGAGTTAATTCAGCAATTTCATCCATCAGGCTTGACTCCACTGCCTTGAGAGAAGCAATCTCTTTTGATTGCTTTTTGACTACTTTGTGGAATTTATCAAAGGCTCTCAAAAGTTCTTGATGATGGGCCATCAAGTCAGATTAATCTTCCTCAGAAGAATAGTCTTCATGACCATTAGTATAGGTTTCAGATTCAGAGAGCATTGTGTGAGATTTTACCTTCCCATGGAATTGGGAGTCACCTACTTCCTCATCTGATTGATCCATGAGCCCAAAGTAAGCTTCTTCATCTTCAGAGCTTGACTCACTTGAGTAACTATCGCAAAAAGTCTTGGACTTCTTTGTAATGAAGCTCTTCTCTTCCTTCCTCTTACCTTTGAAGGATGTCTTGTCCTCTTTCTTGGATCCTTCCTTCTTCTTGTACGGACACTCCCCAATCAAGTGTCTTATCTTATTGCAACAATAATAAACTATATCAGAGCAAGAATGTTTGTTCGATTTAGATTTATACATGTCCTCTCAGTTGTAGATTTTCTTAGACTAATCACCATCACGATGCGATCTTCTATGATGTAGGCTTACCTTTTGGGTGTTATGGTGATCGACGTAACTAACGCAACGCTCTCCGATAACCCTCATACCACGCTCAAGCCATAAGCGTAGCAATGACACAATTTGTATTTTCAATATTCAGAGATTACGGAGGGTTCGCAAAGCCCTTCAAGATAATATCATGGCGATAGGCCAAGCTCTTCTCAAGCGAAAGGAACCCATACGGTTCGGTCGAGCGTTATAGTACCAAAAGAGAATCCACCGAAAACAAAAGATTCGGACAAGGGTGGTTCTCTCCCGACAAAATAAAATAAGGTCCTCCACCCCTCACGAACTTAAATGGAAAAAAGAAAACACCAACAAGATCTATGAAGAAATTAATCAAAAAAATTCAAGCATTTCAAAAGCCACGCAACACGCATATGCCACAAGATCTATAAAAAGTGAAAATCACAGAGTAGAAGATATATTCGTTACCCAATCAGAATGGATGATTCTGATTACTCTCTACTTGGATAGACCTTCAACGGCTCCACCGGAGTAACGTTGGATGGAGAGGAACTTGTCCTCCTTTGTTACTACACGTTGGGGTTTAATAATCCACAAAAGGAAAGCCTCTTGCCTTGGCCGAATTTATTCAAGGAGGGGGTTGATCAGTTTTTGGTGAGGGGGAAGGTGGTGGTCGGGTTTGTATTGAGGAGGATAGCCGACCTTGGTGTGGTTAATGAAGGGGTCAGTTTTGAGAGAAGTATTGAAGGCTTTTGTCAAATATTGGAAAGGAGGAGGAGGAGGTGGAGAGGGGGGAAAGAAAGGGGGAGGCCCAAATTTTGGAGAGGAGGAGAGGAGAGGAGGAGGAGGAAATGAATTTTCCAAGGGGGAAGAGAGAGGAGGGGGAAATTCAAATTTTAAATCCTTGGTTTTCAATTTTTCATTCTCTCCTCAATCCTTCATGAAAAGGCCTATATATAGGCTACACCACTCAATCTCAACCATACAATATTAAACCACTCATGATGGCTAATGACACCCATCATGTCATAACAAAACAATAATTAAAGACATTAAATAAATATAACAATTGATGGTTATAGGCACTCATCATACATGAAATTAAATAACATTGCAAAATAAAATAATAATAAAACAAAACATAAAAATTAACTTAATAATTAATAATAATTTATTAATAATTATTAATAATTATTAATATATTGGTTTGCGCCGCGGGCATATATTTTGGCGTCGCTCCACTTGGTCCTCACGGTACCGCAAGTCTTTATCTAGAGGCGGAGAAATATCTTCCATAAGAACGCCGTCAACGTCTTCAACATGTTGAGGGCCATCGTCTCCATCATTCTGAAGTCTGAGGAGAAACTAATTTTTCATTTGCCTCCTCTTGCTCAGCAATCATTTGAATTGCTTGGAGATTAGTGAGAACTCTCCATCAGACAACTCAGATCCTTACATGCTTAGCTAAAATTCTTCTTGGGCATCAGAAGCTCATGACCTTACTGGTGACACAGCTTTAGATTTTCTTGTCCCTTCGACCTTCAGAGCTATTGACTTATCTCTGCATGAAATCCTTCTGCTTTGCGCCTCTTTCTTTGGAGTATTCATTTGCAGTTCATATGAGAGGAGTTTTTAGAATAGATTCTGGGGATCAATCTCGTGCTACTTTCCAAATAACCTAATGTCTACCACCTTTGTGTCTCATTCCTTTGTCAGGGATCTGAGGAATTTGTCATTTAGCTCGCCATTAGTGAAGGTGCGACCATAGTTTAAGATGTCGTTAATGATCTTGAAGAATTTTTCAAAACTATAAGCAATAGTATCATTAGCAACTTTCTTGAATGCCTCATATTCTTAATTCAGTAGAGATCTACGATCGTCTTTAACCACTTCACTTCCTTCAATGAGAACTACGAGATAGTCCCACATCTCCTTGACAGATTTGTAGTGGAATAAGTTTTTTAGCAATGAGTTGTCCACTACACTACCTATGATGTTCTTTGACTTTATCGAAGGAGACTAGGGAAATTTCATCCTTGTCAAATCCATCATTTTCTATGGAATCATAATCGTAGGATTCAGAGTAGAGGGTTGTGTAGGAATGTGAGGTCCTTCTTCCACAATCTGAAATATGCGTGGATCAGCAGCTTCCATATAGAATTTGACTCTTTCCTTCCACATGGGGAAGTTCTCCTTAGTGCACACCGGCAACTTCATCGAAGATATATCCTTGCTTCTGTCCATTGCAATTGAGCGGTATCTCTTAACAACTAGATAGGAGATCTTATTCAAGGTGTTAGACTTATATCGAACAAACACCCCTCTAATACCAATTGAAAGTATCTAGTGTTAACCTAAATCACCTAGAGGGGGTAAATATGTGAGTTCTACTACTTTTTGTGGAATAAAATCACTGAAAAATAAACAAACATAAACACAGAGATTTATATTGGTTCCCTGAGTTGGGTACATCCACTGTCCCGCCTCGCCTATCTACAACAAAGGGCTAGATTTGGCTACTTCACCTTTATCTCAGATTGCAAACAATCTTATACCTCGGAGCCTAAACTCCTATAACTCGGAGACAACGCTCATACCACTCAGAGAACGAACTCTCGTACAACTCGGAGAACAACCTCTTCTACAACTCGATCCTAAAAATAAGGATCTACAGCTCGCAGGGAAAAATTACCTACAATAGTAAAAAAGATTTACATAAGAAAAGATTAAAAATAACCTTCAATAGATCTGAAATCTTCGAACCCTCGTTCTCTAAAAATTTGAACTTGAACATCTTCAAGAACAAGAGAATCTGAAATCTTGAAGGTTTGATCTGAACAAGGAATCCACTAGATCTGAATGAATCTTCAACCTTTTGTTAATAGAGATCTAGTCGACACTTGTAGAAGACAATCAGATCATGCATCATTGACATTGGACGAGAGAGAATTGTGAAAATGTGAGATCGATAGTCGACGGGTCTCTTTTTGGAAAGTCTCGATTTGAGCGTACGTGCACGATTAGGGTTGAATGAAATCTACCCTTAGTATTTATAGAGATACTTCTTCTTCAACGGCTAGAAATCCAATCCAAATAAGGAAATCGTGGAACACTATGCATGGCGGTTGAGATCGAGCCGTGATGGAAGTAAAATTCCTCGAATATATAAGGGTATACTCGTCGAACTACTTCGATATCCGACGAAAAATACTTAGATAAATCCAGCCAGATCGAGCAGACAACTCAACACCTTCTGGAAGAGATACTCAACAAATTAAACATGTATCGGCAAGTTCACTCGACGAATTCTACGAGTATCATCTAGTTCACTTGACAAATTTGACGATTATGGCTAGTTGACTTGACGCATTCGACGCCTAGGCAAAGTGATATTTGACAAATTCGATGAGTATTGGCTAGTTGACTCGACGCATTCGATGAATATAACTTAGAGAAACCCAGAGAAGTAAATTCGAGAAGACTCGACGAATTCGTCGTGTATCGACATGTATATTCGACGAATTCGACGAGTATTGATAGATACACTCGACAAATTCGACGTGTATACACGATGATACTCAACGACTTTTACTTAACTGATTTCCAGGAATTCGGAGATTATTACCTAAGTAAATACGAAAAATTTGACGAGTGCTAGTAAGCACACACGATGAATTCATCGAGTATTCATGAGTATACTCGATGAATTCGACGAGTATCCGTTACTATACTCGACAAATTTTACTTAGAGAAAATATGCTCTTCTGAAAGCCTCAACTTGATCTTCTTGGATTCTTCTAATGTACTTGAACTAGAAGTACACCCCAATAGAGAGATTACACGTGAGTCAACGCCTTAGCCTACACAATGAAGGATTACATTGTATAGTCCTGTGTTTCAATACCCACTGTAACCTGACATTGGGTTGTACTTGCCAATATCATCCTGCAAGCACATAACAAGAAAACAACATCAAATACAAACTCAATTCATCTTAGTTCAAGGGACACTTCTTCAAATAAGAGTTATTATGGATACAATACCTAACACATGTTAAGACTAATGTTGTTTTCTATTATTACAACAGGAGTGAACATGTCATTACTGGCTGTCTAGTTAAAAGGAAGAAGCTCATAAAGTCTAAATGCAAAAAAACATAACAAGGACAAGAAGGATGAAAAGAGCTTCTTGGCCAAGAAGACTGTCATCCTATCAGACAGTGATTCTGAGTATTCAGAATCAGATTAAGAGAAGGCCTACATTGGTCTCAAGACGATTGAAGAAAAGGCTGAACATCATGCTATCCTATATGGCATAAGAGCCCTACTGTCCTCTATTTACATTGACTGTGAAGAGGATGAGGAGTTCAGTCTCATGGCCATATTAGAAATCAATCAGGACAATCATATTCCTGATGAGGTAACTCTATTCCTCGATCTCCCTCAATTAATGAGTCTGGCTTAATCTATAAAGCATCCACTTCCTCTAGTGGAAATGGTGGTTCAGAATCTAAAGATGATGTCAATCAATTGATTGTCAAGTATGGTGCAATTCTAGATGCTCTAAAGAAGAGAAAATGTCATGTCAAGAGATAAGCTGAGGAGATGGCCTCCCTACAGAGGGTTGCTCACATACAGTATGAGTCAGCGCCCTTACTTTCTCAGATAAGGAGGGAAGATAGCCAACTGAAGACAATATCAATTATTTAAATTAGGACCATTAACAAGAAAATTTATATCATCATTGATCTTGAGAAGAAGTTTCTCAAGGAGAAGAAGATTGTGGCTAAATTCTCTAAGCCCAAAACTATGCTGCCACTGATTGACTCCTTAATCTCTCAAAAGGATATGAGAGGTTTGGGGTTCAAGTGGAACTCTAGAGCTACCTATTCCAAAGGGAAAAATAAAGCTCCTGTAGTACCTCAAACTACCTTTCAAAAGGTAATCCTTCCTTCCAATAAGTATGACCACGACATCAGGTATGGTTATTGGAAGAATATTAACTCTTTTTGTGAGAATACAAGGGTATCTTATAATGGAAGGAGAAGGATATGGGTCTGAGTGAACTGAAGGATCCCCATGAGGAAATCCAGATGGCCCATTATGGGCCATTTATGTTTGGTGCTCTAGCACCTACACTAAAGGATAAGGCAGTGCCCTATTCTCTATTTTCTCCAACAAACTCCTTGATTATGGGTAAGTCAGTCAACAAGTCATACCTAGCAGTTTCTAAAGCCATCAAATCCATGTTAGCTGCAAAGATGACATCTATTGGTGCTACTCAGAATAAGTCATATGCATCCACTGGCAGACTAACTTTCAGTCAGATACTAGCTGAAAGAAATAAGAAGAAAGTTGCTGCTCTCCCCTCTGAACAGACAACTATTGATAGATTGCACTCTTCCAGGGCTATTAAGAAGAGGAGATACAACATATATGAATGTTTGTGTTGTTTCAAGGTGCGATACCCCACCAAAGATTATTTGCACAACCCTAGTGTGCTAAGGTCAAGGGTGAGTCTTCCTGTCAGGACTGTTGTAAGTAGACATGTGCATTTTTAAGCTAACAAGAACTAAGGACTAAATCCCTTTTGAGTTCCTAAGGTAAAGAAATTTGTGTTTGCAGGGTTGTCCAAGAACCCATACAATGCCAATATGGTACTTGGACAGTGGTTGTTCCAGGAACATGACTGGAACACGGAGCCACCTTAAGGATTATACTCCAGTGAAGAATGGACCTATAGTGATCTTTGGAGGTTCTGACAGAGGTGTCACCAAGGGCTATGGAATGATCACCAATGGAATAGTCTTCATCACAAAGGTAGCCTTTGTGGAAGGATTGCAACACAATCTGATTAGCATAATCAAACTATATGATATTGGCTATGTCATTTTCTTCCACAAGTATTAGTGTCTGATCAAAAGATCAAGTGTCCAAAAGGTCATTTTGACAGGCATTAGAAGTAGAAATATTTATTGTTTAAACTTCTTATGTTTAAGTACAGACTCACATATATGTCTAGTAGCAAATGAGAAAGTCTCTTATTGTGTGCAATGACACAAGAGGCTTGCTCACTTGAACAACAAGACAATTTGCAAGCTCTTAAGTGAAGGGCTAGTCAGAAATGGACCCAATCTAGGATGCACCAAAGAGGGCATTTGCTCTGCATGCCAAAAGGGCAAGTTGACAAAACATCATTTAAGAGCATTAGGGCCAAGGATTCTGAGAGGTGTTTGTACCTCTTGCATATGGAGTTGTTTGGTCCTATGCCAGTTAATATTCTAGGTAGGATAATCTATACACTTGTGATAGTTGATGACTATTCCAGATTTGCTTGGGTTTTTTTTAAGAAAAAGTCTGAAACTCTTAACATCTTTGTGACTTTTGTTAGGCAAATTCAGAATGAAAAAGGAAAGTTTTGTGATCAAAATCAGAAGTGACCATGGTACAAAATTTCTGTCTGAAGGCATGATAAAGTTTTGTGAAGAACAAGAGATTTATTTGGAATTTTCTTCTCCAAGAACTCTCATAAAAGCTGGCAGGATACTACTTAGTGACACTTCTCTCCTAGAATACGTTTGGGCTGAGGCAATGAACACTGCTTGTCAAGTCCTGAATAGAGCTTTTATCAAGAAGTATCATAAGAATACTCCCTATGAGATTATGAAAGGCAAAAAATTAAATCTAGCCTATCTTAGGATCTTTGGAAGCAAGTTCTTTGTGCTAAATAATGGGAAGTCCTAATTGACAAAGTTTATTGCCAAATCCTATGAATGAATCTTTGTTGGGTACAACAACCAAAGCAAAGCCTATAGAGTCTACACTTTTAAAAATCAACTTGTAGAAGAGTCTGTAAATGTTTTTTTCGATGAAGACAAGTTCAACACCTTCAAAATTTAGTTGGGCATGTTAAACTTAGTATAGCTTAAGTGTTTTCATGCATATGTGTTACAGGAAAAATTGTTTCTTGCAGGATACAAGGTAGATATGGACTTGTCCAAGCATCGAGTACGCAGAGTCCAAGTGTCAAGACGTCAAGTGCGTTGAGAAAACTTCAAGCTTCGAGAGCGCCGAGTGCATCGAGAGCACTCGACAAATTCTCCCATGGACTTCTGATTGCGACTATAACTCGGGATTAATATCAGTCATTGATCACCTCGTGATTATCACAATAGGTACGCGCCTCTCCACATTCTAAAATAAGAGGTAAGTATAAATAAAAGTGTGTGTGCTTTGAATAAAATATAATATTCCTAGCCCTTCTCGACCTTCTGCCTCCCTGCAATGAAAGTTCGTAAAAACTTTAGAAATTCAAAGGATTCATGGAGACAAAAGGAAAGGATTTACTTTTCGAGGATCCAGAGTTGGTTCGAAATGGTTTCAAGGACGCTCCAAAGGAAGTTCTTGTTCTCCACCTATTATAGGTTGCTGACCTAGAGTTTGTTCTATCTGAGCTCGTCTCAATATGGAAGCATGAGGTTCTTAAACTCTATACTAATGTAATTATCAACTCATCCTCTACCAAAATCAAGTCTTCGATCAGTGGGCATAAGATAAAGATCACATCCAGTTGAATGAGCAAAGCAATGAATGTAACACATCCATCCGTCACATGAAATATAATACAGGGTCTGGCCAGGGCCCCACGCCATATTTCACAGACAGTCGGCAGAGTTACATATTAATATCAAAGACTAAACAAATCCTAACTCAGAGTATTCTAGAGGAAGTTTCAAGGGTTAAATTTGAACTCAATATATACGAATGTCCACTATATATATATAACAGGAATGTTAACAAAATACACAAAATGTTACGGCCTTAAGTCCTTACAGTTATACTTCAAAAGTGTTGTTTACAAACATCGGCACGCAGGCCGGCCATACATGAAAACAATAAAGCCTTTGCTTGACCTTCAAGGGTCGGCATAACATCAAGGGTTATAACCCGTTATTTCCCACTCGGCTCTCCAACACCTGTATTGGTAGATTCCACTAGATAATTGCAAACAATGCAACGGTCAGCTTTCGGCTGACCAATTTATAATGAACCTACCCCATACTCGGGGCAGCGGTATTCCATCCCTGTAGGCATAGCATTAACACAATAGATTTATCACAAGAAGACACACTTAAGCACCATAAAAAATATCACAAATGAGTGCCTCAGTGGCCAAACGTTCCGTGCGCTCAGGGCACATTCTCGGTGTACTGGATTACCATGGTCCCACCACCATACAGAGGTCTAAGACTTGATAGTCAACTTTGAGCATTTCATTCTTTCCAGTACGGGGCCTAAGACTATCATTATGCCAACGACGAAAACTAATTACTTTAGGCAATCCAGCCTGGACTGATATAATGTGGGTACGGTTCAGCATTCTTCTTAGTTGCTCAAATCTCCATGTCATTGACGAAAGCTGAAGCAATCAGGCCCATGACAAGACTTGGTTAAGCCTTCCCATTCACGTTCGGCTCACCAGCCTTTCTTTAGCTTGGATCTTCAAGCTCTCAGCTTCGACTACAACCCAATAGGTCCCCAGGACAAGAGCTCGCAATCGACACATAATGGCACTCACGACCATAGCTGGGCACCCAGGCACATAGCTCACAAATTAGCCACACGGTCTCTGAGAGACATACTAAAATAATATAGCTCATCATAAGCTATCGCCAGCGATACTTACTGTCATCCGATGATATCCAACAGTTAAGCAAACTATGGTATTTTCTTGGTATTTTCCTGGAGCACACATCCAGTACTTCCTACTACTCTCATTTTATAGGTACAACCCACAGACCCTATAAACAACTCGTTTATACTCGGAGTCTTCTCCAAAATGCAATATAAAACATCACCAATCAAGACCAACCCGTCTGGATGGGCATCACACAGCTGGCGTATTCCGTACAGTGATTACCGGATTCTATATGCAAAACAACTCCGGATATCACATATTAACCCATCAAAATTCCCTCGATTCTCCACATTTTGGTTGGGGATTCCATGCATATGTAAAAAGGAGGATTTCACTTGTCCAAAAAGGAAGATCATTACCCTCATAATCTATTTCGGATCTATGGCGAAGATTTCTATCCGGTTGGAAAGGAGAACCTCACTTTCCTCTTCGCAGATCTCGCCATGGATTTTGATTTCGTCTACTGGATCTCCTTCACAAAGATTTTCATGCTCAGCCTTAGCCTTAGCCTTCTTTCGTAGCACTTTTCTCTTAAGATGATAATGAAAGGAGAAGAGAGAGAAATAAGAAGAGAAATGAATTCTCTTTTACCCCTTCTCTGTATAAGTTGTCTCGTGATTAATCCCAGCCACATGATAATTTCATAAAAAGGAAGCAAAGGCTACAATTTCAGCTGAATAGTCAAATTTAACGCTATCGTATGGCGATATCTGCTCTCGCCTGGGCGATATCATCAGTAGCCGCTTTAACCTCAGTCAACCACAGCTCATCGGCTGCCTTCCAGCCATCCGACACATGTCAAACCATTTGTGGAAATATCGCCCAGCGATACCCACTATCGCCTCTCTGATAGCTCACTCAATGCTTCGTCGAGTTTGTTGAGGGCGTTGAGTGCGTTGAGTATACTCAATGCTTCGCTTAAGGCATTGACTGCATCGAGTGCTATCACTATCGCCAGCAATACTCACTATCACCGCACGATAATATTCGTCGAGCCTACTCAATGCTTTGTTAAAAGCATCGAGTGTGTCTAGTCCACTCAATGCTTTGTTGAGAGTATCAAGTGCTATCGCCGGCGATACCCACTGTCGCTCGGCAATAGCTACCATAAGTTTTATTTTCTCATTTTTGGGGTGTTACAAACCTCCCCTCCTTAAAGAAATTTTATCCCGAAATTTTATTCATCTATAGGTACACAAAAACAACAACAATTATGTTATAACATTATTTTACAAATAATTCAGGAAACTCATCATGCATGGTTTGCTCACGCTCCCATGTAAGTTTTTTATGGCCACAATTATCCCACCGTACTTTGACAATCCCGATTGTCTTATTTCGCACCTGCATGATCGTGTACTAGATAGGAATGGACCTAACCTTCGTCGTCAGCCAATTATCGACCGGTACTCGATCGGTAACACCCCTATCTGTCGCATATCATATAACAGTAGATCCGGCCGGGGCCCGACGCCATATACCACGGACAGACCGGTGAGTTACTTAATGAAACCATCTTCCCAATAATACGTCCTACTCAGAGTACATTCTAGCGGAAATAATTTATAAGATGCATAGAAAGAACCCAAGCCAAAAGCATGAATGTCCACTAAGACACCCAAATAGGAATGAACGTACAAAAATACACAAAGTGCTTGGACTTATTGCCTTACAAAGGGTTTACTTAAATAAACAGTGTTTTACTAACATCGGCACGCAGGACGGTCACACATGAATATAACAAGTAAACATTCACATGGCCTTCGAGGGCCGACTCAACAACCAGGACTTCAGCCCGCTACTTTCCACTTGGCTCCGCAGCACCTGCAAGCAACAATTCACCGCAACTGTGGCAAATAAAAGCAACGGTCAGATAAAGCTGACCAAATTATAACGACCCCACCCCCTTTTTGGGGTGGCGATACTCCTTCCCTGCATTGCATTAGTATAATCCAACGATTAAAGTTAAAGTACAATATTTGCACAATACACCACAGGTGTAGGCCCGTGGCCACACACCCCGTGCTCTGAGGGCACTTACTCGGTGAACTCGGTGAAAATCTGTGGTCTCACCACAACCTCTAGGACGGAAAATCTCGTGAGCATTATAGTCTTTACGGCCTAAGCCTAAGACCCTCCATCTATGCCAACGGTAAGAACCATGTACCTTAGGTCTCTTTAACCGAACCATAAAGAGCAGGTACGGTTCTGCCTAACCCGTTGCTAACATCGCAAAGTAAATTTAAGTCATATGTGCGGGTCCGGCTTCCCCGAGTCCCAAAGCGATTTCATAAATATTATATTACCCAGTTATATGCAAGTTGGCTCCCAGGCCACCAAGTTGGCAGAATTATGACTCTCCCTAGTTTTCTGGGTACACCTTGGAGTAAATCCTCAAGATTCCCTGATGTAATCTACCGCGTAGAAAACCTGAAAACAACTATCGGCACGGAGTCTTCTCCGACCATTCATGCATAATGAAACATCATCGATCCTGACCAACTTGTCCGGGTAGGCTTCACACACCATGCCTATGTTTGTACTTCAATTCCGGACTCTACATGCAAAAAAACAGGGACTTTTAATGTCTAACCGAAAGAACAACTCAAACTCATCGCATACTCGCGAGAGCGGGCTTCCTATGCAAAAAGGAAAGGGGACTTCACATGTCCAAGAAGAGAATCATTACCCTAGAATTTCTCTTCGGTGCCATGAATATCTAGTCAGATGGAAAGCAGCGCATCGGCCTCGCCTTCGCAGATCTGGACTCGGATCAAGAATCGGGGCTCCAAAGCTCTTCCGGCAGCCAAAACTCTCCTTTACGTTCTTCCTTGCTCTCACCTCTCTCTATACATTAGAAAGAGAAAGCTCACAATAAAATGAGGTTTCTAAACCCTATTCCCAGTCAAATACTAGCAGGGGAAGGGTTGAGCCGTCAGATCTTATTTGAAGGAAACGAGCTGCCACAATTCGCCCTAAAAATGAATTTCCTGGGCAAAAAATGGCTTGGGACACGCCTGTGTCCAAGGCTGTGTTCCTCACTTGCTATAAAACCAAAGATTACAGAACAGGCCTCGGCCTATGACACAGCTTGTGACACATCCGTGTCACCCATGGACACGCCCATGTCATGGGTCGTGTGCCTCAATTGGCCTTGAAACCGTCATGTCCTGAACAATACACAAGCTTAGACACGCCCGTGTTGACTTTGATATGCCCGTGTCAATCAGTACAAGCCCGTGTTCTGGGTCATGTCCAACAATCGACACAAGACAAAAACATTAGGAAGAGGACGCATCCATGTGACACGCCCGTGTCACAAGTCGTGTGCATGAAATGCCCTAGGACATGCCCGTGTCCCATGTTGTGTTCCCAGCCCTCACCGATCGTCGACCTCGCCTCGATGATTAGAGCACGGCATGGCTATGTGACACGCCCGTGTCATAGGCCGTGTTAACCTTACCAAGACCCAAACTTGGCTCAAATGCCGCCCGTTCCTCTTTTGAGTTTCGGGGCGTTACACGATCATCTACGATCACATGCATTGGCTCTTTCACAGCTTTCCGCAGCACCGATATGTGAAACACATCGTGCAAGCCACTTAGCTGCGCAAAAAGATCTAACTGATAGGCAGATTCTCCAATCCGCCAACCCACTTAAAACATACCAAGATACCTCGGAATCAACTTTTTCAAGTGCCGAATCATGGACACGCCTTTGAATAGCTTTATCTTCAGATATACACAATCACCCACCGCAAACTCTACATTTAAGTGGTTGCCATTGTAGTACTTTGTCTGTCTATCGTGGGCTACAAATAGCCTCTCTCGTATAATGTGTATAGTCGAATTTGCATCTTCGACCTCCTTACTGTTATACAACTTCAATTCGCCTGTTTCCGCCCAAGCTAAAGGAGTACGAGACTTCCTACTGTATAAAGCTTCAAAGGGAGCCATCTGAATACTAGGTTGTTAGCTATTATTATAGGCGAATTCGATCATATAGAGATGGTCCTCCCACCTCTTCCCGAAATCTAAGGCGCACATCCGGAGCATATCCTCCATTGTTCGATTGGTCCTCTCAGTTTGACAATTCGTCCGCGGATGAAAGGTCATACTGAAGTTCACTTGTGTACCTAATAACTGGTGGATTGGCCTCCAATCATTCGAATTAAAGCGCCAACCTCGATCACTAACGATGCTACGGGGCACACTGTGCAATCATACTATGTTGTCCATGTAAAACTTAGCCAACTTTTCTACTGAATCACCCTTCTTATTCGGTATGAAGTGTGATACCTTTGTCAATCGGTCAACGATCACACACATGGAATTATTTCCGCTCTGTGATCTCGGCAGTCCGTGTATGAAATCAATAGAGATATCATCGAGCTTCCATACTGGAATTGGTAATCCTAGTAAACAAACTACTCTAAAATTGTTTGTTATTGCTACAATAGGCCTGGACATGTCATAGCTGATTGTCCTAACAAGAGAAAAGAGTCTAAGGACAAGAATAAGCATCAAAATAAGGGAAAGAAGGAGAAGTCCCTTGTTGCCCAGAAGCAGAAGAGTTGGACTGACTCTTCATCATCAGAATCAGGAGAAGAGGATGAAGCAGAAGCCTATATAGGATTGTTCACTACAGAAGAGGATTCTGTGGAAACAGAATTATTGCAAATGATGGATTCCATAAATGGAAGTGAAGATCATTATCGCAGAGGGATGATGGCTCTATATGAGAAAGATCAGTGTAAGGATTAGCCTGGTCCCAGTAAGGTATACAATCCATTCTTATTATCTGAGTATTATACTGGATCTGAATCAGAAGCATCTGCATCAAGAGATGTGTATGGTTCTAAATCGGAAGAGGATGTTCATCAATTAATTGATGAGTATGGTGGCCTGTTGCAAGCTCTTAAGAGAAGCAAATTCCTTGTCAAGAAGAAGGCTGAGGATATTGAATCTCTCAAACTGGCTGTATCAGATTCTGCAAAGTTGTTGGATTTGAAATATAATGAGGTTGCCAAACTGAAAAACTTAACTGTTATTCAGATGGGTACAATCACTTTAATAAATAATCACATCAAGAATCTGGAAGTAAGACTTCAGAAAGAAAAGGATCTAGTGGCTAAATTCTCTATGCAAATGTCAGTCTTACCCATAATTGATAATTTCATCTCCCAAAAGGGTAAGACAGGATTATGCTTTAAGGGAAGAACAAGGGAAGCCATTTCTCAAAGAAAAGGCAATGCCCCAGTTCAGCCACTAGCCTTTAAACCCCCTATTTCTTTTAGGAAAGTGATGCAACCTACTAATAGGTATGATCATGACATCACTCATGGTCACTGTAAGTATGGTGATCTAAATGGCAAGAGTGCAAATGCAAATAGGGTACCCCATGAGCAAACCCATGAGGTTCTTAAGGAATCCTTAGTATTTGCTGCTCCAACACCTACACTTAAAAGGACTGCTGACAGCAATATTATTAAGCCTGTACTTAAGAAAAGGCACAACAGATTTGAGTGCTTGTGTTGTGGCAAGGTGGGCCACTTTTCCATTGATTGCTTGTTAAATGCTAGTATTCAGAATAAGGCCATCTTGCCTGTCAGAAAGGCTGCAGGTAAGCATGTCAAAAATCATACTAACCTGAACCTAGGACCCAATAACTATTGGGGTTCTAAGGATGGGTTAATTTATTTGATGCAGGTAAGTCCAAGTGTCCATACCCCTATATGTAATTGGACAGTGAATGTTCCAGGCACATGACTGGAACAAGAAGGATGCTGAAGGACTACTTTCCTATAGAAGATGGACCCAAAGTGATCTTTTGTGGACTTGAAAAGGGAGTCATCAAAGGGTTTGGTAACATTTCCAATAACTCTATTACCATCACCCATGTGGCTTATGTAAAATGTCTAAAGCGTAACCTAATAAGCATAAGCTAACTATGTGATCTTAGTTATGACACTTCTTTGTACAAGGATGTGCGCCAAATAAGAAGGTCAAATGATCAAGAGATCATTTTGACAGGCACTAGGAAAGGAAATGTCTACTGTCTTAACTTTGATTATGAGAATAAGTACTCATCTATGTGTCTAGTTGTAGATGAGAAAGAATCTCATTGTGTCTAATGGCACAAAAGGCTGGCTCACCTGAACTATAAGTCAATAGGCAAACTCTTTAGTATGGAGTTAGTGAGGAATGGTCCTCAGGTAAAGTGCATTAAAGAGGGTGTATGTTCAGCTTGTCAAAAGGGCAAACAAACTAGGACCTCTTTCCATGTACATGATACTAAAGATTCTGTAAGATGTTTATATCTTCTGCATATGGATCTATTTGGTCCTATGCCAGTTCATAGCCTAGGTTGGAAAGCTTATACATTTGTAATAGTGGATGACTACTCTAGATTCACATGGGTTTTCTTCTTGAGACTGAAATCTAAAACCCCTACTATCTTTAAGAGTTTTGTTAGGCAAATTCAGAATGAACTTATCAATTCAGTGGTCAAAATCAGAAGTGACCATGGAACTTAGTTTCAGTCTCAATGCATGACAAAGTTCTGTGAAGAACTTGGGATTCATCAGGAGTTCTCCTCACTTAGAAATCACTAGCAAAATGGGATTGCTGAAAGAAAGAATAGTACTCTTATTGAGGCAAGTAGAACACTACTAAGTGACACTTCTCTCCCAGAATATTTCTGGGATGAGGCAGTAAATACTGCATATCATGTTCTCAATAGAGCATCCATAAAATAAAAATACAAGAAGACACCCTATGAGATTATGAAAGGCAAAAAACCAAACATATCCTACTTTAGAATCTTTGGAAGTAAGTGTTATATTCCAAATAATGGCAACCACTATCAAACTAAGTTTGCTGCCAAATCCCTAGAAGGGATATTTGTTGGGTATACCAATAACAATACAGCTTACAGGATCTACAACTTGAGTACACAAGTTGTAGAAGAATCTGTCCATGTAGTCTTTGATGAGTCTAAGCTAATTAATAGTGAACTGTCTAGCACTTCTGTTAGTCTAATAGGTTTGAAGGAAAGGATGGACAGGCTAATAATTAGTGAAGACCAACCTTCAAGACAGAATAAAGAAAATAATGGATGCTTTCCATGGGGAGTACAAGACTCACTAGATGAAGATGAAGACAATGAAGTTCATCCAGATGAAGAAAATGAAGAAGACCAAGAGATGGACAGATTTCCTCTAGAAAGAAGACATTTGAAGGATCATCCAGCACACCAAATCATTGGTGATGCAAGTCTTGGAGTTCTGACCAGAAGCAAGAGCATGAACATAGTTCTATGTTCAAGCTTCCTGTCCTAGATGGAACCTAAGATGTTTGAAGAGGCTATACATGACACAAATTAGATTGATGCTATGTAGGAAGAACTGAATCAGTTCAGAAGATGTAAAGTCTGGGAGTTGGTTCTTAAACCAAAGAATCACAATATTATAAGAACCAAGTGGACCTATAGAAACAAGTTATATGAAAATGGCACAATAATCAAGAACAAAGCCAGACTGGTTGCAAAGGTCTACATATAAGAAGAAGGGATAGACTTTGACCAAACATTTGCCCCAGTGGCAAGGTTGGAAGTAACAAGATTGTTCTTAGCTTATGTAGATTATCAAGGGTTCAAAGTATTTCAAATGGATGTAAAGTCAGCATTTCTGAATGGTGACTTAAAAGAGGAAGTTTATGGTTATCAACCTTCAGGTTTTGTAGATCCCCTTTATCCCAACTATGTTTATAGACTTAAGAAAGCTCTATATGGATTGAAATAAGCCCCTAGGGCTTTGTATGAAGCATTATCTGCTTTCCTTATTGAGAATATATTCTCAAGAAGGAAAATTGACAAGACTCTATTCATTAGGGAATCGAAAGGTAAGATCATCCTAGTCTAGATATATGTTGATGACATTATCTTTTGTTCTACTGAAAACAACCTTTGTAGTAAGTTTGCCAAACTTATGCAAGGGAAGTTTGAGATGAGCAACATGGGTGAGATGAAATTCTTCTTAGGACTCCAAGTTAGACAGACTGATGATAGATTTTCCATATCTCAATCTAAGTTCACCAAGGAGTTAATTAAAAAATATAGTATAGAGTCAGCCTCGACCATGAAAACTCCAATGGGGACAAGTATGTCTATAGGCAAAGATGAAGGAGGAAAAACTGTTGATGAGTCTTTGTATAGAGGGATAATTGGCTCCTTACTTTTCTTGGCTGCTAGTAGACCTGACATCATGTATGCTACATGTGTCTGTGCTAGGTACCAAGCCTGCCCTATGGAATCTCATTATTCTGATATCAAGAGAATTCTGAGATATCTTAAGGGAACACCTAATCTAGGCCTTTGGTACCCTAAGAATTGAGATTTCTTACTAACAGGTTTTTCAGATATAGACTTTGCAGGCTGCAAAGAAGACAGGAAAAGTACAATAAGAACATGTCAGTTCCTAGGTGGTAGGTTGGTGTCATGGAGAAGCAAAAAGCAAACAAGTATAGCTATTTCCACTACTCAATCAGAGTATATAGCTGCATGCAGTTGCTTTGCTTAGTTATTGTGGATACAACATCAACTTGAAGACTATGACATCAAGGTAAGTAGAATTCCATTATATTGTGATTCTACTAGTGCTATATCTATTGCTAGAAATTCTATTTCATATAGTAGAACAAAGCATATAGAAATCAAATTTCATTTCATCAGAAAACATGTTGAAAAAGAAGACATAAGTCTTGAATTTGTCAACACTAACAAACAAATTGGTGATATATTTACAAACCTCTGGATGAAAGTAAATTTAATAATTTTAAAATTGAATTAGATATGTTGAACCTAAAACAAGATGTTAGGTCAGCACACAATTACTCAAGAAATTTTGTTTTAGTTAGAAAGTTTGTGTCGACACAAGCTAACTGTGTCGACACTCTCAGTAAGGTTTGTCGATAGGAAATATTTGTGTCGACACAACTCTGTCGAGACCTTATTTTAAAAGATTTTTTGTGTCGACACACAAAAAACGTTGTTGACACAATTCTGTCGAGACTTAAGTAGACTTTGTCGACAATGGAAAAAGTATGTCGACACATAGACATGTCGACTTCAACAAAGTTTTGTCGAGACCTAGGTCATCTATGTTGACACAAGTAAAATTTTCTCGACTAGTAAGTTCCTATGTTAGGAGCGTCTTTTGACCTACCTTTTACAAGTATACTATAAATAGGAGAAGACAATATCTAGACGACTGTGCTTTTAGAACTCTCGACTCTAGACTTTATGTCGACGAGAAATTCTCCCGTCGGCTCTCTTCTCTATCTTTCACCAATAGCGCCACAACAGGAAGACAAGATCAATGAAGGATATGAACTAGTACGCAAGGCGTTCGAGACTACCTCTCAAAAAATCAAGGGCGTGATAACCCTAATTACAGAAAGTGGATTGGAATACTTGGTCTCTGAACCTTCAAGGATATGGAAGAAAGAATTTCTTGAATTTTAATCTTCCGCAATAATGGACTCTCAAGGAAAGACGATAAAGTCCTCTGTTAATGGTACTCGAGTAAAACTCTCACCAAAGAGTATACGAAAGTCTCCTCAGCTACCCAAGATTACAGAAGAAGATGATATCGTATCCTCCATGACAAGGGATGCACTCCAATGGTGTGGGCTGGATCCCAATACCAAGATTGGATCTTCACTAACCAGGAAGGGAATGAATCTCAAGGGTAAGTTTTTATCCGAGTTAATGGGCAAAGTTATTCTATACAAAACAGGAGGACATGATAAGATCTCTACCTACATGTTCAAACTCATGACCAAAGCTATCTTCAAAGTGAAAACAGATTGTCCACTATAATTTTTGACAAGATCAAAGAAAAGCCAAATCTGGGTAGAATATTGAGCTTGTATCTAGCTTCCACCATCCCAAAAGTGATGAATCAAACTTTAGGAACCAAGATAAATCATATGAGAAGGATGGATTTGAGAATACTATCTAGATGGGATATAGTTTTCACCAAAGATGTTTCTACTCCAAAGAAACACGTGAAGAAAAATAAGAAAAAGAAACCTACTACCCAGGAAGCAGAATCTTCCAGTGATTTTGAAGAGCAGGTTGTCTTCAACTTAGATGAAGAACAACCAAGAAAATTACCTACACCATAACTAGATAAAGAGGCTCAAGCCCAAGGCGAAAGCATTCAACTACCAGAAAACCAGATGGTCTCCACTCCAGGGGGCGACAACCCTGATATTACAATTATTCAAGAACCTGAACAATCTCAACAGCCAACCATAGGGGGAGGTATTGCTGCTGTTGCACTGGAGAGTGAGTATACAACGGATACTGTTATGTACATAGTATTAGAAATCAATAATGCAGCAACAGTCATCACTGAAAAGAAGCACAGCATGTGCATATGCCATATCCAGATCAAGATTAGCACCTCCCCTCCTCCAGTTTGGATAAAACCCTAGAAATGGATCTTAATATTCAGGGAGAACCAGTTGTTGAAAAAGAAAACATTATACCTTCTATTAAAATGCAGCAGAAGGTAACTTTGGAGGAGTTATTTTCTGATTTACAAGGAGCTCAACCTGAGGGGGAGATGCCACTAAATGCCTCAAGTCCTAAGGAAAATGTGGCTATAGATAGTTCATCAATTTCTTCTGAAGATGAAGAAGACACTAGTGTCACAACCCGTATTTTCTCCGAATTTAAGAAGTATCAGATAATGAGAAAACACGCGTTGTGATGCCACGTCGAGCAGGGGATAACTATCGATGCTCAGGCGAACACTAACTAACTAGACTATGAAAATTCATAAGTTAAATGATTAGAAATTAAGTTTTATTTTAAGGGTCGTATCCCTCGGCTCAGTGGATCATCTAGTGCACAGTTTAAAAACTATACTTATACGTAGCAGAAAATACTTTATTCAAGTGACATCCTAAAAGAGTGCATAAGTGTCCCCAGAGGACAACTTATACCATGCAGGACCCTATATTTAATTTATACTATAAATAAGAAAACGATCTTTTTACGTTGTTTGGAAAGTAGTATATGAGTTTTATAAACATGTTGATCATGAGAAATACTTATAATAGTGTTTTTTTAGGTTTAAAAGTAACTAGCAACCTAGCATAAATCATTCAGAGAGCAAGTAGACTATCTCCAGAAAAAGTAGTAGCAAAAAGATAACATATCTAGTATCAAGGTAAAACTACCAATGGGCACCAACATACTGACACGAACCCACTGGAAAGTATGTATGTCTGTAAGAAAAAAGCACAAAAACTACCTCAAAAGACCAAGGAGATGATCTCTACAAAATGAGAGACCACCAGCAACAGCACAGCACAACTAGCCGCCTAATCGGCTACTAACCAGAAACTGAGGCATTCAAAGAAGAAAAGAATATCTCAGCAAGAAAAAATAAATAAGCTGTATGAAAAAGTTAATCTAAATGATAAGAAAGAATAGTAATTAAACCGTAACAAGCGCCACTATCCAAGGCAAGATAAAAAGAAAAAAACACTATGTGCCAGGAAAAAGCAACAACCCTGCCCAGAAATCTTATAGAGTTTACAAGGCTACCAAGTGCCCAAACGTTGCAATTTACAAAATAAGAAACTTCTAACATCCTAATTTGTGAGAGATGGCAGTAGAAAAAACATTGCAGATCCAAGTTTGAGGCGAACTCAGTCCCCCAACCACCATTTCCAAGAAACAAACCTCAAGGGTCTACATATGAAAGCACTAGGGACCTTCCAACCCCTTACCCAGCCCATACCTAGAGCAACATAAAAGAAAACGGTGGCAACGACTAAATTACACAACACCACCCCCATTAAGAGCTTCAAACCACCACTACTACCACAACCCACGATTCGGCCTTTGGAAAAATATAGCTGACAAGGAACCTCAAAAATCAAGGAATTCACTCGGGAGGGAAAAATCAAGGTAAGGGAAAAGCGTTGAGATGGCTCAACACGGCATGGTGTCTAGTGTGCTCCACTCACTCAACGCATAAACATGCGGTGGCATTGAGTGAGTTAACCTCACTCAATGCCAAAACAGCTACGGCGTTGAGTGAGGTTCACTCACTCAACGCCTTCTGTAACACTGGTTGTGGCGTTGAGTTAGCTAACCTCACTCAACCCCAAAATAGACAGTGGCATTGAGTGAATTAACCTCACTCAATGCCAAAACGTCCACGACATTGAGTGAGGTTCACTCACTCAATGCCTCCTGAGACACTGGCTGTGGCGTTGGGTGAGCTAACCTCACTCAACGTAAAAACAAACAGTGGCGTTGGGTGAGTTAACCTCACTCAATGCCAAAACAGACGGTGGCGTTGAGTGAGTTAACCTCACTCAACGCAAAAAACAGCCATGCCGTTGAGTGAGTTTCACTCACTCAACGCCTAAGCACATGGCCGCAAAAAATAACTATGGCGTTGAGTGAGTCAACCTCTCTCAATGCCAAAATAGTTTTGCATTGAGTGAGGCCGACTCACTCAATGCCAAAATACTTAGCCGCAATGATGGGCTGCGACGTTGAGTGAGTACATCTCACTCAACGCCTAATCCTCCATGGCGTTGAGTGATGCCCACTCACTCAATGCCATCCGACATAACCGCGCGGATTGGCTGCGGCGTTGAGTGAGACCGCCTCACTTAATACCTAGATAGCTATGGCGTTGAGTGAGGTCGACTCACTCAACCCCACAATACTTGGCCGTAATGGATCAAAACCTAAGACTATGGCGTTAAGTGTGTGTACCACACTCAACACCAGGCCCTAACAGACTAGGCGTTGAGTGTGTGCACCACTCTCAACGCCAAGCCCGAACAGGCTAGGCGTTGAGTGTGTACTCCACACTCAACGCCTGACCTTAGCTCTGCTCCAACACGATTCCAGCAAGCTTGCTACTGTTTTAAAAAATAATTTAGTAACATCACTCAAACAGGCTATGATCTAGGGTTAGGATCAGGACTTAGTAAAAAAAAATTGCCAAATTAAAACCTCTCATCCCTACCAGGCAATAATTACAACATAGGAAAAATTAACCCTAACCTTTACTTCATTTTTTAGCCCGAGAACAAGATGTTCTATTTGTAACGGTAAAAGGAAAATATAGTGCCCCGACTGCTTTAGGTAAAAATCGTACAGGAAGGCTTACAGTAGGAAGTTTATACCCGATTTAAAGCAAAGAATTGGGTTTCTAACCTAGGGCTAACAGGGCTTTACTAACATAGCAAAAATCTAGACAAAGCTTTCTACGGCTGCAAGAACAAAGAGAGAAAAATAAACAACAGGAACAAAATTTACTAGGCAAGGGCAAGAATACCACTTGCCTCGATTTCCAGCGAAGCTTTTTTTGAACAGCCCTTCCTCTCTCTCTCGGCTCCAGCCGCAACAGCTCTTAGAAAAGGATTCTAGAGGTTAATGGAGGAAAAGGGATCAAACCAAAAATATGAGACCCCTAAAATACCACGAAATTTGAATATCTTACCATAGGAATGTAGGTTTAGGCGAGAGCAACTTGGATCAACTCTCAGACGAGGAATCCGTCCATCAAAGCTCCCGGAATCGGTGTCTAAAAGCCCACGGTTTCCGCCGGTTTCTCACTCTCTCGTACAGGCAGCAGCGGTTGTATTCCCGAAAAAGACAAAAACAATGAATAATCGCTATTCTAATTTAAGGCTATATATATATGCAGCGGCTAAATAACTTCTATTTTCTTCCTAGCAACCGCCGCCTGCCACCTATAAAGTCTCTTAAACCGCAGCCACCCTTTCAAGTCTAGCAAAACTGCCAACCACATTCGGCACCAATAAAAATAGCCTATTAAAATCGCGAGCCACCAATAAAGCTTAAACTGCTAGTATTTATATTTCAGCCTATAACGAGCCGCCAGCCATGCTGCCACCTTTTCTAAATAAATAATAATATATGTATTAAATGATATTATTTTACATAAAATACAAAACGATGCGAAAACCGAACATCCTCGGAATTCGATGAAATTCACACCGTAGCTAAATACCCACGCTTCGAACACAACGGCGAAGTCGAAATCAACTTTCGATGAAAAAAACTCGGGTTATCTCCACTCAAAGTCAAAACACAAGCACCCCCCGAGAGGCCACTCCGGGTAACCCAAAATGACCCAGCTTGCTATGGAAAACTTGCCAATAGGCTACAAAATAGGCCACTCAGTCCTAAAGAGTTAATACCAACTCCACAGATGACACAAGCCAAGAAAACGCGTCGACGTAATGCCAAACAAGAATCAAATAATCGTAGAAAAAATCGTGGGCGTTACAGTCACTCCCACTAAAGGAAAGTTTCATCCCGAAACTTCACATACACTACTTCAACTTATAGAAGGAAAGTAATAAGCCAAATATTACAAGAAGAAAACATACCAATCCAATCAGGGAACAGTTGAGGGTGAGCTTCCCTCATAGCCGACTCTAACTCCCAAGTCGGGCTTTCCAAATCCTAATTATTCCATAGAACTTTGACAATCGGGATGGACTACCTACGCAATACCCGATCTTGAGTATCCAAAATGCGGACCGTCACATCAACAAAAGAGAGATTAGGCTCCAACTGGGGCACAACATCCAAGACTTGCTCACTACTACGCACACACTTCCGTAATTGTCTTACATGAAATACGTTTTGAACACCTGGGAAGTTTGCTTACAAATCCAACCTATATGCTGACACGCCAATCTGTTTAACAATCTTAAACAGGCCCACATACCTCGGGTCCAATTTCCGGTTCTTACCGAACCTCTTAATACCAACAATCGGGGAAACCTTAAGAAACACAAGGTCCCCTATAGAAAACTCAAATTCAGACCGACGCCGATTGGCGTTCTTCTCATATCTCTCATGAGCTATACGAAGATTTTCACGAATAAGCTTCACTGCGACTTCCATCTCCTCGAGCGCATCCGGACCAAACAAGGGTCTCTTACCTGCCTCAGCCCAAAATAGGAGAGTTCTGCAGCGCCTCCCATATAAAGCTTCAAACGGAGCCATTTGCAAGCTCTCTTGATAACTATTATTGTATGAAAACTCCATAAGTCGCAACCGCTCATCCTACGCTCCACTGTGGTCTAGAATGTAGCATCTGAACATATCATCAACTATCTAGTTCACCCACTCTGTCTGCCCATTTGTCTGTGGGTGATAAGAAGTAGAATACCTCAGATCTGTACCCAAACCCTCCTGCAGGTTCTGCCAAAAGCGATACGTAAACCGGGAGTCTCGATCAGAAATGATGCTAACAGGTACACCGTGCAATCTGATGACCTCATTCAAGTACAGCTCTGCTATCATCTTCATCGGATAGTCAATCTTATACGGCACGTAGTGAGCACACTTCGTCAGTCTATCCACTATGTTGGAACACCCTATTACTGATTTGGGTAAGGATCACTATGTCCTTAGGAATGTGTCTTGACCTCATTGTATAGATTTAAAGGTTAATTAGAATAGGTCTAAGGCTTAGAACTTATGTTTGAAATCTGCCCCCAAGACCTCCTAGATTAGATTACAAGTGAAGAAAGACTAGAGAAATTATCGTCGAGCTCAGATCGACGAGGCGTCGAACTCAGTTGGGCTATCTCTGAGCTCAGTTCAACGAGTCGTCGAACTCGGTTCGACGATCTTCGAGCTCAGATCGATGTTTCTGTCTCTAGCCAACATTCAGATCTCTGAGATCAGGTCGACGATAGTCGAGCTCAGATCGATAATTTCTGTTTCAAGTCAAGTTCAAGTCTCTAAGCTCAAGTCGACGGTAGTTGAGCTCAGATCGATAATTTTCTTGAGAGATCAACGATTTCAGGATTTCAAATTCAGTCTATTATAGAATTCAAATTGATTCAGATCCAGCATTTAATGCAAAGGATTTTGTAGCCTTTCAATTAATCTAGAGCAAGTTTCAAGGAGACTAAAAGAGAATTATTCTTAGGACTTTCCTCCAGAGATAGTTATCAATTAACGAAGTCATTTATGACTGGCTAACGGCTATCTAGAAGATTGGATTTCAATATATCATTTCAGACAATAGAGACAGACATGATTATCAAGGATAACAGATAACAAGAGAAAAACTAAGAACAACATCTGAGATCTGTGAAACACACAACAACTACAGGATTACAGTATCTCATCTATGATTCAAGTTTTTCAAGGCTTCATCAATCAAGACTCCAGACACAACACATTTCAGTCATTGCTGAAATCATCTCTTTCTGGAGATCTCATTCATTCTGAAGGCCTATCCCCTGTACAAAGCTTCTCATCCTGAATAACTGCAAATCTCAGGGGAGCTTTGACATCAATAATCCACTAGTCTTCTCTTTGACTGTTGACAGAGAAGAACAACTACACTTCCTTTTTCTTTTATTCTGCTATAAAAGGGTTACTCAAAACTCACTTCAAAAGTTTTGTGTTTGGTTTCTTAGACCTTGTCAAAACTCAGTGGTGGCAAGACACCTGATCAAAAAATATGGTTTGGTTTTTGAGCACCTTATCAAAAGCTCATTGGTGCCCAGGACACCTGATCAACTCATCCTGCAGTGGATTCCTACCTAGGGTGGTAGAAGAGTGGATGTACCCAGGTTGATTGGGGAACCACTATAGATCCTTGTGTCTTCTGGTTATTGTGTTTGATTTGTTGTGTGCTGTGTTTTTACTTCTTGCTTTAGTTTGTTTTATTCTCTGCAAGCACAATACACCTATAAATAAAATAAGTATTCCACTGCCAATTAAATTTAAATTTGCAAAATTATTTTAAAATACTCTATTCACCCCCCCCTCTACAGTAAAGATAGATCTTACCCTCACTTTCACACTATGACCCAAACAGAATCAAATCCCCTTGGAGATTTCGGTAAGCCCGTAATGAAGTCCATAGAAATACTTTCCCACTTCCAAGTCGGGATCTCTAACTGAGTCAACGTGCCACCAGGCCTTCCGTGATCAGCCTTCACACTCTTGCAAGTGTGGCACTCAGCAACAAATCAGGCTATATCACTCTTCATCCCATACCACCAGGCAATTTGCTTCAAATCACGATACATCTTTGTAGATCCTGGATGGTAGGCAACACTGGATCCATGCACCTCTCTGCATATCATAACCCTGATGTATCCAATGGAGGGGATGAAAAATCTGTCGCGGTACTTCAAAGTACCCGCATAATCGATAGAAAAATTTGGCAACTCCCTTCTCTATGTCCTGTTGTATAAGTGTAGAAGGTCCGGATCATCCTTCTAGTGTAACCTAGTAATAGAAATCCAAGATGGCTCTGCCACTACCAAACTGCTCTACATGTAACAGCATCCCACTGAGATATCCATAAAGAGGAACTCTTCCACTAAACGATCGGCGGAGAGATTAAAGATCTTCCCCGTCTTCCGGCTCAGGGTGTCAGCCACCACATTGGCCTTGCCTGGATGATACTGGATCTCCACATCATAATCGGCCACATACTCTAGCCACCGCCGATGGCGCAAATTTAGCTCCTACTGTGTAAACACGTACTTCAAGATCTTACGATTAGTGAAGATCTTGCATTGAGCCCCATAAAGTAGATGCCTCCACAGCTTTAGCGCTTAAATCATTGATGCAAACTCAAGGTCATGCGTAGTGTAATTTCTCTCAAGAGTCTTTAATTTCCTTAACCCATATGCAATCACTTTTCCAGCCTACATCAACACACAACCCAGACCAACATGTGAAGCATCCACATACACATCATACTCCATACCCTCAGTAGGTAGGGTCAGAATGGGAGCAGTGCACAATTTGTTCTTTAGTTACAGGAATGCTTCTTCGCACTTCTCACTCCAAACAAAGGCCGTATTCTTCTAAGTAAACCTGGTAAAAGGTGCAGCCAGGGTGGAGAAACCCTCCACGAACCTCCGGTAGTAGCCGGACAACCCTAGGAAGCTTCTGATCTCCTTGGGCATGCCCGGCCTGCTCCAATCCATCACAGCTGTGATCTTTTCCGGGTCGACCGAAATCCCATCCTTATTCACCATGTGGCCTAGAAATGAGACTTGAGGCAACCAAAATTCGCACTTGCTCAGCTTGACGAATAACTTGTGATCCCTCAACTCTGATAGAACCAAGCATAGATGCTGCTCATGCTCCTTAGCGCTGCGAGAATAGATCAATAAATCATCGATGAAAACCACAACGAACTTGTCTAGAAAATCCTGGGGGACCCGGTTCATCATATCCATGAAAGTTGATGGTACGTTGGTAAAACCAAACGACATCACCAAGAACTCAAAATGTCCATGCCTCGATCTAAAGGCAGTCCGTGGAATATCTGCCTCACGTATCCTAAGCTGATGATAGCCAGAACGAAGATCGATCTTGGAGAACACCGTGTTACCGCGCAACTGATCAAATAAGTCATCGATCCTCGACAGAGGGTACCTATTCTTAATAGTGACTTTGTTCAACTCCCTGTAGTCGATGCAGAGCCGCATCGAACCATCTTTCTTCTTTACAAACAAAATAGGAGAACCCCATGACGACGAAATCCGCCTGATAAATATTTTTGCCAACAACTCATCTAACTGGACTGGCAACTTCTCTAACTCACGTGGGGCCATCCGGTACGGCGCCTTAGAAATAGGACGCGTACCCGGTTCCAAATAAATCACAAACTCAACATCCCGATCGGGAGGAAGAACAGGAAGGTCATTAGGAAATACATCAGCGAAACCACGAACAACTGGAATCTCCTCCAACCGCAGTACACTAACAGCAGTCCCAACCACCGAGACTAAACAATCAAAATAATAAGAAAGAAATAACTTCTGAGCACATACAGCAGAAATGAGAGGAGAATCCTGGCACGAATCATCATACATGCTTCTGGGCTGACCATTGTCCTTGATGAAATCCAAGCGCTTACCTTTGCACTAAATAACCGTATTATACATAGACAGCCAGTCCATTCCCAGAATAACATCGAAGTCCTCCAGATCAATAATTTTCAAGTCTGCCTTCGAAAGAAAGTCTCCCAACAAAACAGGGAAATCTAGAATGCCCAAATCTGATAGCACAGATTCACCAGAAGGAAACTTGACACGGAAGGTATCACAAACTTTATCTAGAGTCATCCGATGTCGCTCCACAAAGGCCCTTGCCACAAATGAGTGGGTAGCGCCGGAGTCAAACAGAATACGCACCCAATGGTTCTTCACCTTAAATTTCCCTATAGGAGTATATATGAAACTAAGGAACTACCAAAAACACAACTATAACCATTCAAATAAATAAAACTTTCAGGCTGGAAAAACAACTAACCATAGATGACCTGAGTCGAAGCTTTAGCCTCCTCGGAAGAGATCACATTCAGCTTTCCTTTGCCCTTGTCCACACGCTGAGGCGGAGGTAATGCCTGAAGTGGAACTGCATGAAGAATAGGCTGGACCTGAGGACACCTTTTCTTGATATGACCCTTCTGCCCACACTGATAGCAGACTTTATCCTTGGACCAACACTGGGCAGCATCAAGCCCGGGTCGCTTGCAAACAGAACAGGAAACATCCCTCCTAGGAGCACCCTGAATAGCATGATCTTGCTCCTTTTTCTAAGTTGCTGCCTTCTTGAAAAACCTCTCTACAGGGTGGCTTGACCTGCCACAGAATCTCCACACCACCTTGCTCTTCTTTCCCAAAGTAGCACCGGGTACCTAGGGTTTCTTCGACTCAACAGACTTCCTCTTGTCCTTCCTTATTTGCTGGACTCTTCTCTTTGTGGTCTCAATATCATCTACCTTCAGAGTAGCCTCCACTACCCCTACATAAGTCTCTGATCTATATGCACTGGTCAACTGCTGAACCTCGCTCCTCAAGCCACCAAGAAACTACTTGACTCGATCAGCCTCAACACTCACCAACCAAGGAGCAAACTGGCTCAACTTACTGAACTTTATCTCGTACTCACCGACCGTGAGTTATCTTTGCTTCAGGTGGAGGAAGTCATTCATAACATGGTCACGCTCGACCGAAGGAAAGAACTTCCTCAGCAGCATTTCCTTGAATACTTCCCAGGAGAACCCAACTACCAAGCTCTCCTTTTATCAAAGCCACCAACTCTTAGCCAAACCCTTTTGCTGATAAGCAGCTATCATCACTCTCTGATCATCTGAAATACCGGAGTACGAGAACTTCTCCTCCATACAGATCATCCAATCATCTATGACCATGAAATCTGTCTTCCCATCATAAGTATGAGGGCTAAGTCTCTGAAACTGCGAGATAAATTCCATCTCTTCTAGCACCACCATTGGAGGTCTCAGCGGCGTAGGAGGAGGAGGAACAGCTAACCCCCCTATAGGTCCTTGCACTCCCTGAGTCTGTCATACCACAACTGCCACCAGATACTGGATCTGGGCCTGCATCTCCGTCATCTACCTGCTCAACGAAACACTACTCTGACGCAGGCTCTCGATCACCGCATCATTTTGCGCTCCAGATGACTCACCCTTAAATAGGGGAGTCGATCTACTCGAAGGACATCTCGCTATCCTAAAATCATATCAACATTAGTCATATCCTAGTATAATAGCAAGAACTAACTACATGTACAGACAATACATACATAAATATGAACTTAAAGCTGCTAAACATTCTCTGGGTGTTTATTTTTTTACAAGAATTGATGTTATGCCTAACCTAGGATGGTTTACCACCACCTTTCTAACTCTTGTGCCTAGATCGGGAATGCATGAACTTTTTTTTGACTCAAAACTTATGTGTGTACATATATCATCCTGCTAGTCTTTAGCATGGCATGTTGTGCTTATGCAATGTTATGTTATGCATGTTGGTGCTATGCATTCTAAAAAAATGCCATAATGCATGTTATGAGCGACGTACACATGAAAATGTTATGCATCCCATACTACATAACATTTTCATGCAACGAAAAGAAAATGAGCTAGTCGCAGCCATATGGTGAGGTTATGCATCCCATACTGCATAACCCTCACATGTTGCAACTATGGTAGATCAATATACGAACACATATTATGAATCCCATACTCCATAATATGACCCGTATACTTCATGTTATGCTATTTGTGTAGTGTTCGTGCTTTTGCCAAGACGTGCTGATGACATATCGGTGTATGAATGACATGATGCTAAACTTCTAATGCAACCAAAAAGGAAAGATGCCTTACTAACGAGTCAAGAAACCTCCCTCTGATACCAACTGTCACAACCCGCATTTTCTCCAAATTTAAGAAGTATCAAAGAATGAGAAAACACGCGTCGTGATGCCACGCCGAGCAGGGGATAACTGTCGACGCTCAGGCAAACACCAACTAACTAGACTATGAAAATTCATAAGTTAAATGGTTAGAAATTCAGTTATATTTTAAGGGCCGTATCCCTCAGGTCAGTGGATCATATAGTCCACAGTTTAAAAACTATACTTATACATAGCGGAAAATACTTTATTAATGTTTTACATCCTAAAAGAGTGCATAAGTGTCCCTAGAGGACAACTTATACTATGCAGGACCCTAAATTTAATTTATACTATAAATAAGAAAACGATCTTATTACGTTGTTTGGAAAGTAGTATATGAGTTTTATAAACATGTTGATCATGAGATATACTTATAATAGTGTTTTTTTAGGTTTAAAAGTAACTAGCAACCTATCTTAAATCATTCCAAGAGCAAATAGACTATCTCCAGAAAAGGTAGCAGCAAAAAGATAACATATTTAGTATAAAGGTAAAACTACCAATGGGCGCCAACAAACTGACACGAACCCACTAGCATGTATGTATGTCTGTAAGAAAGAAGCACAAAAAATACCTCATAAAACCAAGGAGATAATCTCTACAGAACGAGAGACCACGAGCAATACCACAGCACAACTAGTCGCCTAATCGGCTACTAACCAGAACCTGAGGCATTCAAAGAAGAAAAGAATACCTCAGCAAGCAAAAATAAATAAGCTGTACGGAAAAGTTAATCTAAATGATAAGCAAGAAGAGTAAGTAAACCGTAACAAGCACCACTGTCCAAGGCAAGACAAAAAGAAAAAAAATACACTATGTGCAAGGAAACAGCAACAACCCTGCCCAGAAATCTTGCAGAGTTTACAAGGCTACCAAGTGCCCAAACGTTCCAATTTACTAAGGAAGAAATGTATAACATACTAATTTGTGTGAGATGGCAGTAGCAAAAATAACGCGGATCCGGGTTGGAGGCGAACTATGTCCCCTAACCACCATTTCCAAGAAGTAAAGCTCAAGGTTCTACAAGTGAAATTACTAGGGACCCTCCACCCCCTTGCCCAGCCCATACCGGGAGCAAGATAAAAGAAAAGGGTGGCCACGACTAAATTACACAACACCACCCCCATTAAGAGCTTCAAACCACCACTACTACCACAACCCACGATTCGACCTTTGGAAAAATATAGCCGACAAAGAACCTCAAAAATCAAGGAATTCACTCGGGAGGGAAAAGTCAAGGTAAGGGAAAAGCATTGAGATGGCTCAACACGGCATGGCGTTTAGTGAGCTCCACTCACTCAATGCCTAAACAAACGGTGGCGTTGAGTGAGTTAACCTCACTCAACGCCAAAATAGCTACGGCGTTGAGTGAGGTTCACTCACTCAACGCCTTCTGCAACACTGGCTGTGGCGTTGAGTGAGCTAACCTCACTCAACCCCAAAACAGACAGTGTAGTTGAGTGAGTTAACCTCACTCAACGCCAAAACAGCCACGACGTTGAGTGAGGTTCACTCACTCAACGCCTTCTACGACATTGGCTGTGGCGTTGGGTGAGCTAACCTCACTCAACGCTAAAACAGACAGTGGTGTTGAGTGAGTTATCCTCACTCAACCCCAAAATAGACGGTGGCGTTGAGTGAGTTAACCTCACTCAACACAAAAATAGCCACGACATTTAGTAAGGTTCACTCACTCAACGCCTTAACACTTTGCCGCAAAAACGAACTATAGCGTTGAGTGAGTCCACCTCTCTCAACGCCAAAATAGTTTTGGCATTGAGTGAGGTCCACTAACTCAATGCCAAAATACTTAGCCGCAACGATGGGCACCGGCGTTGAGTGAGTCCATCTTACTAAACGCCTAAACCACCATGGCGTTGAGTGAGGCCTACTCATTCAACGTCATCCGACATAACCGCGCGGATTGGCTGCGACATTGAGTGAGACTGCCTCACTCAATGCCTAGATAGCTATGGCTTTGAGTGAGGTCGACTCAATCAACGCCACAATACTTACCCGCAAAGGATCAAAACCTAAGACTATCGCATTGAGTGTGTGTACCATTCTCAACACTAGGCCCTAACAGATTAGGCGTTGAGTGTGTGCACCACTCTTAACCCAAGCCCAAACAGGCTATGCATTGAGTGTGTGCTCTACACTCAGCACCTGACCTTAGCTCTGCTCCAACACAATTACAGCAAGCTTACTACTGTTTTAAAAATTACTGTAGTAACATTATTCTAATAGGCTATGATCTAGGGTTAGGATCAGGACTTAGTAAAAAAAATTGTAAAATTAAAACCTCTCATCCCTACCAGGCTACAGCTACAGCACAGGAAAAATTAACCCTAACTGATAGTTTAACTTTCAAGGCAGCCTAAACACCTAGAGGGGGGGTGAATAGGTACTGCTTTTCTTATAAAAACTTCTAGGCAGAATTCAATTTAATAGCTAACACTATAAGTACAGCAATCACAGAAAATAAAGCATCACAGATTGCACAATGTTTTATAGTGTTTCCCCAAGGTCTGGGTACATCCACTTTCCCCCTTCACCTATCTAGCAGTATGCTAGATTCGGCCAAACTTCCACTTATCTCAGAACAACAGATCCTACAACTCAGAACCCAACTGGTTCCTACAACTCAGGCACAACTGCCCTACCTCAGCCTTGCCCCAAGGCCTACAACTCAGAGAATATCCTTCTCCTACACTCAGGCAAACAGCCCTACCACTCAGAGTTCAACACTCCTATACTCAGCCTTTATAACATAGGCTTACAACTCAGATCTGTGTAAACAGATCCTACAGAAATATAGAAAAGATTATTAAACTGTCTTGCCTAAGTTGAGAGAGAAAAGGCCAAGACAATTCTTGATCAGCTGATGCAATCAACTGTATCTGAGCTTTCTTCAAAGCTTCTTGAATAAGAACTTAGCTGAGTTGATTTCCAAACAGCTTCTTGAGAATCCACTGGTGGTTTCTTTCTTCTTCTTCTTCAAATTCTGGCTTGATCTCTCTCTATCCAGCACTTTGAATGATTCTTCTGAATTCTGATTAGAACTCTTCTTTGATCTATCCTTAGATAGTCTTCTTAGATCTCCCGGAGAAGATCTTCTTAAGTGCCTAGCACTTTCTTGAAATGAATTGGATCGTAATCCTTCTCAACTTTTTGATTCTCAACAATGTTTTTCAACAGTTGCTTTCTCCTTCTGAATCTGTCTATTTATAGACTTTCTTCATGGAAACCGGCTGATCCGGTTTTTAACCGTTTTCTGACAAGTCTGACAGCTTCAGTTAACTGGTGGCAATCCTCAGCTGTCAAGTCTCCAAACAAGTCCTGTGCCTTAGTCTTGAACCATAAGTTGTCGAGACAGTCTGTCAGAAAGTGTCGAGACCATCTGTTTAATTGTGTCGACACAATGGACTTTGGTGTCGACACAGTCTTCAGTGATGTCGACTAAGTTGCCTTTGAGTCGACACAGCTCCTTCTGAAAATAACTTGGTCTTGACTCTTCAGTGTGTCGACACAAGTCCTATGTGTCGACACAGTTGTTGTAGAATCATAACTTAGTAAGTGTCGACTTAGCCTTCAGGTGTCGACACATTCATTTTTTTTTAACTCTGCTATAATATGTCGACTTAATCATAATGTGTCGACACATTCTGCTGGTGCCGACAAACTTGAGGTCGACTATTTTCTTCTGTGTCGACACATTCTCCCAATGTTGAGGTCGACGCTTTTCTTCTGTGTCGACACAAATTCCCAGTGTTGTGTCGACTTACTTCTTCTGTGTCGACACTTTTTCTCAGTGTAGTTGTAGACTAACTGCTATGTGTCGACACTGCTTCCCAGTGTTGTGTCGACTTACTTCTTCTGTGTCGACACTTTTTCCCAGTGTAGTTGTAGACTAACTGCTATGTGTCGACACTACTTCCCAGTGTTGTGTTGACTTACTTCTTCTATGTCGACACTTTTTCCCAGTGTGGTTGTAGACTAACTGCTATGTGTCGACACTGCTTCCCAGTGTTGTGTCGACAATTTTCTTCTATGTGTCGACACTGCTTCCTCTGTGTCGACACTTGGACTTAGAATTTTTCTGCATACTTTATCAATCCTTCACCTGCATATGTCAACTAAAAAGAAACATCAAATACACCTTGATGTATATCATTGAGCTAGTTTGGGCTTCTTCAAATCAGGTACACATTTTCCAATGTACCCAACAATCTCCCCCTATTTGGAGAAGTCATAACCCTTCTAGCCAATGATATACACCATTTATAAACAGTACTAAATGATGATATATGATATGACAGGAATACTTAATATAAACAAAACATAAACAAAATAATCCATCACAGAATGCACATTATAATATGCCAAACAACATTTTGTTTATAACTGGGTAATGTTTGATTACATTGTTTTTCATTTAATGATTACATCACAACATTACAAAACAATATGAAGGAATTAAAAAAAAACATAATCAGGATTGATCAGGCTCTTTAATGATAATCCCTTTTCCAGATTGAATTGTAGCTGTCACAGGAGCTTCTGATGCTTCAGCTATCTTCTTTCCTTTTAGATCAGCTTTCTTCTGAGCTTCTTCCTTGATCCTTTGCCTTTCAAAGTAGTGAAAAGGCTTTGGAAAGTACTTGCTTGGCTCCTTAGCATCAGATGGCAGCCTCCCCAGCTTAGCTTTCCTTCTAAATTGGACTATTGCTTCCTGTCTTGCCTCATACTTCTGCCATTCTATTTCATTGTACCATTTCCCTCTCTCATGAACTTTATCTTGTACAGCTTTCCATGCAGTGAGTATTATGTTCCTTGAAGTAGGACTTCCACTGCTCATAATCTGGCTTAAGTACAGCCTGCTCTCTGAATTTCTTCTTTGCTAATAGAGCATCTTGCTGTTCTTTCAGAGTAGCCTCAGGCTTATCAACCTTTCCAAAGACAATATTAGTAACCTCCTTTGGAGGACTATACATTCCTTGAACTTTCTGATCAATCATGTCAAAATCTGGAGGGGGGTAAATAACTTGGGCAACCTCAGGTTGATTGCCTTCAAGTAGATTTGATTGTATTCCTGACTCAGCCACCATAGCATCATCACACAATGGGGGATATCCCAAAGTGGCTCGAATGCTATTGGTCACCCATTTGGTGTGCTCTGAGCCTGCATGAATTAGCATCCTCTCCCCCTTTATGGCTTCTCTAGATATATGATCTCTTAGATCTTCCTTTTGAAATCGGATTTGGCCATCCAAATAATTCACACCCTCTTTGAAAAATGGTTTTAACTTTTGAATCTTTTCAGATATTTCTTTTTGAGAGGTTGTGATGGCAGACTTAACAGATGCAATGGCAGCTTGAAAATTCTTATCAAAATCTTCCCTTTCTTTGGCTCTATCTGCAGGCAGACCTGGACCAATCTTCTTTACTTCCTCAATGATCTTATTATGAGATTCAGTTAAGATTATCATTCATTCTTAGCTGGTTTTCCAACACATAGCTTTGCTTCAAAGCAATGTCATCCACCTTTGTAGTAATAGCCTCCTGTTGTTTAGCTAGATACACCACAGCATTGCCACCCTTGTGGAAGCAATCTGTCATTTCCTTTTTATGCATGTTGACTTGAAACTGGATGGACTTTATATCCTGAGCTAAGTCAAACTGAAGTGACATGCTATTTTCATCAACATATTTTTCCAGAGCCATCCTTTGTTCATCCAATTTTACTTGTAGATCTACCATAAATTTGTTGTAATCAAAGGCTGGAGATACTTGTAGAGGTGTGGTCTGTAAAGCCTGCTTGTAATTCTTGCTTCTTCTCTTAAAGACAACAAGTTTTCTTTTCTTTGCCACCCTGGCATCTTCAGTTTCTATTTCAGATGAAGTATCTACATGAATTCTTTCTTGAGGATGATGAATTGTATCTGTTCCAGGGGCCTGTTGCTCAGCTTCAACATCCACTGGCTCACCCTCAAACTGTGGCTCAACTTCAGCTTCCTGATCAATGTCCATACCTATGGACTTCTCAATATCTGGTCCAGCTCCTACTTTATCAGCAGTAGTATCAATATCAGGGAATAACTCCTCCATAGTAAACTCCAGTTGAGCTGTAACTTCTTCAGCAGATAAATCTTGAGACAAGTTTAACTGTGCATCCTCTTGTACTTGCACTTCAGTATTTGTAGTATCTGGAGTAGGAGTGGACACTAGCTCTCCCTGAACCTGTGCAGTAATAAGAATATGAGCAATGTCTTGTATAGTAAAATATATTAGCTCCCCCTATACCTGAGCAGGAGTAGATACCTTTGGAGCAGGAGTGGAAACTGGCTCCCCCTGCATCTGTGCAGGTGTTGACACTTCCTGGACTACAGATGAGGCAAGCTGTTCTTCAACCTGTGTCCTCAGTGGGTCTTCTTGTAATTGTACAGATTCTTGATTTTGTGTAGGGGATTTCACAGGGGTGTCTGGCCTGCACCCTTCAGGCACATCCTTGGACAGCACCCTATCCCACCTAGAGAACAATCTCATATCCATTCTTCTCATATGATTAATCTTACTACCTTGCAGTTGCTGCATCACTTCAGGAATCACTCCAGTGAGATACAGGCTCATGATCCTAGCCATGTTAGGCTTCTTGATTCCTTCTTTGATCTTGTCAAAGATCACTCCTGACCAATCAGTAGGAATTGTAAAAACAATCCTGGTCATCAGGCTGAACATATAGGCAGAAATCCTATCATGTCCACCTGTCTTGCAGAGGATTACTTTCCCAACTACTTCTGACAATAACTTCCCTTGCTGATTCATACCCTTCCTGTTGAATGCAGCTCCAATCTTCAATCCTTGGTCCAGTCCACACCATTGAAGGGCTTTCCTTGTCTTAGATATAGGAACTTCCTCTTCATTCTCAACTTCTTGCAATTGAAAGATCTTTCTTAAACTTCTTTGATTAATCTTCACCTTAGTCCCTTGAACAGTTGACTTAATCTTGAGGCCAGTAGAGTGGACTGATGCAGAGATAAAGAACTCGTGCACCTCCTTCTTCCAGATTTTAGTAGGTTCTGAGATGAGAAATTCTAACCCTGACTCGGAGAGGAGGGTGATAACTCCTTGAACATCTGGTGGCGCCTCTGCAAAGGCCTGGCGCACCAACTCATACCCTTCATTAATGTTATCTTCAATCCTTGGCGCCATCGTTTTGTCGAGAAAGCTTGAGAGAAGAGAGAAAGATAGACTGTCGACACAGGGTTTTAGTCTCGAAAACCTTGGAAGCGTGTCGACAGAATGCGTTTTTGACCTATTTATAGCCTCAGTTGAAAGAAGTTCAAAAGGCGCCAAAAACAGTCAAAATGTGTCGACACAAACTTCTATTAACTCGACATTTCTTCAGCCTACTATGTGTCGACACCAATTTGTGGTTATGTCGACACCGTGGTTACATAGTAGAAAGACAGAAATTCTATGTCGACTCTAAGGATAAGAGTCGACACAATATTCTGTAAGTGTCGACACCATTATTCTGGTTGAGTCGACATTACATTTCTGGTTAAGTCGACAATATAATCTCTTAAGTGTCGACACATATTCTCTGAGTCGACACAATTCTTCTAACTTGTCGACATAAATTCTCTGAGTCGACACATTACTACTGAATGTGTCGACACATTCTTACTTAGCCAATTTCTGTTTGTTATTACTCAACTTACTTAAATCCCACTTCACTTGCATTGTTAATGATTTTGTTAATACATTAATCAATGGTTAACATACCTAATTCAATTTTGAATTTATTGAATTTGGTTTCATCTAAAGGCTTAGTAAATACATCTGCTATTTGATAATCTGTTTTTACAAAGTCCAATGAGATGTCTCCTCTTTCTACATGTTCTCTAAGAAAATGGTATTTGATTTCTATATGCTTAGTTCTACTATGAGAAACTGGATTATTAGCAATAGAAATAGCACTCTTTGAATCACATAAAAGGGGTGTTCTACTTACCTGAATACCATAATCCTTAAGCTGATGCTGCATCCACAATAGCTGTGCACAGCAGCTTCCAGCAGCAACATACTCTGACTCAGCTGTGGAAATTGCCACACTGGTCTGCTTCTTACTACTCCAAGATATTAGTCTTCCTCCCAGGAATTGACAAGTACCTGTAGTACTCTTTCTATCCTCTCTACATCCTGCAAAATCTGCATCTGAATAGCCTGTTAGTAAAAAATCTCTATTCCTAGGGTACCAAAGACCTAGAGTAGGAGTGCCCTTTAGATATCTCAGAATCCTTTTGACTGCAGTATAATGAGATTCTTTAGGGCAGGCTTGGTACCTAGCACAGACACAGGTTGCATACATAATGTCAGGTCTACTAGCAGTGAGATATAGTAGAGACCCAACTATTCCTCTATACAATGATTCATCAACAGGTTTACCTGTCTCATCTTTGCATATAGGCATACTAGTTCCCATAGGAGTTCTCATGGTGGAGGATGACTCCATACCATACTTCTTAATTAATTCTTTGGTGAACTTAGACTGGGATATGGACAATCCATCATCAGTCTGTCTTACTTGGAGTCCCAAGATGAATTTAAGTTCTCCCATACTGCTCATCTCAACTTCCCTTGCATAAGTTTGGCAAACTTTTTACAAAGGTTGTTTTCAGTAGATCCAAAGATTATGTCATCAACATAGATCTGGACTAAGATGATCTTTCCTTTGGATTCCCTAAGGAATAGAGTTTTGTCTATCTTTCCTCTTGAGTATTTATTCTCAATGAGGAAGGTAGACAGGGTTTCATATCAAGCCCTTGGAGCTTGTTTTAACCCATACAAAGCTTTCCTAAGCTTATACACATAATCAGGTTTAAGAGGATCTATAAAACCTGATGGCTGCTCTACATATACTTCTTCTTTAAGATCACCATTCAAAAATGCTGACTTCACATCCATCTGGTATACTTTGAAGTCTTGGTAGGCTGCATAGGCAAGGAACATTCTGATTGCCTCTAGCCTTGCTACTGGAGCAAAGGTTTGATCAATGTCAATCCCTTCTTCCTGCCTGTATCCTTTTGCAACCAATCTTGCTTTATTCTTCACTATTATCCCACTTTCATCCTAGCTTATTCCTATAGATCCACTTAGTGCCAATTATGTTGTGGCCTCTTGGTTTAGGAACAAGCTCCCAGACTTTGCATCTTCTAAATTGATTCAGCTCCTCTTGCATAGCATCAATCCAGTGCTGGTCTTGGATAGCTTCTTCAAACTTCTTAGGTTCCATCTGGGACAAGAAACTTGAATGCAAGACTGTGCTTTGATTTCTGCTTCTAGTTTGCACTCCTTGTCTTGGATCACCAATTATCTGATCAGTTGGATGATCTCTTAGATATCTTATAGCTGGAGGAAGATTCCCTTCAGGTTGAGCATCTCCAGCTTCTTCATTCTGCTGAGCCTCTTGGTTTTCATCAGTTTCCATTATATCTTGTACTCCCCCTGGACAGTAGCCTTCATTTTCCAATGCTCCATCTTCCTTTGAAGCTTCAGCAATGGAGAGCTTGTCCATCTTCTTGCTTATACCTGTTGAGTCATTTGATCTACAAGACAACTCACTATTGATTAATCTTGTTTCATCAAATACAACATGCACAGATTCTTCAACAACTTGAGTAGTTAAGTTGAAGACTCTATAGGCCTTACTATTTGTGCTGTACCCAACAAATATTCCATCCTGGGATTTGGCAGCAAACTTAGTCAAATATGACTTGCCATTGTTAAGTATATAGCACTTGCAACCAAAGATCCTAAAATAGGATAGATTTTGTTTTCTGCCTTTCACAATCTCATAGGGAGTCTTTTTGTGACTTTTGGTGATAGAAGCCCTATTGATGACATGACAAGCAGTGTTAACTGCCTCAGCCCAAAAATATTCTGGGAGAGAGGTGTCACTCAATAGAGTTCTACCAGCTTCAATTAATGTTCTATTCTTTCTTTCAGCAATTCTATTTTGCTGAGGTGTTCTTGGTGAGGAGAACTCTTGGAAAATCGCAAAGTCTTTACACAAATTTGTTATGCTTTCAGAATGAAATTCAGTACCATGATCACTTCTGATTTTGACCACTGTACTATTCAGTTCATTCTGAATTTGCTTTACAAAATTAAGTAGTACACTTGGGGTTTCAGATTTTTGTCTTAGAAAGAACACCCATGTAAATCTAGAATAGTCATCTACAACCACAAAAGTGTAGACCTTCCTACCTAGACTATGAACTGGCATAGGACCAAAAAGATCCATATGCAAGAGGTATAAGCACCTCACAGAATCCTTGTTTTCAAGGCTTTGAAATGAGAATTTTGTCTGCTTGCCCTTTTGACAAGCTGAGCATACCCCTTCCTTTATACACTTAACTTGAGGCCCATTCCTCACTAGTTCTTTACTAATGAGTTGGCCAATTGTCTTGTAGTTTAGATGAGCCAATCTCTTGTGCCACTTAACACAATGGGAAGCATTGTCATCAGCTACAAGACAAATGGGGGAAGCCTTATTTTCACACTCAAAATTAAGGCAATATACATTTCTCTTCCTATACCCAGTCAAAATGATCTCTTGATCACTTGACCTTTTGATATGACATCCATCCTTACCAAATGAAATGGCATATCCTAGATCACTCAGATGGCTTATGCTTATTAGATTATGTTTCAAACCTTTTACATAGGCCACTTGGGTGATAGTAATTAGGTTAGAAGAAATGTTACCAAACCCTTTGATGACTCCTTTTTCAGATCCACCAAAGATCACTTTATGTCCATCTTTGACAGATGAATACTCCTTCAGCAGCCCCTTTGTTCCAGTCATGTGCCTGGAACAGCCACTATCCAAGTACCATATAGGGGCATGGTTACTTGGATTCACCTGCAATACAGAATTACTTACCCTTAGAACCCAAGTAAGTCTTGGGTCCTTGGTTCAGGTTAGCATTAATAAAGTTCTCATAACCTCTTCTAACAGGTAGACTCTTATTCTTTATAACACTTGTGTTATACCAGCAGTCCAATGCAAAATGGCCCCTCTTGCCACAGCACCAACATTCAAACTTATTGTATCTAGACCTAGATACATCCTTGTCAGAAGAATTTCTGTTCATTGCTGGTGCTGTTGCAACTTCACCTACTGATTTCTTAAAACCATTGGGTTTATGACCATAGGTAGGCCTGCTTGCCTTAACACCCTTGTTCTTCAGAACATTTGTCTTAATATGACCTTGAATGTCTTCATGATCATATATGTTAGAAGGCACTTTCTCCTTACTAAACTTTATGGGGACTGAAAGGTTTAGTGGCTGAATAGAGGCTTTGCCTTTCCTTTTGAATCTGCCAGCCCTGGAGTTACCTTTAAATCCTAATCCAGCCTTACCCTTCTGAGTGACAAATTCATCTATCAAGGGTAAGACAGATTTTGGCTTAGAGTAACTAGCCACTAAATCCCTTTCAATTCTAAGTCTGGCCTCCAGACTCTTTACTTGATCATTAGTATAATTAATTGTGCCCATCTGAATAATAGTTATATTCTTCAGCTTGGCAATTTCATTTAATTTTTGATCAAGGACTTTTTCTAACTCAGTTGTTGCTACCCTTAGTTCAGCAATTTCCTGAGCCTGTGTTTTAACCAGGTTCTTGCTTTTCTTAATGGCCTGCAACAAGTCCCCATACTTGTCTATCAACTGATAGACATCTCCTTCAGATCCAGATGCATCTTCATCACTTGATGCAGATGTAGCTGTTTCTTCACTTGTACTACAAACTGATGTACAGGAAGGACAGTTTACCTCATTAGGACCAGACTGATTCTGGCATATGTCCTCTTCTGATCTTGTCATCAACCCCATGCATTGATGTTCATTGATGGAGTCTAGCAACTGCATAAACTCCTCTTCCTCAGATACAGCATATAGTCCAATATATGTTTCAGCTTCAGATCCTGATTCTGAAGTTGACTGGTCTGACAGACTTTTATCTTTCTTTGCTACAAAGGATTTCTCCTTCTTGCCTTTCTGATAAGTCTTCTTCTTTTCTGAAGATTCCTTCCTTTTGTCAGGACAATCAGCCATTACATGTCCAGGCCTATTGCAACAATAGCAGACAATCTTTGAAGTAGTGGCTTTGCTGGGCTTTGATCTGCTTTTCTGTTTCCTTGATGACCTTCTCTTCTGATAATAGTCATCAACTTGCTGTGATAAGGAAGGCCTAGACTTCCATTGCTTCTTTTTCAAGAACCTTTGGAATTGCCTTGTAAATGCAGCAAAGTCTGCATCTGAATCACAGCTTTCTGAACCCTTATTTGAATTTTCAGAACTATCTTCTTCAACTTCTTTAGGAGAAGATGGTGATTTCCTCCTACTCTTTCTAGTGGCTTCAGCATTAAATGCCACAGTCTTTATCTATGCTCTCCTCTTGAGTTTCTTTCCTCCTCCTTCCTTACCATAAGTTGCATTTCATAGGATAGCAACTTTCCAAACAGGGTTGGAGGAGATATCTCTGCCAATTTAGCCACTTCTCTTATGGCATAGATCTTTGTATCCCAATCCTTTGATAAGGATCTTAAGAATTTGTCATTCAGTTCATAGGTACTGAAGACTCTTCCATAGGATATTAGTTCATTCACAATTCTGTAGAATTTCTTATAGCACTCAATTATGCTATCAGATTTTCCTTGTCTAAAGCTTTCATACTCCTGATTTAGCATAGATTTTCTGTCCAGCCTTACTTCTTCAGATCCCTCCATGTAGACAATCAATGTGTCCCACATCTCCTTGGAGGTCTTGCAGTGAATCAGATTTTGAAATGTTGAATCATCTATGGCACTAACAATGATGTTCTGTGCCCTTTTGTCCATGGTTGCCAAGATGATTTCATCCTTGGTCATTTCTGAATAAGTCTTTGGTATTTGGATATTTGCATCAAGAACAGATATCTTCATTGGAATGAAGGGCCCTTCCTGTACTGTGATGTAAATCCTTGGGTCAGATGCTTCCATAAACAATCTGACTCTTTCTTTCCAGATCCCAAAGATTTCCTTCTTGCATATGGGTAATTTCATAGACCCTAGCTCCTTATGATTCTCTCCAGAACCCATCTTCTTGAATCTTGAATCTGCCTTTCAGATCTACCTCAGACTGTTAAGTCCTTTTTGAGGAACCTGCCTCTGATACCACTTGATAGTTTAACTTTCAAGGCAGCCTAAACACCTAGAGGGGGGGGGGTGAATAGGTCTGCTTTTCTTATAAAAACTTCTAGGCAGAATTCAATTTAATAGCTAACACTATAAGTACAGCAATCACAGAAAATAAAGCATCACAGATTGCACAATGTTTTATAGTGGTTCCCCAAGGTCTGGGTACATCCACTTTCCCCCTTCACCTATCTAGCAGTATGCTAGATTCGGCCAAACTTCCACTTATCTCAGATCAACAGATCCTACAACTCAGAACCCAACTGGTTCCTATAACTCAGGCACAACTGCCCTACCTCAGCCTTGCCCCAAGGCCTACAACTCAGAGAATATCCTTCTCCTACACTCAGGCAAACAGCCCTACCACTCAAAGTTCAACACTCCTACACTCAGCCTTTATAACATAGGCTTACAACTCAGATCTGTGTAAACAGATCCTACAGAAATATAGAAAAGATTATTAAACTGTCTTGCCTAAGTTGAGAGAGAAAAGGCCAAGACAATTCTTGATCAGCTGATGCAATCAACTGTATTTGAGCTTTCTTCAAAGCTTCTTGAATAAGAACTTAGCTGAGTTGATTTCCAAACAGCTTCTCGAGAATCCACTGGTGATTTCTTTCTTCTTCTTCAAATTCTGGCTTGATCTCTCTCTATCCAGCACTTTGAATGATTCTTCTGAATTCTGATTAGAACTCTTCTTTGATCTATCCTTAGATAGTCTTCTTAGATCTCCCGGAGAAAATCTTCTTAAGTGCCTAGCACTTTCTTGAAATGAATTGGATCGTAATCCTTCTCAACTTTTTGATTCTCAACAATGTTTTTCAACAGTTGCTTTCTCCTTCTGAATCTGTCTATTTATAGACTTTCTTCATGGAAACCGGCTGATCCGGTTTTTAACCGTTTTCTGACAAGTCTGACAGCTTCAGTTAACTGGTGGCAATCCTCAGCTGTCAAGTCTCCAAACAAGTCCTGTGCCTTAGTCTTGAACCATAAGTTGTCGAGACAGTCTGTCAGAAAGTGTCGAGACCATCTGTTTAATTGTGTCGACACAATGGACTTTGGTGTCGACACAGTCTTCAGTGATGTTGACTAAGTTGCCTTTGAGTCGACACAGCTCCTTCTGAAAATAACTTGGTCTTGACTCTTCAGTGTGTCGACACAAGTCCTGTGTGTCGACACAGTTGTTGTAGAATCATAACTTAGTAAGTGTCGACTTAGCCTTCAGGTGTCGACACATTCATTTTTTTTAACTCTGCTATAATATGTCGACTTAATCATAATGTGTCGACACATTCTGCTGGTGTCGACAAACTTGAGGTCGACTATTTTCTTCTGTGTCGACACATTCTCCCAATGTTGAGGTCGACGCTTTTCTTCTGTGTCGACACAAATTCCCAGTGTTGTGTCGACTTACTTCTTCTGTGTCGACACTTTTTCTCAGTGTAGTTGTAGACTAACTGCTATGTGTCGACACTGCTTCCCATTGTTGTGTCGACTTACTTCTTCTGTGTCGACACTTTTTCCCAGTGTAGTTGTAGACTAACTGCTATGTGTCGACACTGCTTCCCAGTGTTGTGTCGACTTACTTCTTCTGTGTCGACACTTTTTCCCAGTGTGGTTGTAGACTAACTGCTATGTGTCGACACTGCTTCCAGTGTTGTGTCGACAATTTTCTTCTATGTGTCGACACTGCTTCCTCTGTGTCGACACTTGGACTTAGAATTTTTCTGCATACTTTATCAATCCTTCACCTGCATATGTCAACTAAAAAGAAACATCAAATACACCTTGATGTATATCATTGAGCTAGTTTGGGCTTCTTCAAATCAGGTACACATTTTCCAATGTACCCAACACTAACCTTTAATTCATTTCCCAGCCCGAGAACAAGATGATTTATTTGTAACGGTAAAAGGAAAACATAGTGCCCCGGCTGATTTAGGTAAAAACCGTACAGGAAGGCTCACAGTAGGAAGTTTATACCCGATTTCAAGCAAAGAATTGGATTTCTAACCTAGGGCTAACATGGCTTTACTAACATAACAAAGATCTAGACAAAGCTTTCTACGGCCGCAAGAATAAAGAGAGAAAAATAAACAACAGAAAAAAAAATTTACTAGGCAAGGGAAAGAATACCACTTGCCTCAATTTCCAGCGAAGCTTTTCTTGAATAGCCCTTCCTCTCTCTCTCCTCTCCAGCCACAACAGCTCTTAGATAAGGATTCTAGAGGTTAATGGAGGAAAAAGGGATCAAACCAAAAATCTGAGACCCCTAGAAATACCACGAAATTTGAATATCTTACCGTAGGAATGTAGGTTTAGGCAAGAGCAACTTGGATCAACTCTCAAACGAGGAATCCATCCATCAAAGCTCCCGGAATCGGTGTCTAAAAGCCCACGGTTTCTGCCGATTTCTCACTCTCTCGTACAGGCAGCAGTGGTTGTATTCCCGAAAAAGACAAAGACAATGAACAATCGCTATCCTAATTTAAGGCTATATATATATATATATATGCAGCGGCAAAAAAAACTTCCATTTTTTGCCTAGCAATCGACGCCTGCCACCTATAAAGTCTCTTAAACCGCAGCCACCCTTTCAAGTTTAGCAAAACCGCCAACCACATTTGGAACCAATAAAAATAGCCTATTAAAATCGCCAGCCACCAATAAAGCTTTAACTACTAGTATATATATTTCAGCCTATAACTAGCCGCCAGCCATGCTGCCACCTTTTCTAAATAAATAATAATATACGTATTAAATGATATTATTTTACATAAAATATAAAATGACGTGAAAACCGAACATCCTCAGAATTCGACGAAATTCGCATCATAGCTAAATACCCACACTAGGAACACCATGGCGAAGTTGAAATGAACTTTCGACGAACAAAACTCGGGTTATTTCCACCCAAAGTCAAAACACAAGAACCCCCCGAGAGGCCACTCTAGGTCACCCAAAACAACCCGACTTGTTAGGGAAAACTTGCCTATAGGCTACAAAATAGGCCACTCAGTCCTAAGGAGTTAAGACCCACTCCATAGATGACACAAGCCAAGAAAACGCGCCGACATAACGCCAAACGAGAATCAATTAATCGCAGAAAAATCGGGGGCGTTACAACTAGGGCCAAGAAAAGGAATCTATTGGTGCTCATAAAGAGGAGCACATGCTATAAGAAAGCCTTGCAGACTGTCCCTCAAACAGCTGCTCCAGGAATAGACTTCAGCCCACTTTTGGTAAAACTACATGTGAAATTGGATGAACAAAGACTTTCTCTGGAGAAGTATGTGGATGAGTCTCACAAAGAATTACAATTACAGCTGGCCCGGGATATCAAATCCATCAGATTTGAAGTCAATCAGAACAAAAAGGAGATGACAGATTGCTTCGATAAGGGAGGTAATGATGTAGTATACTTGGCTGAGCAACAACTGCTGATAAAGACTGAAGTTGAGGACATTGCAGTCAAGCAAGGATATATTCTAGAAAATCAATTCAGAACGAATGAAAATCTCAAGGACTCACATAATGAAATTCTCATAAAACTTGGAGGTATTGTCACTGATGTGAAGACTGAAGTATCCAAGCAAATAAAAGAAGATTTAGTTGTTGTTCAAACAGCAATTCAGGCATCCCAAAAGACTATTTCTGATCAACTGGAGAAGTCCCGACTCTACTATAAAGAGGGAATAGATTATCTTGCTGATCAAGTAAGGTTTCAGAAATATGATCTAAGAGATCATGTGGCCAGAGAAGTCATAATGGGGGAGAGAGTGTTAGTCAAAGCTAGTTATGATCATGCTAAATGGGTATCTAATACCATCAGTACTACTCTTGGATATCCACCCCTTTGTGATGAAGATAACACTGCTAAATCTGGTATTCAACCTGCTCACATTGAAGGGGTTAAGCAGGAAGTTGCACAAGTCACTTATCCTCCATCAGATTTTGAAGCAGTACAGCAGGAAATACATAAAATGTATAGCCCTCCATAGGAGGCACATAATGTGTTGGTACCCTAGTTTGGATTTGAGTTTAGTCTTCTCATTTAGTTCTTGACCCAAGATTTATCTATGATCAAATGTTTGTTGTTTAGTTAGATTGCTCTAGTTGTAGAGTTGTCACTTATCCAGATAAAAATTTGGTTAAGTTGTTTTTTGGTTCGACTATGGTCGAATGCCGCTCGACTATCCTCTATCGACTGTTCGACGATCGTCTATCAGTTGGTCGACTATCGTCTGTCAGCAGATCGTCTATCTCTGAGTTTGTTCAACTCTTGTTAGCTCGATGATTAGTGGTATCTGCCTCGTCGATCGTCGAACCCCGCTCGACTTCTTTTGACCAGACAGATTTCTTGATAGTTTGACTATCTACCTTTGATAGTTCGGCTATCTGATAGTTTGACTATCTGTCTTGATAGGTCGACTCTCTGTTCTTTTTCATAGTTCGACTATCTTCTTGGATAGTTCAACTATCTGATAGCTCGACTATCTGTTTGATAGGTCGACTATCTGTTTTGCTTGATAGCTCGACTATCTGTTTGATAAGACGACTATCTATTTTGCTTGATAGTTCGACAATCTATCTTGATAGGTCGACTATCTGTTTTGCTTGATAGTTCGACTATCTGCCTTGATAGTTCAACTATCTGATAGCTCGACTATCTGTTCTGATAGTTCGACTATCTGCTGTGGTTGTTCGACTATCTGCTTTGATAGTTCGACTATCTGTGTCGTTCGACTATCTGTTCTGATAGGTCGACGATCTCTGTGCTTCGATCGACGATCTCCAAGGATCGTTTGACGATCTTTTGTCTGCCTTTAGTAATTTTGTACTCCTTCTGTTCTATGATTTAATTCATATTTATTTAGCATATTTTATTAAAGATTATTTCATTGTTTTTATGCATACATCTCAAGGCAATCTTTTCCCCATCCTTTGTGCATAAGTCAAGCTTTATCTGACAAAGTTTTTTGTCTTATTAGTTGAAATATCTTTTTGTTTTATTCTGCCATGCTGTCCTTTATAGCCGTTAGAGACAAAAGTCTTCTTTGGCCGTAAAGAGTTTAGTCTGATGTGACTTTCTTTAGTAATCCTTTTATCAGATTGGATTTGCAGCTTCTTAGAAAGCTTTATCCCCTTATAGCATGACTGCCTACAGGATATGTTTTGCTTTATGCTTTTTGTAGCCCAGATTGCAGATTTCAGAAGAAGACAAAATTCAAACAAAGATTAGAGCCATTACAAAGGCCCATATTTAAAGAGCTTCTTTTGAAAGAAGAAAACATACATATAGAGATAACAACAACACACAGAATAAGGATCAACACAGATATTCATATACAGATTCAAAAAGATACAGCTCTTAGTAATTGATACATTCAACTTAGAAGATCATCCTTCTTCAACTCTCTCTTCTTCAATCTCGAGTTCATCATGTTGCAAGGAACATTCACTCAGTGCCTCAAGAAGAAGAAGAAGAAAGAAAAGCTATAGAAGAAGAACAATCATTCTACAATCAAGAGTCTTCTTCAAGCTGCTCCTTCAAGAACTTCAAGATAGTTCTCTGTCTCAAGTTCAGAAGAGTTCCTGCACCCTGAAGCAAGACTTCTTCCTGGATATTCTCTAAGCAAGGGGGAGCCTTGATTCTTTAGAGCTTTCTAGCTCTGTGCAATCCACTAGCTTCTCTAATCTGTTTTAGTAATAGAGAAGAAACTTTAACTCTCTCAACCTCCTGTATAAAGGGTTATTACTCCCTTCAAAAGTTAACCTTGGTGGAATGGCACCTGATCAAAAACCTGTGTTGGATTTTGAGCTCATGATCAAAAGCTCAAAGGGTCTACTTGATCTACCTAAAACAAATCAGTTGGTTGTAGTGCACCTGAACAAAAACCTGTAGTGGATTCCTACCAGGGTGGTAGAAGAGTGGATGTACCTATTTAGAGGGAACCACTATAAACTTCTTGTGTCGTCTGTATTGCTTAATTAATTTATTGCACTGTGGCTGTGAGTAGAAATAACTAGGATTGCTAGTTGCTGTGATAGGACCAAAACTCAACTGTAATTACAGTTAGCTTTCTCTAGTGCACTTCACTTTGTGTTAGGCTCAAGGATTTCAAATATCTATAAACTCATTCCGCAAATTAACTCTAACGGAGTTGAGTAGGGTGTCATAATTTTTGAATACTTTATTCACCCCCCCTCTAGACTTTTATCTATCCTCACTTTCAATTGGTATCAGAGAGAGGTTGACTAACTATACAGGCTAACACATGAGTCACAAGATCTAGATAGATACCAAGCTTATAGATATTCATTTCATGGCCCAGTCCAAGGATTACTCTAGCACCAGACCTCTAGTTTGCAACTTAGCTAAGTTTAGCATCTAGAAGGCAAGAATCAAATTATATATGAACTCTATTGATGAAGACATTTTTTCTTCTATTTTGACAGGACCTCCAACACCTCCTGCTGCAACCACTGCTACAACATCTACAAATCTCAGTGCAGTGCCTCCTCCAGACTACAATGATGCCTAAAAGAAGGCAAAGATAGCTGATGCCAAAGCTATGAACATTCTGGCTCAGACTATGTCTGATGAAATCTTCCAGAAAGTGGCTGATTACACCTCTGCAAAATCCATGTGGGACTTACTGAACCAGATTGTAGTTGGTTCAGCTGATGAAAGGAAGGACAGAAGGTCCAACCTTATATCTCAGTATGAAAACTTCAAGAAGACTGAAGCTGAATCAGTTGAGGAATGTACACAAGGCTCAGCTCAATCATCAATGAGCTGAGAACCCTTTATAAGGAGATTACATTGACAGAGGTTAATGATAAGATACTGATGTGCTTCCCCAGCACATGGGATCTCAGGATCTAGCCTATCAAAGAGTCTAGAAACACAATTGAAATCTCAACTGAAGCTCTCCTTGGCAAGCTCAAGTCTTTTGAGCAAGTTTTAAAGACCAGGGAAGCTGAGGCTGAAGCCAAGACTCCAACTCCAACAAGGAAAGAGCAAACTCTTGCTCTCAAAGCTGCTGATGCTTCTAAAGGAAGCCAATCAAATGAGGAGTTGATGGCACTCTTTGCCAAAAGGTTTCTCAAGATGGGCAGAAAAGACTTCAAAAAGAAATCTTCAAGATATGAAGATAAACCAAGGTATGACAGATCTCCTGTTAAAGAAATTATTTGTTATGGATGCAAGAAACCTGGACAAATTCTACCAGAGTGTCCAAAGGAAAATAGCAAAGAAAAGAGAAAAGAAAAAGAACATCATATGAAGCACTCCAAGTCCTCCTCCTACAAAAATAAGAAGAAGGAGAAAGGATTTGTTGCTGAGACCTGGAGTGATTCAGATGAGGAATCTTCCTCCTCAAGCTCCAGTGAAGATGAGGAAGAGAAGAAGGCAAACTAAATTTGCCTAATGGCAATTGATTCCTGCAGCAACCACTCAACTGCAGAGAGTTCTGATTATGATGAAGAAATGCCTACAGAAGATCAGGTATTATCTTCTTATGATTTTTCTTCTGCTGAATTTAAATCTAAATTTAAATCTCTTTGTTTAGATTTAATTATTTCAGAAAAAGAAATTAAGGAACTTAAAAATAAGTTAGCAAAATCAGAAATCCTCTCCATTAAAAACACTAGGCTAGAAGCAGAACTCACTAAGTCTAGTGAAGAAATAAAGTTTCTTAAAAATGAACTAGCAAAGTCCAAGAGATTAGAAGAATCTTTAAATGGTAGAAGCCTTAAGCTACTAGAAATAACAAGCATGACAAACACTAGGTCAGGTAATAATAAGCTAGGCTTAGGAGCCTCATCAAGTGAACCCCCATTGGTTCTTAAAAATCATCTTTCAACTCCAGTAAACTTTATTTCAGCTGATGGAATAAAGAATACTGAGCAAGTAAAACCAGTTAATCAAGCCTTAAATAAAGCTAAAAGAGAAAAGAGAAAACAAAAATTTAAGGAGCTACAAAAAGCGTCGAACGCTGCTCGACGATCGAATGCTCAATGGTCGAACGATGCTCGACGATCTGAGCATCAATCGTTGAACGCTGATCGACGATTTCAATTTGATTTTCAAAATTACAACCAGAACCTTAGAAACCCTAATATAAATAGAAACCCTAGGTTTGTGGACCCATTAACTACTTGGAGTATCCCATCTAGGAGATCTTACCCTTTCGGATATAAACCCAAAACCTGCTTATTCTTTTATTTCAAGTTTTCATTATGTGAAGAATAATGGACCCAAAGTTGTCTGGGTCCACAATGTCTAACTGTTTAATTTGTAGGTGAAGACCTATCTAATTACAAAAGATAAATGGTATTGTGATAGTGGCTTTTCCAAACACATGACAGGAAATAAAGACAATCTGTAAAGATTCAAGGCCAAGCTTGGACCAAAGGTTATCTTTGGAGATTCTAGCTGTGGTCAAACTGAAGGATATGGAAGGATTAACATTGGAGCAGTAACTTTCAAGAGGGTTGCATATGTAACTTGACTGAAGCACAACCTTATCTCAGTAAGCAAGTTATGTGATGCAGGATATCAGGTATCTTTCACTAACTCTCTCTATAATATTACTTTAAATAGTAATGTTGTGTTAGTAGATATTAGACAGGGTAATATTTATTTAGTAGATTTTAACTCAACTCATTCTGAAATCTGCTTATTTAATGAAGTAACAAATAACAACACCTTATGGCATAGGAGGCTTAGCCATGTTAACCTCAAGAGCATATCTAGGTTATCTAAATACAACCATGTTATAGGTTTACCTTCTTGCCCCTACAAGAAGGAAAGCCTATGCAAGGCTTGTCAATTAGGCAAGCAAACCAAAAACTCCTTTAAATATGTAAATAAAAGTGATTCACCTAGAATCCTATATTTATTACATTTGGACCGTTTTGGCCCAATAAATGTACAGAGTGTAGGAGGAAAGTATTACACTTTAGTAATTGTAGACGACTTCTCTAGGTTCACTTGGGTGTTCTTTTTGAGAACTGAGGATGATAACTTCAAAGTTCTTACAGATTTTCTGCTATGTGTGTAGACTGAGTATTCTACTCATGTTGCCTTGATCAGAAGTGATCATGGTACTGAGTTTGAGTCTCTTCTCATGCAAGAATTCTGTGAGAAAGAAGGTATCAAACATAGCTTCTCTGCTCCTAGAACCCCTCAACAAAATGGGGTAGTGGAAAGGAAGAATAGAACCCTGATTGAAGTTGTTGGAACATTATTGGCAGATGCTAACATGCCTGCTTCTTATTGGGCAGAAGCTGTTAGCACAGCTAATTATGTCTTGAACAGAAGTCTTATACACAAGCTTAAGAGTAAAACTCCTTATGAGTTGCTTAAAGGAAAGAAACCTAAAATTAATTATTTTAGAGTATTTGGTTGTGTAGTATACATTCATAATAATAACAAAGAATACCTTAGAATGTTTGAAGCAAAAGCTTCAATGGGAATTTTTCTTGGATATTCCCAAGTAAGCAAAGCTTATAGGGTATTTAATAAATCAACTTCTAAAATTGAGGAGTCTATACACGTTTCTTTTGATGAATCTCAGATGTATTACAAGGAGAAGGAAACTGCTCCTTCCTCAAGTTCATTGCAGGTACCAGAATCATGCAAAGATGTCACTCAAGAGATTCTCCATCTATCAACTCTTCATATCACTGATTCAGATAATGATGATGACTTTGCAGAAGTGTTGTTGTACCACCAACAGTTGATCCAATTCCTCCTGAGGAATTAATCGTAACTATTGCTAAAGATCACATCCCACCTGCTGATCTTGTCACACTTAGAGATCATCCTACATCTCAAGTGATTGGATACATATCAGCTGGTGTACAAACAAGACATCAATTAAGACAGGATGTGATGCATGTTTGTTTCCTTTCACAAGTTGAGCCCCTTACCATAAAATATGTCGAGCTAGATCCCCACTGGATCATTGCTATGCAAGAGGAGCTCAATCAGTTTGAAAGATATAAAGTATGGACTTTGGTTCCAAGACCAAAAGGCCAACTGATCATAGACACCAAGTGGGTGTTTAGAAATAAGTTGGATTCAAATGGAATTATTGTAAGGAACAAAGCTATGCTTATAGCTCAGGGCTACAGATAGGAGGAAGGTATAGATTATGACCAAACCTTTGCCCCTGTTACAAGGCTAGAGGCAATAAGGATCTTTCTAGCCTATACAGCCTATATGAAGTTTAAGGTCTTTCAGATGGATGTCAAGAGTGACTTCCTAAATGGTGAGCTAAAGGAAGAGATGTTTGTTGAACAATTTCCTGGGTTTGTCTCTTCAACTCAGCCCTCATTTGTGTACAAGTGGCAAAAAGCACTTTATGGACTTAAACAAGCACCCAGAGCCTGGTATAAGACTCTAGCTAGTTTCCTATTAGAGCACAACTTTGTTAGGGGAGTAGTTGATAGAACCCTCTTCGTTAAGCACCACAAGGACACAATCCTGTTAGTTCAAGTGTATGTGGATGATATTATTTTTGGCTCCACTGATCCCAAACTGTGTAAAAAGTTCTCTAACCTGATGAACTCTATGTTTGAGATGAGTAGTATGGGTGAGCTGTCTTACTTTCTTGGTCTCCAAGTAAAGCAAGATGATGATGGCATCTTCATCACCCAATCCAAATATGCCAAGGAATTGGTAAAGAAGTTTGGGATGGCTGATGCTTACGCAATGCATACACCTATGGCTACTAATGTAGTTATAGATTCTGATGATTAGGGTAAGCCAGTTGATCAGAAAAACTATAGGGCCATTGTTGGTTCCCTGTTGTATTTAACTGCAAGTAGACCAGATATAATGTTTGCCACATGCCTATGTGCTAGATTGTATGTCAACCCCAAGGAATCTCATTTGATTCTTCTCAAGAGAATTTTGAGATACCTGAAGGGTTGTCCAAATTTAGGACTATGGTACCCAGCTGAATCAGAATTTGGGTTAATTGGATACTCTGATTCTGACTATGCAAGTTGTAGAGTTGACAGGAAATGTACCTCAGGAACTTGTCAGTTCCTGGGAGAGAGATTTGTCTCTTGGTTCTGTAAGAAGCAGACTTATGTCTCAACTTCAACTGCAGAGGATGAATATATAGCAGCTGCTAGTTGTTGTTCACAGATCCTGTGGATTCAAAACCAGTTTTTGGATTATGGGTACACACACAAGAACACCAAAATCATGTGTGACAGTACCAGTGCTATCTCCATTGCACAAAATCCTGTGCACCACTCTAGAATCAAGCATATTGAGATTAGACACCATTTCCTGAGAGATTGTGTGGAAAAGAACAAGATCTTCCTTTAGTTCATATCCACTGACCTTCAGAGAGGTGATATTTTCACCAAGCCCTTAGATGAACAGAAGCATCTGTCTTTTTGGTTCAACTAGGCATGATTAATGGAAAAGACTAAGTGTTACTTCTGCCTTTGTTGAAATCTACTTGAAGATCGTCGAACGACGTTCGATGATAGTCGAACAGGTCGAGCCTATCGTCGACCTACGGGCGACGACAGCTTATTTGTTTGTGAAGACAAAAATAGTCGAACGATTGATCGACTACTCTGCTTAAGGAAATGATCGTCGAACAACCGTTCGACCATCGTCTCCAGTATCTGTTAAAATAGATCGACGATTGCTGTTTTAATATAAAACCGATGGTCGACCTAGGTTAATAGATCGTTCTTTTTGTCGTCGACGGAGCTCATCTTTTCGTATTCCATCTTTCTATTTGAGCTCTACCTCGCGCTCTCTGTCGTTTCACTTTCGTCGTCTCTCTCGTCTTCTCGAACACAATCAATGGCGATTGCTCCAGCTCTTCTGTCAGTGATGAAGTTTGACGCCGGCTTCAGCGTAGATTTTGACTCATTCAGCGTCTGTGATTCTGAGATAGTAGAAATCCTCCAGATCTGCAAGGAACAAGGATTGGAACGGCTAATGTCCACAAGGATCAAGATAAACATCCCAAAGATTAAAGAGTGGGCCTTCACTTCGTCTTCTAGTGACGAATCTATGACTGGGACGATTGGAGGCGAAGAGGTAAGCTTGACTCCTACCGTATTAACTGATATTTTCGGATTACTGAATGGTGAAGAGGAATATGAATAAGATACTCCAGAGTTTGGGAGGATGTTGATCGAATTAGGACATGCAAAAGGCATTCCTTCTAAATTGCTAAAGGTTAATTTTTCGTTAAAGATAAAGTTCTTGGCTGAACTAGTTAGAAAAGTGCTTCTAGGCAAGCACTCTGCTCATGATAACATTACCAGGCAATAGTTTGCCTTGATGTGTGCAATAGTAAATAAGAAACAGATAAATTGGGAAGGAATTATGTTTGATTTGATAAGAAAGAAGAATAACAAGAAGGAAGTAACCCTGGGTAGGGTACTTGGCATATTTCTAAGAGAGAAATATCCCTAACTGTTGGTTACAGTCTCAACATCCATCAATGCAAGTAAAAAGATGGATCCAACATTGTTTGTTAAGTGGAAAAGGAGCTTTCAAAAGCCTTCTTCAGCAGGGGTAGCTCCAGTTATGTCTGAGAGCACAAGGACTGTTTCAGTCACTCCCCACCTACATGAAGCAGGCTCATCCATTATCTCCATTCCATCCACTTCTTCTTCATTACCATCCACTTCTACTGAAGTGCCATCTACTTCTGCTTTACCATCTACTTCAATTGAAGTACCATCTACTGCCTCTCTTCTTCTTGATTCCTCCACAATTCTCCATGCATCACCACCAGCATCTCCACTTCCGTCTCATCTTGCTAGGATTTCTCATCCTAGTTTTGATTTATTGGTTTCTGAGCTATCCACTCCTCCTCAGTCACCAATTCCTCATTCAGATCATACTGATCTTCCTGCATCCACCCATCAATCACCAGTTCACTCTCCATCTCATCAGGAGAACACCATCCTTGATGATCATCCATCTACTGTGATTCCCCCACCATCATTTGAAATCACACCAGCCTTCATTTCAAACATATTGGAGCTAATTACTCCTTCAATCAAAATCATGATTTAAGAAGCAATTGCCCCTCTCGTTTTTCCATCTCTACCTTGTCATCCTCCATCTTAGCCCTCTCTAAGTTTGCTGAGCCATCTTCAGTTAGGGGCCTGACTTCAGTTTCTACTGAAATCAGGCAGGGGGAGATGTTCGAGGAAGATGCCTCAGGACTGCCCCTTGTTTCTCATCCAGCAGAGCCCTAAGCTGAGTTTCAATAAGTAACAGCAGCTCCAGTTGACATTACAACATCTTCTGTAGTTCCAGCACCAGTTCATAAGCCTTCCGATATCATAATGGAAGCAGAATTTGCGTTCAAAGTATGCCTTGAAGAAGCTTCTACTCCCTTAGTTGTTACATTCCTAGAAGGAGTCATTACCTCCTTTCTAGATGACTTGTGGGAGTTAGGAAATTCTGGAGAAAATCTTGAAGGAAATTCATTTAATCATTTCCTTGACATGTTAACTGACATGCTAGTCTGTGAATACCTAGAAGGGATATTTCAATTTCATTTAGCAAATCTGTGTTCCTGATACTACAGATCTAGTGGAAGAAGTTCAAGCTGCTCAAGAACCTACTCAACAACCAGATCCAGAACCAGCGCAAGAACCTGCTATTCAAGATCATGTATCTTCTCCTCCAGCTCAGATAGCTGTGAATGATGAACTGGTCCTCATGACAGTTGCAATTGAGAAAGAAAAAGTTTCAGATGTTCAAGAATAAAAGTCTACAGTCTGGGATGACACCCCAGGACTAGATCTGGATACTCTTCTGGCACAGGATGCCTTAGAAGAAGAGAAAGAAAAAGCTGCTTTAAAAGACAAAGAAAATCTAAGCAAGAGGCCTTTGATCCTTATGATCTACCTCAATCATCTCAATCTGATGATGAAGATGACACTGATGATTCAAAAGGAACCAAGAAAAAGAAATCTGCTAAAAGGAAAAGGAAAGTTGCTGCTCCTCCTCCATCTAATCCTGATCATGATGTCCAATATTATATCTTGAAATGAATATATCCCAAGTCCAAAGAATATCAGCATTGGATGGGATTTTCGAAGAATCAGCAAAAGCAAAGAAAGAAATCTAAAAGATATGATAGTCCAGCTCCAAAGTGGACCCCTAGAGGTCCTCCTCCTCCACCTCCTAGTGTAGGAGCATCTAGAAATATGTCTGCAAATCCTTCAGCCCCATCTGCTAGATTCACTCCATCTCAATCTCATCAAAGAAAAAGCAATCCAGGATTTCAAAGCAGATCCCAATCTGGATATCAAAGGAAAGATGCTGATACAAGAGAGCAAGTAAAGGAGGTAGTATATCAGAAGCCAACTTTTTCTCCTCCTCCTTCTCCCAAGAGAAGAGCATCACCTTCCAAAGAAACCAAAAGCATATCTTCCTCAAAGCCAGCTCAAGCAAAGAAAACTGATTCAAAAGGTAAAAGGATTATTTTCTCTGAAAAATCAAGTAAGAAATATGCTGAGTTTGCTCCTCCATCTTCCTTTGTTATTCAAGAAAATAGAGAACCAGCTGCAAGCATGTTAGAACTATCTACAAAATTTAGAACTGTAAAACCTCTAGATCCAACTTATGAAAATGAATATGAAAGTCAAGTGCTTAATCCTGATTTCAGGATTGCTAGATTTCTTGAACTAGTTGGATCAGCTCAAATCAGAAAAGCCAAAGCTGAAGGAAAATATATTACAGGCTTAACTACTATGTATAAATTTAGAAAGAAGGAGCTAGACAAATTCCAGGTTTGACCTTAGGTTTTTGATCCTTCAAAATATATGGAAAAGCACCTTGAAGCAGTAGTACCAAGAACAGGAGAATCTAGAATTATTAGAGAACAAGATTTAAAGATATCATTGAAAGAAGCTTTAGATCCTTTCAGAAAAATTTCTTTTCTTCTTGGTTCCTCTGCATCTAAACCAGATTCTGATGCTTCTTAAGTTTCATTGATTGACAGTTGTTTATTTGTCTGTTTGATTGATGCTATTTGCTGCTTAGATATATCTTTTCCTGAATTACATTTATTTCCAGTAGTTTGTTTTGTTTGTTTTGTTATTGAGAGACTTAACCCAAATAGGGGGAGATTGTTTGTACCCTAGTTTGGATTTGAGTTTAGTCTTCTCATTTAGTTTATTGACCCAAGATTTATCTATATTCAAAGGTTAGTTGTTTCGTTAGATTTCTCTAGTTGTAGAGTTGTCACTTATCCAGATGAAAATTTGGTTAAGTTGTTTTTTGGTTCGACTATGGTCGAACGCCGCTCGACTATCGTCTATCGACTGGTCGACGATCGTCTATCAGTTGGTCGACTATCGTCTGTCAGCAGATCGTCTATCTCTGAGTTTGTTCAACTTTTGTCTGCTCGACGATCTGTGGTATCTGCCTCGTCGATCGTCGAACCCCGCTCGACTTCTTTTGACCAGATAGATTTCTTGATAGTTCGACTATCTGCCTTTGATAGTTCAACAATCTGATAGTTCGACTATCCGTCTTGATAGGTCGACTATCTGTTCTTTTTGATAGTTTGACTATCTGCTTGGATAGTTCAACTATCTGATAGCTCGACTATCTGTTTGATAGGTCGACTATCTATTTATGAAAGATTATTTCATTGATTTTATGCATACATCTCAAGGCAATCTTTCCCCATCCTTTGTGCATAAGTCAAGCTTTATTTGACAAAGTTTTTTGTCTTATTAGTTTAAATATCTTTTTGCTTTATTCTGCCATGCTGTCCTTTATAGCCGTTAGACACAAAAGTCTTCATTGGCCGTAAAGAGTTTAGTCTGATGTGACTTTCTTTAGTACTCCTTTTATCAGATTGGATTTGCAGCTTCTTAGAAAGCTTTATCCCCTTATAGCATGTCTGTCTGCAGGATATGTTTTGCTTTATGCTTTTTGCGACCCAGATTGCAGATTTCAGAAGAAGACAAAATTCAAACAAAGATTAGAGCCGTTACAAAGGCCCATATTTAAAGAGCTTCTTTTGAAAGCAAAAAACATACATATACAGATAACAACAACACACAGAATAGAGATCAACACAGATATTCAAATACAGATTCAAAGAGATACAGCTCTCAGTCATTGATACATTCAACTGAGAAGATCATCCTTCTTCAACTCTCTCTTCTTCAATCCTGAGTTCATCCTACTGCAAGGAACATTCACTTAGTGCCTCAAGAAGAAGAAGAAGAAGAAAGAAAAGCTATAGAAGAAGAACAATCATTCTACAATCAAGAGTCTTCTTCAAGCTGCTCCTTCAAGAACTTCAAGACAGTTCTCTGTCTCAAGTTCAGAAGAGTTCCTGTACCCTGAAGCAAGACTTCTTCCTGGATATTCTCTAAGTCAGGGGAGCCTTGATTCTTTAGAGTTTTCTAGCTCTATGCAATCCACTAGCTTCTCAAATCTGTTTTAACAATAGAGAAGAAACTTTAACTCTATCATCCTCCTGTATATAGGGTTATTACTTCCTTCAAAAGTGAACCTTGGTGGCAGGGCACCTGATCAAAAACCTGTGTTGGATTTTGAGCTCCTGATCAAAAGCTCAAAGGGTCTACTTGATCTACCTGAAGCAGATTAGTTGGTGGCAGGGCAGCTGAAGAAAAACCTGTAGTGGATTCCTACCAGGGTGGTAGAAGAGTGCACGTACCTATTTAGAGGGAACCACTATAAACTTCTTGTGTCGTCTGTGTTGCTTAATTAATTTATTGCACCGTGGCTGTGAGTAGAAATAACTAGGATTGCTAGTTGCTGTGATAGGACCAAAGCTCAACTGTAATTACAGTTAGCTTTCTCTAGTGCACTTCACTTTGTGTTAGGCGCTAAGGTTTCAAATATCTATAAACTCATTTCGCAAATTAACTCTAAGGGAGTTGAGTAGGGTGTCATAATTTTTGAATACTCTATTCACCCCCCTCTAGAGTTGTATCTATCCTCACTTTCATAATGTTATTATTGAAAAAGTTGAAATGTCTGAAGCTGCTAAGGATGCTCAGAAAGAGGATCAACTTTCTAAGAAAAGATTCAGAGAACATGCATAATTGAAGCCTTTGAGCAATGGAGTCCAACCTCCAGAAATATCATTCTTACTTCCTGGAAAGCTGTGAAAGATAATATGCATGATAGAGGCAAATGGTATTCTGAACAAGAGTGGGATAAATATCAAAAAAGGCAAGATGCCATACATCAGTTCAGAAGGGATATCAAAGCTTGGAAATTACCTGCTAACTCTGTGGAGCCTAGCAAGTACTTTCCAAATCCTTATTATTAACTTGAAAGGGAGAAGATAAAGGAAGAAGAGCTCAAAAAGAAAGATCTTAAAGGAAAGAAGCTAGCTAATGACACAGAATCCAAAGTACAAGCTAAGATTCATCTTGGCAAAGGAATAGTTATCAAGGAGCCTTATCAATCTTAAAGATAGATAGGCTAAACTTAGAACTATGTAAATTTTGTTCTAAACAATCTTGTAAATCAAACACTTATTCCTTATTAATGAATTTTATTATATTTTGTGATGATATTAAATGTTATTTGTGTTCATAAGTTACCCTGCCTATGAAATGATTTTACCATCTTAATCTTTATTTTATTATAAGTGGTGTATATCATTGACTAAGGGTTATGACTTCTCTAAATAGGGGGAGATTGTTGGGTACACTAGAAATTGTGTACCAGATTTGGAGAAGCCTCACTTAACTCAATGATATACATCAATGTGTATTTGCTGGGATGTTGAGTTTCAATGTGCAGGTTAAAGAAATGCAAGAAAATTTCCTAAGTACAAGTGTCGACACTTGTGAGGGAAATGTGTCGACAGTAGAAGGAAGATTGTGTCGACACACAGGACTTGTGTCGACACACAGAAATTCTGTCAGCAGTAGTTGTGTCGACACACAGGACTTGTGTCGACACACACTCAACACCAGCTATGTTCAAGACCAGAAGTAGTTGTGTCTACACACAGGACTTGTGTCGATACACACTCAAAGAAATCTGTCAACAACAGCTATACTAAGAATGGAAGGTTTGTGTTGACACACAGGACTTGTGTCGACACACACTCAAAAAAATCTTTCAACAACAGCTATACTGAGACTAGAAGGCTTGTGTCGACACACAGGACTTGTGTCGACACACACTCAAGAAATCTGTCATCAGAAGCAAGGTCAACACCAGAAGTAGTTGTGTCGACACACAGGACTTGTGTCGACACACACTCAAGAAATCTGTCAATACCAGCAATATAGAGACCAGATGCAGTTGTGTCAACACACAAGACTTGTCTCGACACACAAGACTTTTGTCGACACATAAGACTTTTGTCTACACATCCAATAGAAGTTGTATCAAGAAGAAGAAGAATTACTGTGTTGATATTATGGGAGTTGTATCGACATCATCAAGATTTGTATCGACACATGGTCTATTTGTGTCAACACATCTGAAGTGTTATGCTGACAATTCTCTGCTATGATAGAAGTTCAAGGAGGAGTCAGTTGTAAAGACTGATGACCTGACAGCTATCATAAGTAACAAAGCTAACACATCTGTCAGAGCTGTTAGAAGGTCATTATAAACCGGATGAGCCGGTAACCTTGGATGGATTCAATATATAGAACTATTATATCACAATCAGGAGGATGGTAAAAAAAATTATACAAGTGAGGGGGAATAAGAGACAAACCCAAGAGAAGGCAGATCCTGAAGAGTCTGCAAGAAAAATTCAGATCTGATTCTGAGTTTAAGAAGGAAGCTAGATTGAAGATCAACTCCAACTCCAATTGAAGATCAACCTTACTTGGTATAAATTCAAGAAGCTTTGGAGAAGCTAAGATAGGTTGGATCTAAAGTAATCAGTTCAATCTAGAACTGATCAAGAAGCTTTCACCCTATTCTCTTTCTATCAGGGTGAATATTTTATTGTTTTGAACAATTAATTTCTCTGCAAGATCTTATATAGATCTGAGTTATAAGCCTAAATTTATAAAGGATGTGGTAGAGCTGAGAGCCTGAGGTAGGACTTGAAGAAGTCTGAGTTGTAGGCCTGGTAATAAAGGCTGAGGTAGGGTTGTTGCCTGAGGTAGGATTCTTGAGAATAATCTGAGGTGTAGGACTTGAAGAAGTCTGAGTTGTAGGCCTGGTGGTTAAGGCTTAGGTAGGCTGTTACCTGAGGTAGGAGTCTTGGGAAGATTCTAAGTTGTAAGACTTGAAGAAGTCTGAGCTGTAGGAACCAATTGGATTCTGATTTGTAAGATCTGAGGATCTGAGATAGTGGAAGGAAGTTTGGCCGAATCCAGTTCCATACTAGATAGGTGAAGGGGGAGAGTGGACGTGCCCAAAAATTGGGGAACCACTATAAACCATTGTGTTTGTGCTGTGAATTTTCTGTGATTGTTATTCTTTGTGCTGTGATAATTATGTTGTGTATAACTTTGTTAATTGCCTATGTCTTTAAAAAGGATTAGAACCTATTCACCCCCCCCTCTAAGTGTTTAGGCTCTTTAAACCAAATCTTTCACTTGTATGGCGAGACATGTCCAAAGAAGGGGCCCGCAGGGTTGGCAAAATAAAATGACTCAGATTAAACATACCACCTTGTGTCCAAATGGGTCCACTAAATGAGTCAACTGATCAGGTAGGAGAGTCGGTAAAATTAAAACCGGGAGAGGGTTAAAATCATATTCAATTTCATGCAATGGAGTCAGCATTAGGGGACGCTCATCTGGGCCTACTTCAGTAATGTCTTCCAAAAGTATAACTCTCTCAAATGGAAATGCTTCCAACACATTAGAAACGTCATCCAATCCAAAATCAGTAAAGGCCTCAGAAATTGGCAAAATCGAACCCGACATAAATTTTAACTCAGAGTGGACTTCAGATAATGGAGATAACAATAAAGAACTATTGTTCGGGTTCATAGCACTAAAATTATCCAAACAAAAACTTCTCACATAAGGTGGGTCTTCCCAATAAGTTGGAACATCCTTTAAGTCCGGGTCATCAATAATAATATTGAAATCCTCACTCACAGGATCCCAGATAACTCAGGTATATTCTCATTAGGTGTAAACGTAGGCTCTAACACGACGGGGATCATAGTTTGGAGAGGGCTCTCAATACTAGGGTGATCAGTCACAACACTGGTTGGGATTGTAATAGGAAATGTATTACTCTAACAGATCAGACAATCATCATCATCCCAAACATCATCTTCTAGATCACTAGGGATTCCCTCAGACTCAAACACATCATAATCGTCGGGCACTAACGAACATGTCAGAATACTCTCACCTATGGGGTCATCCACAAAATCATGAGATAGTATATCAACATCAGCATCATAAGGGGTATCAGTCACTATCTCTAGGGGCATAGATTTCGAGGCTAACGGAGGCATAACCCTAGTGGAAACATCTATCGAGTCCACAACAAAAACCCTATTAGGAGAGGTTTCCCTAACGGGGGGTGGTGGTCCTAATAAGGCCTTTCCGGCTAACACGAGTGAGCTTCATTCCTAGGAACGTAGTGCTTCTCAATTTCTATTGCCGTAATAAAAGTGGTGTCTAGATTGGAGTGAAAATAACGTCGTAATTTACCCTGGATGTAGGGGTTTAACCCCTTACGAAACCTAGAGAGGGTGATCTCTGACAACTCCATCACACCACTTCTAACCATCATATCCTTAAAAAAACGCATATAATCCGAGACCGACTTGTTCCCTTGTTTAATGTTAGTCAAATCATCAGTTATCTGTCGCTTGGTCTGGGTTTTTGGTTTATAATCATTCCTAATGGCAGGCATGGATCTAGTGCCAAAACTATACTAACTCATAGGCTTAGTGTTAACAGGGCAAAGGTAGGCGGGATCAAATTGATCCAAGAGTAGGCTACGCATGTGCGGCCATGCGTAACGATGGCTACCGACACGACGCTCTTCGTTTAACCAAAACAACTGGGCTTGACCTACTAATCGCTCTCGGGCAAATTTAACCTTTTTGTTGCCATCCCATAAGTGGCTATTGAAATAATGCACTTATCCCTTAAGCAAATCTCTAAAATTTTCGGGACATCCTAAACCGTCATAAGTAGGAAAAATGTGGTGTGCCCTAGGGGTATGTTTAGCCATATCCTTAGCATATGAATAGTCTAACCGGGCAGCATATACGTCATATGGCATTTTAGTGAGAACCGGAGAGAAAAATTAACCCGGAACTAGTGCACATGCAATTACTAAATAACCTGACCTTATTTAAATTTAAAAGATGTAATTGTTCCCGCTAATTACTTAAAATAACAAATGTATATTTTTTTTATTTTCTTGCTGGAAATAATATGAAGATTTTTAAATAATTTTTATTTTATTTTTTTGCTAAAAAAATAAAAATATAGGCCACTATTTGCAGACCAAAATTGAAATTTTATAATGATTTAATAACAAATAATGACTTAATAAAAAATATTTTTTGTTGGATTTCTTACAAAGACAAAGATGGAGGATTTCCAGATTTTTTTTTTTTGAATTTTGAGAAAAAATGAGAAATTTTACTCCGTTATTTGCAGACCAAAAAATTTAAAATTTGATTTATATGTTGTGCAATGAAATGTGCAAAGTGTGTGTCGGTGTTCAAAGCAAAAGGGGGAGGGGGCCAATTAGGAAATTGACATTAACCTCCCTCTAATACCAAATTGATGCAGGATTGCACGTTAACACCAAATAGATCGACGGACTAGCACGAATATTTCTCCACAATCTATATCCTATATTCGCACAATCGCTCTACGCGGCACCACGTTAATTAATTCTATCAATTATATGCTAGCGTACGGGTAGCCAAACCGATTAGGATAGAATAGAGGCGATAGGACAATATTAATTCAGGCTAAAAGGACCTACCCGGTCCGAACGAGCGGTGTTGTACCAAAAGAGATCTACCTAATAAAATACGATTCAAAAAAGGTAGATATCTCCCAACAAAAGAAAGCGAAGGTTCGCAAAACCATTCTCGAAATTAAAGGAAATTAAGAGGGACAACAAAAGAAATTGAAAGATCACTACGATATAATTCTTATTGCCATAAAAAATTCAACGATATGAACCTTCCATTACAGGAATTAATCTAGGAAGAGAAACACACAATCGGTAGAAAGGATTCGTTACCCTATTGGAATGGATGATTCCGATTTATCTACTTGGATCATTCTTCAACGGCTCTGCCGGAGTCACGCCGGTTGGAGAGAAACTTGTTCTCCTTCGTCACGTCACGCGACTCACGCCGGAGTTGGAATCCACAAATGAAATCTTTTCTTTGGTCGATTTCTTCAAGGAAGTGCGTTGAATGGTTCCTTTGTTGGAGGTTGGTTTTGGGAGATGATGATGGGGGAAGGTTGCCGAGCCACTAAGAGTGGGGGAGATAGAGAGGGCCGGCGGCCAAGAGAGGGAGAGGAAGGAGGAGGCCAAATTTTTCTAAGGGGGGAAGGAAAGATCTCAAAAAAATTTAGGGGAGATTATTTTCTTATTCTTTTTCTCTCTAATCAATCCTTCATAATATGTCTATATATAGCCTACACCACTCAATCTCCCTACATTCAAAATTCAAAATTCAAATTGAAAATATGATTGTTATATGCACCCATCATATCACATGAAATGAAATAATGAAAACAAAACATGATGGTAATAAGCACCCATCATTACACATGAAATGAAAATTAAAACAAACATAAAAATGACTTAATAATTATTAATAATTGTTAATAAATTATTAATAATTATTAATAAATTGGTTTGAGCCCCGGGCGGATATTATGGCGATGCTCCACATGGTCATCACGGCGCCGCAAATCTTTATTTAAAGGCGGAGAAAGTTCTTTTGTAAGCACACCGTCACTATCTTCAATATGTTGAGGGTCGTCGTCTCCATCATTTTCAATCATTTGGGATGCATAACCTACCTCCCTTTCTCAAAAGACCGTCATCTAAAGATACTTGGGAATTGGACTCATCCACTACATAGTGTTTCATACTCTCATCTAGTTCCATTGCTCGTCGAACCCTGTCTGCAAGGTCATACTGTAACTCTGTCCAGTTCAAGAACGCATTAGCAGTAGAATTCTTGTCAATACAAGAAATATCTAGGGCCTCCAAATCATGGATAAGACGCTCATCTTGTATCTGCAACCAACTTTCCCTTATTGGAGTCCGCAGACTTAAGGCATCTGCAAACACATTTCCCTTTCCGGGATTATAGTATATCTGGATGGTGTAGTCCCCGAGGAACTCCATCCACGTATGTTGCCGTATGTTTAGTTCGTTTTTATCTACTAAGTACTTCAGGCTCTTATGGTCCGCGAAGATGTAAACTTTCATGCCATATAAGTAATGACGCCACAGCTTAAGTGCAAAGATCACAGCCTCCTACTCTATGTCATGGACTGCATAGTTTCTCTCATGCACTTTCAACTGGCGTGAGTCATACGCAATAACCTTTCCAAACTAAAGAAGAATACAGCCTAAGCTGCTCCCTGAAGCATCATTATAAATCTCATAGCCGTCTGTACCACATGGCAAACTCAAAATAGGCGTCGTGGTCAAATGACTCTTTAACTCTTCAAAAGCTCGCGCGCACTCAGGCATCTAAATCAACTTCTAATCTTTCCTCATCGACGTAGTAAGAGGTAAGGTTTTCCGTGAAAAGTTATTTACGAAGCGCTTATAGAAACCTGCAAGTCCAAGGAAACTCCTGACTTCTGCTATATTAAAAAACACAGGCCACTCCCGTATCGCAACTATCTTATCCACTAACCGCATGGCCACGAAAAGCCTTTGACGGCAGCCAAAACTAGCACTTTGAGAACTTGGTATAGAGCTTGTTTCTCCTCAGGGTGTGCAAAAACATTCGCAAATGATTTGAATGATCTTTTTCGGACTGAGAGTACACCAAAATGTAATCAATAAAGATGATCACAAATATGTCCGAGTAATTTTTAAATGTTTGATGAATTAAGTCCATGAATACCGATGGCGCATTTGTTATCCTAAATGGCATTACAGTAAACTTAAAATGACCATAGCGTGTAACGAACGCTGTCTTGGGAATGTCACATTCCCTAATCTGCAACTGGTAGTAGCCAGAATTTAAATCCAGCTTCGAGTATACATTTGAACCCACCAACTGATCGAACACGTCATCAATCTATGGTATCAGATACTAAAGGATCTTATTTTCAAGGTAGCTAACAACCTAGAGGGAGGTGAATAGGTTTGTCTAGGTATTTTGAATTTCTTGTGTTTCTTCTTAAGTTACTTTGTGATTTATTAGATGAAAGCTTTTAGGAACCTGCAAACATAAAACAATAAAAAAAACACACAAGTATTTTATAGTGGTTCCTCAAAATTATGGGTACATCCACTCTCCTCCCACATTGTTAACTTCCGGTAATTCAAGGCACTTCTCCAAAATAATGCTCCAAGGAGCTTACACCTTTGATCCCTTAAGATCTCTCAATCTCTTCCATGACTTACACCTCAGTCACAAGGGCCTACACTGAGTGATACAAGTTTCACCTACCTCAGGCAATTAAGCCCTACGACTCAGGGTATGGAGGATAGCCCTACCTCAGATCAAACTTGCTCCTACAACTCAGAGAGATTCACTCTCCTATAGCTCGGGAAATACTGCCCTTCTTTTAAATGAGTAAAACTCACCTACCATAGATCCTAGCAGGATCCTACACTCAGAGAGGAGCCCTCTACTACAGCTCAGGCAAATTTTCCCTACCTCAGGCCCAAGGCCCTATAACTCAAATATAGAAGGATCTTATAACAAGAAATAATTTAATTAACTTTGACTTAGAGAAATTTCTCTGTGTCAACAACTAGTGCTGAGAAATTTTTGCTCTAACTCTCCTCACAACAGAGAAAAACTTTGTTGGAGGAACTCAGAAGCTTACTCCTAAACTTGTTATAGAAGACGAAAGATTTGTTGATCTTGAGTCTTCAAGCTGCTTACTAAACCTTCCAAAGGCTAAAGGTTCTTCTTTCTTTAGAATAATTTCCAATCCTGCCATGCCAGATGGAGACGACACAGCTATCTGAACTTTTCTTTTCTAGAAGGGTTCAAGATTTTTCTCGACAGAAAAAATGGCGAGGAAGATGTTCTGCTTCTTTTTCTTTTCACAGGAAAACCCTAAAAAAACTTGTTGCTTCATGTCCCATCACATCCATTTTTAGTTTACCGATCAACGGCTCTTAGTGAATAGTGGACCCCATCTGCAGCTTCCTGTTGTACCTTACTTTAACGGAAGAATACGTACAGTAGCTTCGCGACAGAGTTTGTCGTGTTCTGTAGCTTCTCCGTACCTGATTTGAATTTAGTTGACTTTGTCGATTTTAATGACGTCAGCACCTGTAGACTTAGCCAAAATCGAGCATCAATAGAATAGGCGTTGAGAGAATGAGCTTCACTCAATGGCAAACACTTACACCGATTTCTGTCAATTTAGGCGTTGAGAGTGAAAGTTATCACTTAAAGGTTAGCTAGTCACCTAGAAGGGGGGGGGGGGTGAATAGGTCTTTGAAATTACTAAAGACTTTTTTTTTGTTTATTAGTTTGGTGATCTAGAGCTTGTCCTAAATACATATAATACAAGAAAGAAACAAGCAACACTACAAGCACACAAGTATTTATAGTGGTTCCAAAATTGGGTACATCCACTTTCCCTCCCACCTATCCAACTGATTTGTTGGACTAGGCACAAACTCCACCAATATGCTCCTCAGAGCTTACACCTCAGCCCCTCAACCTTACACACAGATTCTTTTCAGAATCCAAATTGAAACCACAAGGGTTCCTACCTCAGATCCCTACAGTGCTCCTATAGCTCAGTGGTCCACTGACCACCTACCTCAACCTTATTTTTATGGTCTACATCTCAGGCTTCTCTGCCCTACAACTTCAGGCACACAACCCTACTCTCAGATTGTTGTAGCACACTTAAAACTCAGTACCTATCTAGGCACCTCCTTAGTGCCCTTCCAGGAACCTACAACTCAGCCTCCTCCAAGGCCTACAACTCAGTGACACAATTATCACCTACCGCTTAGTGACTCACAAGTCACCTACCTCAGGCATTAGGCCCTACACTTAGGATGGGAGGACAAATCTAACTCAGATCCACTCTTGGATCCTACCTATAAGAGCAGCACTCTCCTACCTCAGGCACTTAAGCCCTATACCTCAGATCCATACTTGGATCCTTCCTTAGTACCCCAGCAGGGCAACTACCTCATGACTAATTAGTCACCTACCACTCAGGTACAAAGTGACCTATACTCAGATTCAGATAAACTAAATCCTACAGGAAATAATCAAGTAAATTGAAATACTGACTCAGAGAAAAATCTCTGAGTCTAACTTGTTGGACTGAGCAGATATCAGTACATCCCTCTTGCTGTAGAAGGGATGAGTCTTCTTCTATATCCAACTTCTTATTTGATGCACAGGTGAGCAGCTATCTGCTATTGAAGGCTTACACCCCTTCACACAGCTATCTTCTCTTGTTGATATATTGAATCAGCCAACTTGTTCTTCAAGGAACACTCTTGTTTAACTAGAAGAAGCTTCAGCTATCTTTTCCTTCTAGCTTTCACTGCAAGACTTTGCTTTCAAGCTTATCGAAGAAGATGATGTCTAGCTGTCTCTTTATTAGTTTATACTTCCATTTTCATTTTTCATTAAAGATAATCTTATTTTCTTCTCTTCCTTTTATATCTATTGTTTTGAATCAACGGCACAATTTGAACGTGGGCCCAGTCAAGAATGGTGTGTGCCACCTCCCTTATAAGAAGACAAATAATAGCTTCTGGCGCTACTATAGCTTTCCCGCAATGACATGAAGTATTTGCACTAGGCTCGATAATCGTCGATTTGAGATCGATGAACTCTGTGCTGAGCTCGACGAACTTTAGATTCTTCAACTTTAACTTGAGCTCAACGAAAGGAGGGCTCAGGTCGATGAACTATGAATCTTCAACCTTTAACCTGAGCTCGACGATCTGTGAGCTGAGCTTGATGAGTACAGAATCTTAAACCTTGAACTTGAGCTCGACGAAAGGCGGGCTCAGGTCGATGAACTCTGAATCTTCAACCATCAACTTGAGCTCGACGATCAGTTAACTGAGCACGACGAACTCTGAATCTTCAACCTTTAACTTGAGCTCGACGATCTGTGAGCTAAGCTCGACGAATTCCACTTTTTGGACTTAGAAATTTTCTGCTGGCTTTGTCTCAGCGATTCCTTCTAAACTGTCTCAGCGATTTCTTCTTCACAGCTGAGACACTTCTGTCTCATCGGTTTATCAACTGTCTCGGTGGGTTCTTCTTCACAGCTGAGACAATCTTCGATCTTAGTAATTATTTCTTCACAGCCAAGACTGTATTCTGTCTCAGCAGTTTAGCTGAGACAAACACTTCTCTCAACGATATGTGTTGAGCTTCTCAGCTGTCTCAGCGATTATGCTGAGACATTCTTCTCAGCTATCTCAACTGTCTTAGCAGTTATGCCTTTGTCAAATTATCTGACTTCCAGCTTTCTCTTCCTGTTCACCTGTCCAATCAAGGACAACCTGCATGCAATAACCCAAGCATACATCAAATACATTATATGTGTATGTCATTGACGAGTTTGACTTCTTTCAAATCTGTAAGATTAGGGTCAATGGAACCAACAATCTCCCCCTATTTGAAGAAGTCAAAATCCATCTTGATCAATAACACAGGTCATTGACATACACAATATTTTAATCATAAAAACGGACACTTGTGTAACATCATTAAGAGTTTGAAAATATATTACCACACACAATTATTCATGTTAGGAATTTTACTTACTCCCTCTGGCATGTTGCTATCCTAGATGAGCCATTCTTACTATTCTTATGCTGAAACAACTTCTGCACCACTTGTCTTTGAGCTTACTACATCTGCATCTTGGCTAGGTAAGGTCTTGATCAAGTCTACTCTTTCTTCCCCCTAACTCCTCTCCCCCTTTTGACTTCTGCAATAGGGACTGAAAGTGAGGATAAGATCTAGCTTACTCTAGAGGGGGGGTGAATAGAGTATATTAAAATAATTTACAATTTAAAACTGTAAGGCAGTGGAAGACTTGATTTTATTATGTGTAATGTGCTAGCAGAAAAGTAAACACTAAAGCAGTAAAAAACATAAACACATAGCACACGGCAAAGTAAAAAGCACAGCAAACCAGATGACACAAGGAGCTATAGTGGTTCCCCAACAACCTGGGTACATCCACTCTTCTACTACCCTAGGTAGGAATCCACTACAGGAATAGTTGATCAGGTGTCCTGGGCACCAATAAGCTTTTAATAAGGTACTCAAAAACCAAACCTAGATTTTTTGATAAGGTGTCTTGCCACCACTAAGTTTTGACAAGGTCTCAGAAACCAGCCACAAAACTTTTTAAGGGAGTTTTGAGAAACCCTTTTACCAAAGGAATAAAGAAAGACAAAAAGGTTTAGATGTTCTTCTCTGTCGACAATCTTAGAGAAGACAAGTGGAAGATGTTGTCAAAGCTCCCCCTGAGATCTATAAGGGTTCAGGAAGATGAGCTTTGCTTAGGGTGATAGGCCTTCAGTTGCTTCAGATCTCCAGCAATAGATGATTTCAGTAGATGTTGAAATATGTGATGTCTGGAGTCCTTGATGAAGCAACTTCTGAACACTTGATGCTTGAAGGACTAGAATAGCAGATGATCTCCTTCACAGTAATGTTCCTTGTGGTCTTGAAGATTTCTGACTCAGTAATTCTGTAAACTTTTGTCTACTGAGTCTATTCTAGAAGATGAATTCTTGATGAACAAATATTTCTTGTTCTCTCTTCTGTATTCTTTTTCAAATCTTGTCAGTTCTCTATCTCTTTTTAAAAATGACTATCTAGGGAGTATATCAGATTTTGACTTCTTGATAGATGTTAATCTGTCATAAATGACTACCTTAACTGATATCTGCCTCTAGAGGAAAGTCCTTAAGAAACATTCCAATTAGTATTCCTTGAAACATGCTCCAGATTGATTGAAACGGCTACAAAATCCTTTGCCATAAATGCTGAAAATAAGTCTGAATGAATTCCATAACTGTCCTGAATTTGAATCCTGAAATTGTCGATCTTAAGAAAAAAAAAATCGTCGATCTGAGCTCAACGATCGTCGAACTGAGCTCAGAGATTGAACATAGACTGAAAACAGAAATCGTCGATCTGAGCTCTATGATCATCGACCTGAGCTCAGAGATTGTAAAACAACTAGAGACAGAGCGTCGATTTGAGCTCGAAGATCGTCAAACGGAGTTCGACGCCTCATTTGAACTGAGCTCAGAGATAGTCGATCTAAGTTCGACATTTCGTCGACCTGAGCTCGATGAGAATTGTCCTAGTCTTCAGCACTGAATCCTGATCTTTAGAAGGTCTTGAGGGTAACTTTCAAACCGAAGTACTTACCCTAAGACTCATTCTAATTGACCTATCAGACTATAAAGTAGGGTAAAAACAAATTCCTAAGCACATAGCGATCCTTACCCAAAATTAGTAATAGGGTGTTCCAACAAGGAGATTTGTTATATGTGGAGTTTTTTCTCCCCTAATCTGTCTGGGATGATTCCCCTACTTTGACTTAATTCCATTTCAACTACTTGGCTTGCTCGCCCTCAACTATTGCACACTAGCTTAGTTGTCTTGGGAAAGGACTTGTACTGCCGGGAAAATAGACAGTACAGTATATTATAGAGGAGAGAATTGAAGGTACATAAGATTCAACATACCCAATTCAAATTTGAAGGTGTTGAACTTTGGCTTCACTTAGTGGCTTACTGAAGATATCAGCCACTTTCTTTTCTTTAGGGACAAACACAAGGCTGATGTCTTGCCTTTCCACATGTTCTCTAATGAAACGATACCTAATTTCTATATGCTTAGTCCTGCTATGGGAGACAGGATTCCTAGCTATTAAAATTTCACTAGTAAAATAACAAAAGAATGGAGTTCTACTTATCTTAATATTGTAGTCCTAAAGTTTATGTTTGATCTACAGTAACTGAGCACAACATCTCCTTGCTGAAATGTACTCTGACTCAGCAGTGGAGATTGCAACACTTATTTGCTTCTTATTGCTCTAAGAGACAAGCCTTCCACCTAGAAATTGACAGGAGCCAGATGTGCTCTTCATGTCCTCCTTGCAGCCTGCAAAATCTACATCTGAATAGCAAGTTAGTTCAAACTCCCCATTCCTAGGGTACAATAGGCCAAGATCTGGGGTGCCCTTATGATATCTCAAGATTCTTTTCACAGTAGTGTAGTGAGACTCTTTATGGCAGGCCTGATACATAACATAGACATATGTTGTATACATAATGTCAGGCCTACTTGTAGTGAGGTAGAGAAGGGAGCCAACTATACCTCTATACAAAGTTGGATCAATAGGTTTCCCTAGATCATCTTTGCCTGTAAGCATACTTGAGCTCATGGGAGTTCTTATGGTGGGAGCATTATCCATACCATACTTCTTGATTAACTCCCTATTGAACTTTGACTGGGATATAGATAGACCATCATCAGTCTGTCTTACTTGGAGTCTCAAGAAGAACTTCAGTTCACCATACTACTTATCTTAAACTTACCATGCATAAGTTTTGCAAACTTCCTATAGAGGTTGTCATCAGTAAAGACAAAAATTATGTGATCAACATAAATCTAGACTAGGATGATCTTATGTAACGCCCCGAAACTGAAAAGTGAAACAGACGGTGTTTTAACCATGTTCGGGTCTTGGTAGGGTGAACACGGCCTGTGACACGGGCATGTCATATGGCGTGTCGTGCTCGGGTAGTCGAGTTGAGGTCGATGAGCGTTGAGTGCTCGAACACGGCCTGTGACACGGGCGTTTCATAAGGCGTGTCAGGCACACGACATGTGATACGGGCATATCACATGGCCATATACTCCTCTGAAAGTTTGGGTCTGTGTCGACTGAGTGACACGGACCGGAACACGGGCATGTACTGTATTACACGGGCGTGTTAGTTTCTGCACGGGCGTGTGGTCACCCGTGTCCACCAAGGGACGTGACGGTTGGCGTGGCGGTTATTCGTGACACGTCACTTGTCACGGGCATGTCGATGACCCGACACAGGCATGTTAAGTTGGGATACGTGCGTGTCCCAACTCGTGTCCTTTTCTTTCCTCGACAATCGTGTCTGGATCAAGGCACATGGCCTGGGACACGGACGTGTGCAAAGTCGTGTTCGGCCCAGGGTTTTGAGATTTTAGGGAAATCTGAGCTGTCTGTTTTCTTTAAATATGATCTGACGGCCCCAGTGAGTTCTTGCTGAGTTAAGTTCGGGAAATGAGGGTTTATTCCTCATTTCATCCTAAACTCTCTATTTCTAAGAAGTTAGAGAGAGGATAGAGCAAGGAAGAGGGAAGGGGAGGAATCCGGCCGCCGGCGGAGAATCGGAGCACGAAAGTGAGAATCGAGACCAGATTCGTGGAGAGAATTCCCTTGCGAAGCCTTTCATCCGGGTAGTTTTTCATGGCGCCTAAGCAGACTTTAAGGGTAACGATTCTAACCTTGAGCATGTGAAGCTCTTCTTCCTTTGCATAGGAAAATCCTCTCCCGCGAGTGTGCGGTGAGTTTGCAGTGTTCCTTGGGGTAGATATGTGATGTCCCCCTTGTTTAGAGTCCGGAATCATAGTACGGACATAGGAATTGTGTAAGAAGCCTACTCGAACGTGTTTTTTTGGATCGGTGATGTTGCATTGCATGAGTGGCAAGAGAAGACTCCGTGTCTTAGATTGATTTTGATTTTCTACACGGTAGATTGCAGCAGGGATACTTAGGGATTAACTCCAAGGCAAACCAGAAAAACTGGGCAGAAACGTGATTCTTCTAACTTGGCGGCCGGGGAGCCAGCCTTGAACATAACTGGGTTATGTGATGTTTGGGAATGTTTTATGGTCCTGGTGAAGCTTTGCCCGCGCGTACGTATTAAAGTGACCAGGGCTTTGCGGTTCAGTGCTAGAGGCCCTAAAGTGAAACTGGCCGTTGGCATAGTCTGGAGTCTTGGACTGCGGTCGGAAAGACTCAAAAATGCTTAAAATGTTTCCCATTCTGAGGGTGGTGGTGAAGCCACGGAATTGACCGGATTCACCGAGAATGTGCCCTGAGTGCACGGGGTGTTTGGCCGAGCGAGCCTACACCTGTGGCGAAATATATATTGGCACTTTACTATTTAGCTGGGCTAATGATATGCAGGGAAGGAGCACCGCCATCCGAGTAAGGGGCAGGGTCATTATATTTTTTTGTCAGCCTTACTGAAACCGTTGCTTTGTTTGCCACCATGCGGTGGAATATTGCTTGCAGGTACTGCGGAACCAAGCACCAAATAGCGGGTTGAAGCCCAAGATGCTGAGCTGTCCCTCGAAGGCCATGCGAACTGTTGTTTTAATTTTGTCATGTGTGGTCGGTCTGTGAGCCGATGTATGTAAAACATTATATTGTCAAGTGAACATTTGTAAGGCTTTAAGGTCATGTACTCTTTTGTGTATTTGTTGTATTTCATTCCTGTGATGTATAGTGGACATTCATGCAAGTTTTGTGCAAATTTTGGGTTCTCTTAAACTTTTAAAAGCTTTTGCTAGAATGCTCTGTGTTAGGACGACTAGTTGAGTTTTTGGTATTTTTCTGTAGCCCTTCCGACTGTGTGTGGTATATGGCATCGGGTTCTAGCTGGACCTTCTGTTATATGCCATACGACGGATGGGGGTGTTACAATTTTGTATTAGACTAGGGTGTTGGTCATCTGTATTTGAATTCATGGGCGAATTTTTTTAAGGAGAGGTGAGCACATGTATGTGTGTCATCGTTATAACAGAAAGGAACCCATGAATGCCCACTTAAGAATGAAAAAATACACATGTTTTGAGGAATCTGAGTGTTTAAATGATTGCTTTTAGCAATTTATGTGTCGCCTAATCAAGGGTTTATGCTATTATAGGTAACTAGGAGTTGTGCTTGGCAATCGGAACATCCACAATCAGCTGAAAGTAGTGCACCGAGTGACGTGCCTACAACACCTCCTTCAACAGAAACCATCAGATTGGTGGCTGAAGCTGTCTTTGTATTTATCAATGCCCAACAAGTGCAGCATGCACCACCTGCTAATGAGCAAGAACCAATTAGAGTGGGAGAGCCGGGAGTGATAGAACACGTGGCAGTTGATCTGGTAACACCAAGGAGAGCCACGGAGAAACAACTCAAGCATGTGATGAGCTTTAATCCTCCGGTATTTCGAAGGGATGGGAACGCCAACTCAAACTGAGGATTGGCTCTCTACGATGACGTGAGGTTCATGACCTCCACAGAAACTGTGGAGTGGCAGAAGACCACAATAGCGAACTTCCTATTGGCTGGTGAGGAAAGGATGTGGTGGGATGAGTTGGAGGTTCATCTCTTAGTGGGAAGGCAACTTGTCAAAGTACCGATGGAGGAATTCTCAAGGTTGTTCTTGGTCAGATACATACCTTCTGCCCATAAGCTTGAGATGGAGAATAAGTACCTTGGTTTGACTCAGGGAGTGAGTAGCGTGGATGAGTATCTCCATGAGTTTACTTGATTAGGTCGTTATGCTGGTTCTATCTTTAATGAAGAACAACGGAAGACCAACTGATTTTATGAGGGCCTACAGGGCGACCTACATCTACTCCTCGCTGGGCCTAAGGAACAGGGCTTCTTAGCCTTGGTTAATTAGGCTCGGTCTTTGGAAAGGGTTGCGAAGAAAGTTCAAGAGAAGAAGGAGCCAGGTGAAAAGAGGTCAGAGTTCAAAATGCCGAGTTCAAAGTATGGTTTCCACAGATGGAACATGAAGCAGAAGACTTCAAGTTCAGCACCTTCATCTGGTGCGACAGGGGAAAACTCAAGTCGAGTCCCAGGAGCGTGCTATAACTGTGGAAGGTGGGGCATTATGCACGTGAGTGTTGGAGCGGACGTGCAAAGTCTGAGAAGAGACATGAAGAAACTTATGAGGAAAAAGGGAAGGCAGCAGAATCAACCGCATCCCACCAAGCTCCAGCCCAGCCTAGAGTTTACAACCTTAGTCTGTAAGAGTCCATTAAGCAAGCTGACGTGGTGACAGTTATGAGTTAAATATTTACTATTTAGCTTTTGTATCCGTTACCTTTTTACATGTTAGATTTTAAATCTTGGTGCTAGGCTTTGTGTTAGTTTTCGATAGTCCGGCGAGAGCCTTGTTTGATACAGGAGCTTCGTATTCCCTCTTGTGCGAAAGATTCGTATCGCGCATCGGAGTTCCTTCCTCGATGGAAAAAGAGAAGTTGGATGTGTTGTTGCCCAATGGGTGCTCAATCGTGCGGATTGAGTCTGTGTGGTAAAGTTGCGGATCGGGGATAAAGAGTTTGATTTGCAAGCATCAGTGCTACCGTTAGTGGAGTTCAATGAAATCTTTGGAATGGACTGGCTATCGAAGCAGCGAGCATGTATTGATTGCAACCGAAAGGAGGTTAAGCTGAGACTGAATATCGATCGAGAGACTATATTTGCAAGCATGAAAGGGTCGAGTAAGATTTTGATGTCGACTCTTCAGGTGATCAAGGCAGTTCAGTCTGTGGCTGAACTATTTATCGCATTAGTGCAGGCTTCAATGCCTAAACCTAGTCTTGATAGTATTACAGTTGTGTCCGAGTATCCCGATGTATTCCCAAACGATTTCCCGGGAGCTTCTCCTCAGCGAAAGATGGATTTTATAATTGAGATGGTGCTTGGTGCCAAACCAATGTTACGCTCTCTGTATCGGATAGCTCCTAAGGAGATGGCGGAGTTGAAGGCGCAACTGCAAGAATTGTTATAGCAAGTGTATGTGCGTCTAAGTTCGTCACCTTGGAGCGACCAGTCCTCTTCATTAAGAAGAAAGATGGGAGCTTGAGACTTTGTATCGACTATCGGGAGTTGAACAAGCTTACGGAAAAGAATAAGTATTCGATCCAAAGGATTGATGATCTATTTGATCAGTTGGTTGGGTCCACGATATATTCGAAGATAGATCTGAAATACGGATACTACCAGCTAAGGATAAGGGAAAGTGACATCCCAAAGTCAGCGTTCAACACACGGTTTGGGCATTACGAGTTTACGGTCATGTCGTTTGGGTTGACCAATGCGTCATCCGTGTTTATGGATTTGATGAACAGGACGTTAAGAGAGTACCTAGACCATTTCGTGATAGTATTTATCGATGACATCTTGGTGTAGTCGTGGTGTGAGGATGATCACTGCAAATATCTGCAGATGGTATTGGAGACGTTGAGGAAGAATCAGTTGTATGCTAAGTAATCAAAGTGTCATTTCTGGTTATCCTCAATTCCGTTCCTTGGTCATATTGTTAGTGGTGAAGGCATAACGGTGGATCCGGCGAAGATAGCGGCGATTCAGGAGTGGCCAGTGTTAACTACGGTGGCAGAAGTCCAGAGCTTTCTGGGGCTTGATGGCTACTATAGGCGCTTCGTAGAGAACTTCGCGCAGATAGCTCTACCACTCACGATGCTGACAAGGAAGGATCAAAGTTTTTATGGACGCTGGAGTGCGCACAGGATTTTGAAGAATTAAAGAGGCAATTTGTCACGGCGCCTATTCTGCGTTCGCCGAGTCGGTCCGAAGGGTTTGAAATTTATAGTGATGCTTCAGACAGTGGTTTGGGCTGTGTCTTGCTACAACGTTGGAGCATAATAGCCAATGGATCAAGTCAGTTGAAGGTTTATTGGAGAAATTATCCGGTCCATAACTTGCAGCTAGCGTCTGTGATATTTGCTCTAAAGATGTTGAGGCACTATCTTTACGGTGTGAAGGTCAATATCTACACCGATCATAAAAGCCTAGAGTATTTGCTAGATCAGAAGGACCTGAAGATGAGGAAGCAGAGGTGATGGTTCCTGGGGGACTACACTTTCAAAATACATTATGTGCCCGGGAAAGGAAATGCAGTGGCGGATGCGTTGAGTCGTAGGGCACCTGCGTGATGAGTCCCTATTTTAAACCTTATTTTGGACTCATCTAGGCCTTTTTCCTCAGCTTTGCACTATCTTTTAGCGCCATTAGTACTCCTTTTGGTTAGCTAGGCATTCCACGCCCTGTGCACCTTTTTAGCCCATTTCTGTGCTTGTGTGCATTTATATTCTTGTTATGATTATTATTGTTTGCTGTGGCTGCCACGATCGATGTCCCGTGCAGTTTTCCTGCAGGTTTGGGGATCGTGAGGGCATTCGGGATAGGCGTTTCACTATTTTTGGCAAAGGAGTCAGTGGTCGTGCGTTTTTTACCCACGCACGACCATCGACCTCCTGGCGCACGATCACTGATCGTGCGCAGCCAGCCCGGACTCATATGTGAAATCTCTGTCCTGAACCTTCCGCACGATCACTTGCCATACCGCGCACGACCACTGCTCGTGCGCCGCCGATCGTGCGCAGTCATACCCATTTTACAAAGTTCTGCCTGGCTATTTCCGCACGATCATCAGCATTGCCTCGCACAATCACTGATCGTGCGCGACCATTTATTTTCTGATGCAGGTCTACAGGTTGCTCGCGCACGGGCGCTGACCTTGGCCGCGCACGACCACTGGTCGTGCGCCAGTGGTTGTGCGCCCTATTTATTCTGCAAGCTATAAAACGCCCTGTTCCGCGAATTAGGGCAACAGACGTTATTACGAAACCTCCGCCAGTCCGCCGTTTCACACCCTCCAGCAGTTCCATTCGCCTCCACATTCATCCCTACCATCGGGAGGACCTTCTCCGCGATTCCGAAGCATTCCGCATCCTCCGGTGATCCTCCCGGCCATTGAAGCATTCTTCTCCGAGCTTTCCACCAAGGAAGAAGATGAAGCATACCTAGAGAACAGAATTACAGGCCCTCGAGGTGATAGCTCGGTGGTACTAGAAGCCCTCCTCAGACTGCGCTTGGAAGCGGATTGACAACCCGCACCTCCCCAACAACCGCGGTGGATCTTCAATCTCGTGGTTTTGCATTTTCTATCTTTTCTTGTTGCATGGAATGTTTATGCATGTAATGAACATCAATTTCTAGTGTTAAGTTGATCATTGGTGTTTCATCTTGCTTATAAGAATTATTCTTTGATGCACCTCGCTCCATCTCGCTCCACTCCACACGTTCGTTTCACTCAATTTCACTACGCACTAATCACCTCACTCGCTAGACTTCCGTCCACTCACCAACCGAAGTACGACATCGCGGCCGCTACATCCATCTCGCCTTGAGAAGCGGTGATTGCGACCCGCATAGTTTACATTAGTGTAATAGGTCGTAAGACCACCAACCAAAGCCCCTTCTTTTTCTGTTTATTTCAATTAACTCTCATAACAATAGTTTTAGAGTCCAAATCGTTCGACGCTATAATTGCAATACCTCAAGAGACCGACATCTGGGGATTTATTCCCAACTTTATTACTTGTGCGACCGGTACGCTTGCCGTATTTTACGCGCATCAAGTTTTTGGCGCCGTTGCCGGGGAATGCAACTGTTGAACGATTATGATTTCTGGAAGTATTGGTATAAGAGTTAGTGCTTTTTGATTTTTGTTTCTTTGTTTTGTTGTTTCTGTGAATACAGGGCCAATATTCTATCAATGCCTTCTATTCAGCAGCTAATTTAACAAGCCCGTCCCACCAATCGAGTGGAAACGGGAAATGACAGTTTCGAAATTTCCTCTGATTTGATCGAATACATTATCGAAAATTGTCAATTCAACGGAGATGGAAGTGTTGATGCCTTATGCCATGTGCGCAGGTTTTTAGAAATTTACGACACATGCTCTTCGAACACTGCCAGTGGCGAGCAGCTGAAGATTCAACTCTTCTCCTTTTCCTTGAAAGGTAGCGCAAAACGATGGTATCATTATACCAGGAAGGAAATGTTTCATTCGTGGAAGCAACTCGAAGGAAATTTCTTGGCCAAATTCCGGCAGCAAATGCTAACCACGGACGATTACAAGGAGCTCATCACCTTCTCCCAAAGAGATGAAGAATCCTTGTTCGCAACCTGGGAGCGTTTTCAGTATTTGCGAAGGGAATGTTGCAGAGAGGGAGTGTCAGATATTTTGCTGCTCCAAACCTTCTATTTTGGGATCCTAGACAGATTCCGGCCAGCACTTGACATTGCAGCTGGCGGAACTCTGTTTAACAAACCTTGTCAGGATGCTTGGGAAATAATTGACAACATTGCCCAAACTAGCTGGCATTGGAATTCCCCACCTTTCCCCAACCTTTCCGTGGAGGCAAAGTCGGTGGTCACTAATGAAGCCGCCAATCTTCCCGCGTTTGTGATGTAGCGTTTTTTCGCGTACGTTTGCAAAATGATGGATGTGTTCAACGATCAAGCCACCACCATTCAGCGCCTACAAACGGCCATTGGGATTCTTACGGAAACGTTGCTCAGCTCTATCAGTCAGAAACAGGAAACAGTGCATTCAATGAGGCTGAGAAGTGGAAAAAGTCTCGAGAGAGTCTTGCCGCCCGATCCTCCTACACAATCTTCGTGCGTACCCATTTCTGACTCGACAATTGAACCTCCGTCTGCACCGATCGTGCAAGAACCCTTGTCAGTACCGCCACTCGAGAGGAACACCTCGAGGCCTCCGTTTCCCCATCGGCTAAATAATGAAAAGACTGAAAGGCATTTTCAGAAGTTCCTGGAGATCATGAAAGGAGTTCAAGTTAGCATACCTTTAACAGAAGCTATCACTCAGATTCCAGGATACTCCAAGTTCCTCAAGACCCTCATTACGAGGCGTAAATCCTTGGAAGGTCTGAAGATGATTAACCTCACCGAAGAGTGTTCCTCTCTCCTCACCAACTTTCCTCCTACCAAACGGAGAGATCCTGACAGCTTCACCATCCCTTACAGAATTGGTCTCCACAGGTTTGGCCACGAACTTTGCGATTTGGGAGCGTCGATTAACCTGATGCCCCTCTCCATCTTCCAGGAGCTGGATTCTCCAGCCCACCCATCTGAGGTTACAGCTAGCCGATCGATCGATAAAAATGCCCGTTGGGATGGTTGAAGACCTCATTGCCATGGTTAACGACCTCGCTTTCCCAGTCGATTTCGTCATCATTGACATGAAGGCTGATCCCAAGGTTCCTATAATTTTAGGAAGGCCCTTCCTTGCCACTGCCGGGCTATTATCAACGTCGACCAGGGAGAACTGACCCTAAGCCTGGGAGAAGAATCAATTTCCTTCAATGTCCATGAATCTCCGCAACAACTCAGAATCACTAAGTGTGACAGCACTGACTTGATTGACGAACCGGGAACGTGCAGCGAATTGATTCTTGACCATGACGAGCCAGAATGGGAAATTGAGGACACACCACCCGCTACCTCGTCTGGGACTCCGCATCTGATCAAAGAACCCCCCATCACTTCTTCTATCACTGCCACTACCGTAACCTTGAAGCCGCTGCCCGAATCCCTGAAATATGCTTTCTTGGAGGAAGGCACAGCATGCCTGGTGATCATCTCCGCTACTCTCTCCGCCGACAACGAACGTGCATTTGTCGACGTGTTAAAAAAATATAAGAATGTTTTTTGGACGATCTTTGGCTGACATTAAAGGCATTAGCCCGGCGTTCTGCATGCACAAGATCCTCCTTGAAGATCAATACAAACCATCGGCACAACCGCAAAGAAGACTGAATCCCAAGATGCATGAGGTAGTTCAGGCGGAAGTTATAAAATTGCTTGACGCCGGTATAATTTATCCCATCAGTGACAGCAAATGGGTAAGCCCGGTCCAAGTTGTGCCCAAAAAGGGCGGAATTACTGTGGTGGCCAATGAAGAGAATGAACTACTGCCTACCCTTGTGGTCACTGGGTGGAGAGTTTGCATCGATTATAGGAAGCTGAATGAAGCTACACGCAAAGATCATTTCCCGCTTCCCTTCATCGATCAAATGCTGGAAAAATTGGCTGGTCAGGAATACTACTGCTTTCTGGATGGATATTCGGGATACAACCAAATCGCAGTCGATCCCGATGATCAAGACAAGACGACATTCACCTGCCCATCTGGCACCTTCGCGTTTATGAGAATGCCGTTTGGATTGTGCAACTCCCCGACAACCTTCCAACGTTGCGTTATCGCCATTTTTGGCGACATGATCGGTGATTTTCTCGAAGTCTTCATGGACGATTTCTCTCTTTTCGGGAACACCTTTGACTCCTGCCTCGCTAATTTAGCCAAGGCCTTGCAGCGTTGTGATGATACCAACCTTGTCCTGAATTGGGAGAAATGCCACTTCATGGTTCGCGAGGGCATCGTCTTAGGCCACAATGTCTCTCGTCGGGGGCTCGAAGTAGATCAAGAAAAAAATCGGTGTCATCAAGAATCTCCCTCCTCCATCTTCTGTCAAGGGAATCCGCAGCTTTTTGGGACATGCAGGCTTTTACCGAAGATTCATTAGCAATTTTTCATCGATATCCAAACCTCTCACAAATCTGTTGACTAAGGACGCCTTGTTCGTCTTCGATGAAAATTGCATGCAAGCCTTCACAGCTCTCAAGGACCGGCTAATCTCCGCTCCCATTTTGGTGGCGCCGGATTGGACTTTGCCCTTCGAGGTCATGTGCGATGCCAGCGATTTTGCAGTTGGTGCGGTGTTCGGTCAAAGGAGAGACAAAGTATTTTACACCATCTCTTATGCGAGCCGAACCCTCAACGATGCCCAGTTCAATTACACTACCACAGAAAAGGAGCTTCTGGCCGTGATTTTTGCTTTCGAGAAATTCCATTTGTACTTGGTGTTATCCAAAGTCATTTTCTCAACCGACCATGCAGCTCTAAGGTATTTATTCAAAAAAAAATGCCAAGCCTCGGCTAATCCGATGGATTCTCCTACTGCAAGAATACTCCATTGAGATCCGAGATAAGAAAGGAAAATGTCATCGCCGATCACTTATCTAGATTCGAGAATGATAGTGGCGGACCTGTTTTAGAGAGATGAGCGCAATGCGATAGCTGAATGTTTCCCGGATGAGCGATTATTCTCCATCTCTTCCCTCCCCTCGATGACCCCGTGGTACGCAGACATGGCCAACTATCTCGCATGCAAATCTGTCTCCCCGAGCCTATCATCACAGCAAAAGCGGAAACTTCTATCTGATGCCAAACATTATTTCTGGGAAGACCCGCTACTTTTCCGCACGTGCAATGATGGAGTTATCAGGCGCTGCGTACCCGAGAGTGAATTCCAATCTGTTTTAAACCACTATCATGATCGGGAGGCCGGCGGACATTTTGGCGCCACAAGAACGGCATGCAAGGTTTTGCAATGTGGCCTATTTTGGCCAACCCTTTTCAGAGACGCCCACAGTTATGTTACTAAATGCAATGAATGCCAAAGGACAGGAAATATCTCTAAGAGCGACGAAATGCCCCTCAACAACATGCTCGTTTGTGAGCCATTCGATGTTTGGGGGATAGATTTCATGGGACCCTTTCCCATGTCGCACGACAAACTCTATATCATTGTTGCGGTTGACTATGTCTCCAAGGGGGTCAAAGCCGAAGCTGTTGCCGCAAATGACGCTCGCACTGTTTTAACCTTCTTGCACAGAAATATTTTTTCTAGATTTGGCGCTCCACGCACAATCATCAGTGATGGCGGGAGCCATTTCTGCAACAAGTCATTCTTATAACTCATGAAGAAGTTTGGAGTTCATCACAAAGTCTCTCTCTCGCCTACCATCCTCAGACTTGTGGGCAAGTAGAAGTCTCCAACAGGGAGCTAAAAAGAATAATTGAAAAATCCATCAATTCCAACTCAAAGAGTGGGCTAAGAAGGTCGACGACGCCTTATGGGCATACCAAACCGCCTTCAAAACTCCTATCGGTATGACCCCCTTCCAACTTGTCTACGGAAAGGCTTGCCATTTGCCGGTCGAATTAGAACACAAGGCGCTATGGGCAACCAAATTTACTGAACATGGACATTGAGACTGCAGCAGGCGAACGTCGCTCCCAACTGAATGAACTGAGAGCTACGACATTTTGCTTATGAAAACGCGCGGATCTACAAAGAAAAAACAAAAATAATGGCATGACTGTCACATCATCCCAAAAGAATTCCAACCGGGAGACCAAGTCCTAATGTACAACTCCCGCCTTCGCTTATTCCCCGGAAAGTTAAAATCGCGGTGGAGCGGCCCCTTTACAGTGATCGGAGTCTCCCCTTTGGAGCTATTGAAATATCCGGGAAGAGCGACGACAAATTCAAGGTCAACGGGCATCGACTAAAATTGTACGATGGAGGTGCTATCATCGGCGAACCTCAAAGCTTACAGCTCGAAGACCCACTACATGGTGACGGGGCGGCGCCTTGATCCCAATTTCCGTTGCGGATCTCCTATTTTGGTTGAAACATTTTGAGTTCTATTTTATTTTGCTGCAAAAACATTATATACAACTGCTAATACAGGTATTTGGTCCACCTTAAGGACGGTAAACAAAAGGGCTATTCGGGAGACAACCGAAGCTTGGACCTTTTGGTCCCCTCGTTTATGCTTTTTATTTTATGTTTTCTCTTTTTTTTATATTTTCTGTTGTTCGGCCTAATTCGCAGGTTCAGCTTATCTTTTGTGCGAAGGAGCAACTCCCGCGAATCATCACGCAATCTTTTGGCATGCTTCCCTCTTTGGAGCATAGGTACTCTCTCTCGCTTCAGATTTCATTCCTTGGTTGAATGTCTATTTTACTTGCTTACGTTTTCATTCAAGTCTAGGGGGAAGAGCCACTTGTGCACTCCACGAGCACATTTAATTTCGCATGCCAGTAGTTTTCCTTTTGCTTCATTGTTTTAGACTCCTGCTGCACACACTTTGGCACCCACATGAGCGCGCACTTGACCACGCGCGCGGCTCGAGTTGATGTATTATTTCGTGTAAACTTTATGATGGTGGTGCTGACGTAGGATTTTGATTTAGAGTAGTTCGAAACTCGTGCAGTGCTCCTAATCGAGTGCTCACGTTAGTAGAAATTGTATAGATTTAGTTTTTCTTTATGCTTGCAATTTATTTTTTTTTCTGCACACGTAAATACTATCTGTCCTACTCAAATCTATGAATCCGGAGTAATCACTCGGTAGTGTAGGATGTGTGTAGGCGTCGCTAGCTTTGTATTGCTCGAGCCAGGAGGACGGATCACTTTTCTCGGTGACTAAGAACTTGCCCCAGGCTACTTTCAAAGCATTGGTGCACGGTTAGTCGAGCGTGAGCGTGACGTAGGCCATCACTTTGGCCCGGTTGACCCTTGCACCCGTCCTAACATAGCCCTCGCTAGGCCCGTTGAGCCTACCTTCCTTTTGTTTCAGCTCCACACTCAATTCACCAATGCCTCAAGCCAATCCTAGTCGCACACCCGCATCGAGCTCTAGTTCCAAGCATTTTCTCGTTGTTGTTGATGTGGGAAGTGGTTTTGTGAAAAATGTGGATTTGCCATCTTGTTATATTTGCTGAAATTCAAGAATTTGAAAAAGAAAAATTTAAAAAAGCAAAACAAAAAAAAAATTGTGAAAAAGAAACGAAAAGAGAAAATAAAAAGTATAAATGAAAATCTGTTTTTGAGAAATCTATTTTGGGGTAGGCGGTGCACACACCCATATTGTCAAAACCAGGTCTGGGGGTGTGGTGCACTCGCATTCATTTTGCTAGTGGGAAATCTGTAATTGTGCGAGCTCCGTTGGGTTGTGCGTAGCCTTCGTTTTCATAATTTTTATCCATACCTACGTCTACACCCAAGCCCCAACTCTTCACCTAAAGTCCTACGGATTTACGCTCGAGTCGAACTAGCATCGTGGAGAAAGTGTGAATGGGCAAGCATATGGTCCCCGACATTGGTGGATTCCTTTGTAGGTGATCACGAGCCCCGCTCTTTGGCAATGCTCCACCATCCGACTTGCCTATTTTCTTCCTACACATGACAGCGCGATTCTCCGGAAATTCAACCTTTGAGTAGTGACAGTATTTATTTACATTTATCGAAAATTATAAATTGCATAGCATGATTAAAAACTCCTATTATATTTTCTATGCACTTGTGTTTCTCGATTTCTCGTCCTACTATTTTTTGAAATTACTATGTCAGCTAGCCATTTTTGAGTCCACAAGGTGATTATTTGCCTGGGACGTGCAAATGATTAAGTCTGGGGGTGTGATGAGTCCCTATTTTATACCTTATTTTGGACTCATCTAGGCCTTTTTCCTCAGCTTTGCACTATCTTTTAGTGTCATTAGTACTCCTTTTGGTTAGCTACGGCATTCCATGCCCTGTGCACCTTTTTAGCCTATTTCTGTGCTTGTGTGCATTTACATTCTTGTTATGATTATTATTGTTTGCTGTGGCTGCCACGATCGATGTCCCGTGCAGTTTTCCTGCAGGTTTGGGGATCGTGAGGGCATTCGGGATAGGCATTTCACTATTTTGGCAAAGGAGTCAGTGGTCGTGCGTTTTTACCCACGCATGACCATCGACCTCCTGGCGCACGATCACTGATCGTGCGCAGCCCGGACTCATTTGTGAAATCTCTATCCTGAACCTTCCGCACGATCACATACCATACCGCGCACGAACATTGCTCGTGCGCCGCCGATCGTGCGCAGTCATACCCATTTTACAAAGTTCTGCCTGGCTATTTCCGCACGATCATCAGCATTGCCTCGCACAATCACTGATCGCGCGCTGCTGATCGTGCACGACCATTGATTTTCTGATGCAGGTCTACAGGTTGCTCGCGTACGGGCGCTGACCTTGGCCGCGCACGACCACTGGTCGTGCGCCAGTGGTCGTGCGCCCTATTTATTCTGCAAGCTACAAAACGCCCTGTTTCGCGAATTAGGGCAACAGACGTTGTTACGAAACCTCCGCCAGTCCGCCGTTTCGCCCTTCAGCAGTTCCATTCGCCTCCACCTTCATCCCTACCATCGGAGGACCTTCTCCGCGAATCCGAAGCATTCTGCATCCTCCGGTGATCCTCCCGGCCATTGAAGCATTCTTCTCCGAGCTTTCCACCAAGGAAGTAGACGAAGCATACCTAGAGAATAGAATTACAGGCCCTCGAGGTGACAGCTCGGTGGTACCGGAAGCCCTCCTCGGACTGCTCTTGGAAGCGGATTGACAACCCGCACCTCCGGCCAACAACCGCGGTGGATCTTCAATCTCGTGGTTTTGCATTTTCTATCTTTTCTTGTTGCATGGAATGTTTATGCATGTAATGAACATCAATTTCTAGTGTTAAGTTGATCAATGGTGTTTCATCTTGCTTATGAGAATTATTCTTTGATGCGCCTCGCTCAATCTCGCTCCACTCCACACGTTCGTTTCACTCAATTTCACTCCGCACTAATCACCTCACTCGCTAGACTTCCGTCCACTCACCAACCGAAGTACGGCATCGCAGCCGCTACATCCATCTCGCCTTGAGAAGCGGTGATTGCGACCCGCATAGTTTACATTAGTGTAATCGGTCGTAAGACCACCAACCAAAGCCCCTTCTTTTTCTGTTTATTTCAATTAACTCTCATAACAATAGTTTTAGAGTCCAAATCGTTCGACGCTAATTGCATTCCTCAAGAGACCGACATCCGGGGATTTATTCCCAACTTTATTACTTGTGCGACCGGTACGCTTGCCGTATTTTACGCGCATCAGTGCGCAAGCCAACTTGTTGGTCGTGCATGATGAGAGTTTTGTCCGTGATTTGGAGGCTTTAGAGATCTCCTGCGTTGACAAGCAGGCTAGTGCCGAGGAATATTGTGTTGGACGGAGGTGCAGTATGACCTAGTTGATAGGATTTGGCGGGCTTTTGTTCAGGATAGCAGTATGAAGCAGATCTTGGATGAATCGTTGGATGGGTCAAATTCCCAATTTGTAGTTGAAGATGGACTGCTAAGGAAGGACAGTCACCTTTGCATCCCTAGTGCGGATAGTCTTCAGGAGGAGTTAATGTATGAGGCTCATCAAACCAAGTACTCAATCCACCCGGGGAGCACGAAGATGTATAGGGACATGAGGAAGTTGTTTTGGTGGTCAGGGTTGAAGAAGGATGTAGCACTTTATGTGGTGAAGGTCCAATCTTTTGCCCTAGTGAAGGCGGAGTGCCAGAAGCCCAGATGTTTCTTGAACTCCTTGCCTATCCCGGAGTGGAAGTTCGACGACATTTCCATGGATTTTGTGCATGGTTTGCAAAGGTCGCAGAAGGGGAACGACACATCTGGATGGTCGTAGTTAGATTTGCAAAGGTATCGCAATTCATCCCGAATAAGAAGGATGAGCCGGTGGAAAAGTTAGCCAAGCTCTATGTGGATAATATTGTTTGGTTGTATGGTGTGCCACACAGTATTGTTAGTGATTGAGACGGATGCTTCACGTCTAATGACTGCAGGCTGGTGCATAAGTTGTTGGGAACTAAACTGAGTTTCAGCACAGCCTTTCATCCGTAGACGGATGGTCAGACTGAAAGGGTCAACAGGACGATGGAGGACATGCTTCGCATGTGCGTCTTGGATTTCGCAAGATAGTGGGAAGATCACCTGTACATGGTAGAGTTTGCTTACAATAATAGTTTTCAAGCGAGTATTGGAAGGCACCGTTCGAGGCCCTGTATGGGAGAAAGTGTCGCACGCTGTTGCCTTGGTTGGAGACAGGCAAGTCAAAGTTATATAAATGTCAGGCAGTAGAAGACGTCACTTCAATGGTAAGTATGATTCAGGAACGATTAAGGATCGCTTAGGACAGGCAGGCAAAATACTATAATGGCAAGCATAGGAATGTGGAGTTCAATGTTGGCGATTGGGTGTACTTGAAAATCATGTTGTTCAAGGGTGTCTCGTGGATTCGACGCTTGAAAAAGCTGAGTCCGAGATACCTTGGACCGTTTGAGATCTTGGAGCGGATTGGCAAAGCAGCGTATCGACTAAAGTTGTCGGTGGAATTGATTGGGCTACATGATGTATTCCAAGTTTCGGTGTTGTGGAAGGTAGTATAAGAGCCTTCTATGGTTGTTGCGGTCGATAAAGTGCCAATTGATAGTGGTTTGACGACCAAGGTCAAGCAAGATCGCATTGAAGACTTTGAAGTCAAACGGCTCCGCAACAAGGAAATTCAAATGGTTAAAGTCCGATGAGATAACTGCGGATATGAGGAGCTTTCTTGGGAACGAGAGCATACGATGTTGGAAGCATACCCCGAATTATTCCACGCAGGTAATCTTTAAGGTGTTTTGTGTACCTTTAAATAATTTTGTGGACAAAATTCTTTAAGTGGGGAGATTTGTAACACCGCAAAACTTAAAAGTGAAATGGCGGTGTTCGAAACAAAGTTCGGGTCTTGGTAGGGTGATCACGGCCTGTGACACGGTGTGTTATTACAGGGATTGTCGTGCTCGGGTAGTCGAGTTGAGTTTGATGAGCTTTGAGTGCTCGAACACGGCCTGTGACACGGGCGTGTCACAGGGCGTGTTAGGCACACAGCATGTGACACGGGCGTGTCACATGGACATGTACTCCTCTTGAAGTTTAGGCCTGTGTCGACGGAGGGACACGGCCCGAAACACGGGCGTGTACTGTATGATATGGGCATGCCAATTTCGGCACAGGCATGTGGTGACCCATGTCCCCCAAGGGATGTGACGGTTGGCATGGCGGTTATTCGTGACACGCCATTGGTAACGGGCGTATCGATTACCCGACACGGGCTTGTCAAGTTGGGATACGGGCATGTCCCAACCCGTGTCCTTTTTTGTCCTCAGCAATCGTGTCTGGATTGAGGAACACGGCCTGGGACACGGCCGTGTGCAAAGCCGTGTTCAGCCCAGGGTTTGGAGAGTTTAGGCCAAACTAAGCAGTTCGTTTTCTTTAAATACGATCTGACGACCCCGGTGAGTTCCTGCTGAGTTAAGTTCGAGAATTGAGGGTTAATTCCTCATTTCGTCCTAAACTCTCTCTTTATAAGAAGTTAGATATAGGAGAGAACAAGGAAGAGAGAAGGGGAGGAATTCGGCCGCTAGCGGAGCATCGAAGCACAAAAGTGAGAATCGAGACCAGATCCGTGGAGAGAATTCCCTTGCGAAGCCTTTCATCCGGCTAGTTTTTCATGGCGCCTAAGCAGACTTCAAGGGTAACGATTCTCAACTTTAGCATGTGAAGCTCTTCTTCCTTTGCATAGAAAACCCTCTCCCGCGAGTGTGCGGTGAGTTTTCTATGTTCCTTGGGGTAGATATGTGAAGTCCCCCCTTATTTAGAGTCCGGAATCGTAGTAAGGACATATGCATTGTGTGTGAAGCCTACCCGGACGTGTTTGTCTGGATTAGTGATGTTGCATTGCATGAGTGGCCAGAGAAGACTCTGTGCCTTTGATTGTTTTCGGGTTTATACGGGGTAGATTGAAGCAGGGATCCTTGGGGATTAACTCCAAGGCGCACCCGGAAAACTGGGCGGAAACGTGCTTCTGCTAACTTGGCGGCCGGGAGCCAGCCTTGAACATAACTGGGTTATGTGATGTTTGGGAATGTTTTAGGATCCGGGTGAAGCTTTGCCCGCACGTACGTCTTAAAGTTACTAGCCGCGCGTAAGCAACGGACGGGTTGAAACGGACTTGGGCTTTGCGGTTCGGTTCTAGAGGCCCTAAAGTGGAACTGGCCGTTGGCATAGTAGGGAGTCTTGGACTGCGGTCAGAAAGACTCAAAAATGCTCACAATGTTTGAATTTTGAGGGTGGTGGTGAAGCCACGGAATTGACCGGATTCACCGAGAATGTGCCCTAAGTTTACGGGGTGATTGGCCAAGCGAGCCTACACCAGTGGCAAAATATATATTTGCACTTTACTATTTAGCTGGGATAATAATATGCAGGGAAGGAGCACCGCCGTACTGAGATGGGGTGGGGTCATTATATTTTGGTCAGCCTTAGCTTACCGTTTCTTTGTTTGCCACCATGCAGTGGAATATTGCTTACAGGTGCTGTGGAACCAAGCGCCAAATAGCGGGCCGATGCCCAAGCTGCTGAGCTGGCCCTCGAAGGCCAAGCAAAATGTTGTTTTACTTTTGTCATGTGTTGCCGGCCCGTGAGCCGATGTATGTAAAATATTATATTGTCAAGTGAACATTTGTAAGGCCATAAGACCAAGCACTCTTTTGTGTATTTATTGTATTTCATTCCTGTGATGTATAGTGGACATTCATGCCAGTGTTGTGCAAATTTTGGGTTCTCTTAAACTTTTTAAAAGCTTCCGCTAGAATGCTATGTATTAGGACGAGTAGCTTAGTTTTTGGTAATTTTCTGTAACCCTTCCGACTGTCCGTGGTATATGGCATCAGGTTCCAGCTTGACCTTCTATTATATGCCATACGATTGATGTGGGTGTTGCATCTTGCCCTTAGATTCCCTTAGGAATAGGGTCTTGTCTATATTCCACCTTAAGAATTTGTTTTTAATAAGGATGGTAAACAATGTCTCATACCATGCTCTAGGGCCTTGCTTGAGCCCATATAGAGCTTTCCTAAGTCTATACACAGCAGTAGGAGAGTTAGAATCTACAAAACTTGAGGTTGCTCTACATAGACCTCTTCTTTCAAATCTCCATTCAGGATGGCTGACTTCTCATGCATCTGGAAGACTTTGAATCCCTGGAAGGCTACAAATACAAGGATTAGTCTGATGGATTCCAACCTTGCAACTGGGGCAAAAGTCTGATCATAATCAATCCCCTCTTCCTGAATGTACCCCTTAGCCACCAGTCTAGCCTTATTCTTTATGATAATGCCATTTTCATCAAGTTTATTTCTGAAAATCTACTTGACTCCAATGACATTTTGTCCATCTGATCTAGGAATGCCTTCCATCATTGATCTTTTTCAACTGATCTGATGTAGCTTCAGTCGACACTTGTATCAGTTCTTCTGCATTGATTCCTTGCATCAAATCGAGGATTGGTCCTGATTTGCCTCTTCAAATTTCTTGGGCTCTCTCTTGTGACATGAAGCTGGAGTAAAGAGTTGTGTTGAAACTCCTGCTTCTGGTCTGTAAACCTTGGCTAGCCACACCTATTATCTGATCTGGAGGATGATCCCTCAGATATTTTACTTTTGGGGGCATCTGGACAGTTTCTTGCTGAGCACCATTTTCTTCAGCTAGTTTATCTTTATCTCCAATTAGACTATCCTGTGATTACTCTGGACAACAAACTTAGTTACTTTTGACTTGCTACTATTGTTGTACCCAATAAAGATCCCCTCATGGGATTTGGCAGCAAACTTAGTTACTTTTGACTTGCCATTATTCAAGATGAAACACTTGTAACTAAAGATCCTGAAATAGGATATGTTTGGTTTTTTGCCCTTCAAGATCTCATAAGGAGTCTTCTTATGGCCTGTGGTGATAGAAGCCCTATTGAGAACATGACATGTAGTGTTAAGTGCCTTAGCCTAGAAATATTCAGGGAGAGAAGTGTCACTCAACAATGTTCTCCCAGCTTCTATGAGAGTCCTATTTTTCCTCACAGCTAACCCATTTTGCTTGGGTGTTCTTGGAGAGGAGAACTCTTGATGAATCCCTTGCTCTTCACAGAAAGTGGTCATGACAGCAGACTGAAATTTAGTTCCATGGTAACTTTTTATTTTGACCAAAGAGCTTGCAAGTTCATTCAGAATCTGCTTGATAAAATTCATGAAAACTTCAAGGGTTTCATCCTTTCTTCTAAGTAAGAACACCCAAAAAACCTGGAATAGTCATTAACCACCACAAGGGTGTAGAACTTTCTACCTAGACTCTGAACATGCATAGGACCAAACAAGTCCATATGCAAGAGATACAAGCATCTCATTGAGTCCTTGGTCCCAATGCTCTTGAAGGAGGTCTTAGTCTGTTTACCGTTTTGAAAGCAGCACAGATACCCTCCTTGGAGAATTTATTTTGGGACCATTCCTAACTAGCTCACCACTAAAGAGCTGACCAATGTTCTAATAATTAAAATTAAACCAGTCTCTTGTGCCATTGAACTCAATGAGTCTTTGTCATTTGCAACTAGGCATATATGGGAACTACTATCTAAGTAAGAAAAGTTTAAGCAATAAACATTCCCACTCCTAGTACTTGTTAAGATGACACTCTGATCACTTAACCACTTGATGTGGCACTTATCCTTGTGGAAGGAAATGTCATAACCAATGTTACATAGTTGGCTTATGCTTATGAGGTTGTGTTACAACCCTTCTACATAAGCTACCTTTGTGATGGTGATTATTCCATTTGAGATCTTACCATAACCTCTGGTCGTCCCTTGTTAGAGCCTCCAAAGATGACCTTAGGTTCATTATTTATTGGAGTAAACTCTTTCAACAGTTCCTTTGTTCCAGCCATGTGCCTGTAACATCCACTATCCAAGTACCATTTAGGGGAACTGGTACTTGAACTAACCTGAAAAACACAATTTATCTCACCTTAGGACCCCAATTTCTATTGGGTCCAAGGTTCATATTTGTTTGAAAATAAGCTTGCCTTCCTGCAGAATTCTTAATAGGTTGGCTACCTCTAGACACTGAAGGATTGTGCCTGCAATTTATAGCATAGAGGCCCACTTTGCCACAACAAAAACACTCAATGACATTATATCTCCTTTTCTGTTTAGGGCCAGCATTTGTCTGGTCTGCTCCTTGAATAGTGGGTAGATGTGCTGTTGTATGTCTCTGATTCCTTCCAGCAGCTATTTGACTGAAGGTAAGTATTTCAGCTGTCTATTTTGGTATTTTCTCTGAGAGCCACCAGCTGCATGTCTCTTTTCAGCTAACATGCATCTAATTGTATCAGAAACTGCCGTTCTAGTCTTGTAAGAAGACTCACCTTTAGTAATTACTTTTGCTGGATACTGACTTAGATTTCCCTGCAGCAATAATATCCTTGAGTTT